>VZDJ01000119.1:2447051-2473426 GCA_008694505.1 Cyanoderma ruficeps | reverse complement strand
GGAAGGGAAGGGAAGGGAAGGGAAATTTGCCTTTGACAATTAAAGGTAATTCTAACATAATTATTGCAATGGAAGACTGAATGTCTTGCTAAAGACCAGTTTCATGCACTTGCAGGCAAAAAAATCTATCCAAAAAGTGTAACTTTCTGATAGCTAGCAATTATGCATACAAAAAGGACATACTTTTAATAACACCTTTAATAGCTTTTCAGAGGTTAATAAAAGTTCAGATATACAAATAGGTCTCCTCCTCCTCCACATATTCTGTTTAAAAAGAGTTCCTGTGCCTCAAAGTCCACATCCACTTTTTCCAGCGTGTATTTTCTTATGTCTTATATACTGCTGGAATCCAGGAACCTCAGAGAAACCCATAAATCATTTGGGAGAAACTAAGCTCTAGGCAAAGGCAAATTATTTAACAGTATTTCAGAAAGATAAATATAAGGACATTATTGAAAATGACATGTATAGTAACTGGGGTGTTCCACAGACATAGAGAGAAAACTCTCTGGTTAAGTCTGAGAAATAATGTATGTCTTAATGGATAAATGCAGGATAAAATTAAGCCAAAAATTAAAAAGTGCATGGCTTCAAATAGTCCGGATGGAAGGGCTTTCACTCATTGGGCACAGGAGTGTATGTGCAAGAAACTAAATGGAAGAGCAGTAGCAGCACCCAGAAACAGAATAGAAAGACTGTCTTTGCCAGCACTAATGGATGGACAAGTGGGAAAAGAAATTAAATTAATAAATTTCAATTAGGATGCTAATTAAAAGGCAGATGGGGAAGACAAGCCTGTTTGAACAAATAGAACTTTTCTTGAATCTCAGTTCCACCAGAGGAAAAAAAACCCAAAAACCTGATAGCGCCACCACACTTATTTCTAATTGAAAAGCTCTTTGAGATCTCCATGTTTATTTATAGCTTTGAGTTCTTTTCCTATGTTGATAGTTTTTGCTCAATTTATTTTGATATTTGGCCTAAGTATAGATATCTCTTCTCACACTGCATGTACCATATAGCAACCAGACTTCTCAGTAGAGCTACATAAGTATTAAAAGCAAACTGTATAAAATTTCATCTTTTAATATGGTTGTGCTATTATTGTTTGGAAATAAATCATTACTATTTACTTTCTCATATCTAGCTTTCCTACAGTGAAAGCTAGGCGTTAGATTTTATTTTTTTCTGATTTGCCGCTGTAATAAAACTCTAAAGCTGCATTTTTACATGGGAGGTGAGAGTGGATTATCAGAGGAATAACAATCAGCATCACTACTATTTCAAGATGGTAGGACTGATCACTTCTACTTTCTCAACCTGCAGAGAAACCAAAAGAAACCCCACCAAATAAAGAAAAAAAAAAATCCAAACAAACAAAAACTNAAAAACCAACAAAAAAAAAAAAAATCCCCACACAAAGCCCCCAGATAAACAAACCCCAAACCAAACCAAAACCCGAACTACCAGTCAAAAGAAAAAGAATAATCCAACAGGATTTTAACTGCGCTGCAACATAGGAGATGGCATTCAGAAAGTACTGGCTCCATCCATCTTAATTATAGAAACTTAAGTAAGATAAACTATGGATCTTGAGTACCTAGGTATAAAGGGAGAATAAGGAAATACTGGGTTAAAGAAAAAACCTCTGGCTTTATCTCAGGTATATTTATACTATTTAATCTTACTTTATTCTTTAAAAAGTGTTCAATATTTTATCACATCTGTAAAAGTAATTTAGCATCAGGGGTTCCAAAGGCACACAAAAAAACCTTTCAGCAGTATAGCAGCACTGAGTAGTTCATTACTCTGTATGTATCACCTCCAAGAAAGGATATACAATTGGGTTTATGGATAGCAGTTTAAAATTGATGGAAGGCTGTACTCCTGAACATCAGGTCCTTTATGTAAGTAGGAAGAAATTCTTACCATTCTAGAGCTTGCGGGCCTACCATCAAAATAAGTTTTTGTAATGTGAAAATACTTGGAGACTAATTTTATCAAGATTAATTTCATTAAGTCATATTGGAATTGGACAAAAATACCAAGCATGACACTTTTCTGGTGTATGTTTTGACAAATGCAAAGTACATAACAGTTGCTATCAGTTATTTTACAAGTCTATTCTCTTGGGGGAATTCAGACATGTTTACAGGTTTACAAATTTACCTATTTAAAAATTACCCACCAAGAAAATAATTATTTTCCTCCATTCCTTTTGATTATATCTAATCACTCCTTTGCAAAAAAGAGCCTTTTAATTTTCCAAGTTCTCTTGGGTAAAAAGTGTTTCCAAAGTAATAAAATTTGAGTCCAGGGTTATTGCTGAAGTTTAATCAAGAGTGCATTTTGCTCGTATTCATCAAGATAGCAGCTACATACTAGGCGCAATGTTACAACATGTAGCACACCTATGACACATGGGCATTTCAGTCAAGATGGGAATTTTATGAACCTATGTAAAATAGGTTCTTGTCTGTCTGTCCTTGAAGGAGTGTTGGCTCCTTGACACTTTTTTTTGTCTCTGGAAGATTTTCAAAAATCACTCCATGTGTTGGTTTAGCACAGATGGTGAGGTACAATTGGTGATTTCCTTTGAACTGACAACCAGAATAGCCAATTGCATGCAGGGATACACCCCTGGGACACACACAGCCTTTAAAAAGTTAGAAGGAAGCCTGGGATCGCTCTCTTTTCCTTCCACCTTGAAAGGAGGTAAGGCAGTCCTGGCTCTCTCCCTTTGGAGGGGTCTGGGACGGCCCGGCCTGCCCGGGCCCCGGGCCTTCACGGGAGGCCGGAGGAGGGGATGATGTGTCCTCCATCCCGACCCGGATTGTTTTTTAGAAGCTGGAAAACACCCAGCCGCTCCCCCTATGGGGGGGAGCTGGCCCGAGGCCTGGCCGTGGGCCTGGGTCCTTTCCCCAGCAGAGAGAGGGAGCCTGCAGCCTGCAGCCACTCTGGGCTGGGCCCACCCTGAATGAGACCGAGGGGTGGGGGCAAGGAGCCGTTCATCAGCCAGGCTGCTCTGAGACCTGCCTGAGGTTTTCCCCCATTCCCTCGCTTTTGAAAAATTTTGGCTGCCACTCGGCAGAGAGCACATGACCACCACGGGCCTTGGCAAGCTTTAACTCTTTCCTGCCAGAAGATGGGACTTTCAAAGCCCTCGCTCTTCCCAGAGTGAGAACAGACAAAGTGATTAAGCGTAGAGAAGACAGCATAAGAGTCAGATGGAGAGAGTGAGAAAAGGATTAATTAGAGGAAGGATGAAGGAGTTGCCTGCTGACTGGACTTTCTTGTTTGAGCTATGGAAATGAACTCTATTGATAGATTGTCATTTAAATCGTGGAAAAATATGCATTTGGGGAGATGATTTGTGGATTTTTGAGCAAATGTGTTTGTGACAGACTGTACGGTCCTATGAGATGCGTGAACAGAGAGAAAGAGATGAGAAGCTCCTGCACCAGTGAAAGAAGTGAGGAGACATCTCTGTTCCTTGAGATGAGAAATCCTTTGCCTTGAAGCTGCTTATCTTTAAAAGATGACACCCCAAATGCCTGAATTCCACGACCCATAAGCAGCTTGGGAAACTGCTAATGGGAGGAGACCACATGGAAGCAGGTTTTCCTCAGGCAGCTGTTTCTGTGAGAGTTCCAACTCACAAGAGAACTTTTCTAGGTTGTCAGTGGGAGAATTCTGTAAAAAGCAAGAGACTCCTCTCCTGAAGTATAGATGAAAGACTATATTTAAATGGCGAAACAGACTGAATGTCACAGGTTTTGTCTCTATGTTGTTTGTAGGAAAGTAAACACTTGTGGTGGGAGGGGAAGGGTTTTGAAAGTTTCATTTTTTCTTTTCCTTACTGTCTGGTAATAAACTATCTTTTAAGTTGAGCCTATTTCACCTTTTTCTCCCAAAATCCTATCTCGCAGTTGGCAAACAAAATTTGGCGAACGTGAAACCACAACACTCCAATTTTACCTTTTTTAAAAAAATACCGATACATTCTATCAGTAAGAAACAGCTAAAAAGCCATGTATGGATTAAATGTGAGAGAAAAGAATCTGTATTTTCTGGATCAGTGAGATTCCAGTGAGTCATTAGGAGATTTCAAAGCAGGAGTCCACTAAACCTCCAAGTAGTGCACCATTTCAGTAGTATTTTAAAGGCATTTAAAGGCATGCATATTCTATTTTGCTGAATTATTGCAAGGGACTTCAACAAATCTCAACAGGATGAATTTCAGGTATTTTTCTTTTATACTACAGAAAAAAAACCCTTTAGTCAAAATTTTTTCATTGACCTGAATGTCAATGGTATTTTAATGACAGTAGATACTAAATATCTTGCTCCTATGCTGAATTAGGTAAGAAAAGACTTATTCAGATGAGGATATGTACACTCTCTGTATATCACGAATAGCTATTTACAGAGAGCTCTGAAAGGCTCATGCACCTCTTGTCCCAGTCAAATGCATGCCTTACAGACTGTTTTAAAGGTGGATTTCATTTTATTTTTTTAAAGAGTGTTTTGAAACAATCTGACATTGACATTAATACTGAGCTTGCTTTAAATGCAGTTGCAAGTTATTTTTGAAATACACTACTGCACAAGCCTAGGAAATCATCATCCTTTTATTAAAAAGTGTTTATTTCATGCTAAAACCCCATTATGTTCTTACATAAATCTTCTGATGTAATAACACCAGTTATCTTTTTGTTGGCTTTGAGCCCTTAATTTCACTAACAGATTATTAATAGAGCTGTAATATAGTTTCTCTCTACAGAGAACAAACCGAAAGCATAATGTATTGGAGACTTTGCAGTGAGTTTACAATAGAGTCATAATAAAACCTTGTCATCTCAGTGTGCAGCCAAGATACTTTGTTTTACCAGTGTAAGAAGAAAAGAGGCAGAGGCAGTTGCTGTGGTGTGACAGAAGAGAAGTGATGTGTTTCAGTCTTGTTTCAGACCGTTTCCTGTTTCTCAAGCAGCACCTCAAACATGTGATCCATAGAGCATAGTCTGTGCAATGTTATCCCATTTAAAGATGCTGGGATGCTTCTTGGATTTCAGCTGCTGAGCTGCCTCTTAAGATACCTTAAACCACCTGGCAAACTTGCTTAATACTCCTTTTTCATGCTAAAAATTGCTTAGTAATTTTGAAGGTGTGAATAGCATCAAGCAGTCCCCCTTTTGGTATGTGAACTGTCAAACAAAATGATTTGCAGTTCATCACTGACATTTTTACAGTAGAATAATTTTTACTTTCCTAAGTTCTTAGGTTAAGCACATCCATTTTGGTGTGTTCTTTATGAAATGGTCTATTTCACCAAGATTAAAATGTGTAAAATGCTCCTTTTCCTACTGAGTGCAGAAGATTCAGAAGAGGTTTTTGTTAAAATGCTTAAAGAAATTAATCACCTCATTCACAGGTGGAATAGCCATGAGGCTTGCTGAAAAGGATAAACGTTTCACCCCAAATACGCAACATTTTGGTCAGGTTATGAGTATGCTTTGGAAAGCATTCTCATTGACTTTTCATCCTGCAGTTGAAGTTTACCCAGATATAGCATCAACTATTATTCTTCAGAGCAAGGAACTCTTGTACCCCAATTTTAGTTCTGTGAGTGGTTAAGCTTTTTATTTTTAAAGTCAATGTGCAAGAGCTTAGCTGGCAATATTCAATATGACTGTAGCTGAGAACTACTCACAGAGCATTTTCAGTGTAACAGTTTTTTTTCCATTTTTTGATTCTGTGTGGTCACTCTGTGCTCTGGAGTAGTGTTATCCCAAAATTCAAGTACCTGTGATTTTTCCTTGTGGCATGAAGTTGGAAAACTGCACCAAAATTCAGTTTTCCACAATATTCTGGTGTTTCCAGGCCAGAATGAAGTATGACTTCCTCCAGTTATAAGGAAATGGCACCAAAATATTGGAAGTTACCTGTTTCAGTTCTTTCTATTAAAATAGGAAGTGAAAATTCTGATTCCATAGGTTTTAAAATAATATTAAGGGCTAGAAAGAGGGTGGGATTTCTTCCTTATTTATGAATAGGTATATTTCAGTGAAGAATATTGCTTTTGAGACGATTCTATGTTATAATAGAACTTAAAACATATGACTGTGGAATGAAATGCTTAATAAGGATGAAGTACAAGTAGTTTAGTTGTATCCGCTGTCATTTAGCACTAAGCACATTGTTGTGAAGCAATTAAATGATGTTAGTCATCCTATTGAGAGCTCAGAATAAGTCTCTTTATATACTAGATGATATGATAGATACCAGGAGGGAATGGGATATGTCACAGTAAAGGAGAAGGCATGGAAAGAAAACCTTGACATCCAGACGCTGTCACAGTGAATCTGGTAGCTGATCCTGACTTTATAACCAAAGGTCCTTCATTCCCAGAATTTTTATGCTTTTCGGCAAATCAAGCAGAACAGGCATTAGTTCAGATTATTTTACTTTGTGTTTGATCTTTTTAATCCAGATGTGTTTATTTCAGATTTTGGGTTGTTTTCAGTGTAGCAGCCAGCCATGACAGCTCAGATAAAATCCAACCCATCTGTTATATCTGTCTAAACCACCACAGTTTAAAAAGGAACTAGCTGTAATTTTAAAAAGCACAGGTCTGGCCCTGACATGCTAATCTGTGCAGGTTTAGATAAGTATACGGTTTAGGTTTTTATTGAAACCTTGGGAGAAAAACACTCCTACTGTTCAAATTCCTCATCTTTTGCTTAAAGTCCATCTTCACTGAATCAGCTGACACATATGGATTTTAAGATTCCATAGGTTACTTTATTTCAAAATAATTTCATGTTCTTGTCTTGGTTGCCCGCATAGTTCCCTGAGGAAACAAGGCCTGTGGAATTGTGCCATATGCTTCCATGTCTCACTTTTGGGACTCTTGGCCATAACCAGCCATTTCTGACTTAAGACAAAGGGCTCAATGAGTTTTCCAAGCTCCATAGAGTCAGAGAGTGCGTGCTGCAGCCACCTTGATAGGCAGGTACGGAAAGAGATGGGGTTAAGAATTAAAAAGACAGGCATCCCAAATTTTGCAGTTTGCAAGGTGACTGTGGTTAGATGTAGCATCCCGGTGGAAATTATACTGGAGAAATACCAGTATGTTATTGTCAATTCAAATCAACCTATGCCACATTTTTTGTTAATTAGATTAGCCTCTTTTGATTCACTGATGTCACTACAGTTTCCACATTAAGAGAAAGCAGACAAAATACTGACATGCAAGTCAAATTCTTTTGTCTCCTAAGGGAACAAAACAATTGTTAAAATTATGTGATACTATTGTACACTGCTTAAGCTTCCATATCAAAACATTGCAGTGCTCAGATAGAAAGGAATTCACTTTAGTTAGGGTGTCCTTACTAGCCCATTTCATTACCTATTTCTGTTATTTTAGCCAAGTTTCATAAAATCAATTTGCATAAAAATTATAATAAATGTATTTACGTTTTGTATGATTTCTTGTATAAAAATGTTATAAAAAAAAGCTTAGATGGGTAGGAAATAGGAATGTAGATGAGGAATGGAAGTTATTTATATGGTAATTTTCCTTTATCTGAAGTATATTTTAATATAATGAACATTTGTAAACAGTGACTTGAGAATCATACAGAGATATTGAATTGTACAAAGGAGCATGCCCCAAATTATCCTAAATTATACTTGGAGTAGCACTGAGGACAACAGAGATAAACTGATAGGTTTTTGTGTAACTTAGGGCACAAGGTTTTTGTGTAACTTAGGGCACAATTTAATCTATTTTTCTCTAGCAGGACTATTCATTAGGAACACAATTTGAACTTGCAGGCTACATTTACCTGATAGATAGATACATAATCCCTAAGAAAATGGGCTATATTCTCTGGATCACAGTGAGCTGCAGTGGTGCAGCAAAATGAGATATACCACATTCTGGAAAAGCTTTTCACATAAGTGATAGAAATGTGTGGGGTGTAGAAAACCATTCTGACCAAACAAACAGGGTCATACAGCACCTAGACTTCCAACTGCAGCCAGTGTGAGGTTACAGGTAGCTCCAAGTGGGGAGAGAAAAAGAAAGATGATGAATGCTGTCACATCTTTGTGTTGCATTAAATTTTTGAAGGCACGCAACCACAATGTTGTGATACTAGTGTATTGAGGAACCCTTTGCTACCTCAAAGTCTTTGCAGCTCTAGGAAACTGTGTCAGATATCAGAAATATTTCCCACACATTGGCTTCAGAGTCATGCTACTTAGTATAAGATTCACTGACAACAGTGTTCTAACTTGTGCCTGAGTTAATTCGCTGCCAAGGCTTAACTGAAAACGCTTTGATCAATGTTATTAAACTACCTCAGAATCTGAAATGAAGGCGTTGTATCCTGTAGTGGTCTGTGAGAAAATAAAATTTTGCAGCATGAAATGGACGTGCCAGAAGAAAACCATGCATTGTAAAGTGCTGCTTCCAGCAGTTCAAATAGTAAAATATAAGCTCAGAGGTGCATTTCTCCATAGTGTTAAACAGAGAGTTTGAGCTGAGCTGCAGCTTGCTAAGTATTGTCTGTCCTGTACAGCCACAACCAGCAAGTCTGCATGTACCAGTACTCACAAGCAATGCTGTTGCCTTAGGAGGCCAGCATGATGCTGCGTTTCCAATGAGTGACACATTCTGTTACATGGTACTCTGTGACAGTTTCTGTCATGACTGACATCTCCAACAGCTTCCCTCAGCAAGAAAGGTGGAAAAAATGGGAAAAAAAGAAATCCCTCTGGGTCTCTAAAAGCTGTTAGCTCTTTACCACAAATATGAATTAATTTAATCAATGGGAAGGCATCAGAATAAAAATGCGGACTTTGAGTGATGACAGTCAGAGCATCAATTTTAGTTAATGAACATGATGCCTGTTTCTGTGTGCATATTTATGGTGGTGGGTTATTTTCTGCTCAGGTGGTCATTAAAGGAGATACACAGACTGGTTGGGAAAAAAAGAAAATATTAAGCTTAACTGAACAGAAAGGGTCCTCTAATCTAAAATAGAGGAGGATTTGTGAAACGTAGAGAACCTGACAGCATTATGTCAGTGTAGACATGTGTGGGGTGTGGACTTCATCCATCCTAACCCTGCCCTGAAAATACATGGCAAAATAAAGCAGAAGCACTGAGCTGTCAGGTGTAATCTAGGTTAGGTCCAGATATGGTGCAGAGATGTTACAGTTCTGGAGCACTGCTGAGACTTGGGGATTATTAGTTCAGATGTAGTTCTTGAGTTAATGTGCATTTCCTGACTCTAGACCTGATCTGACATGTCATTGCTTTGATCAGGGTGATTCTGCAAGATCAAGCAGTGAACACACAGGAAGGGGTCCTTCACTTGGCTTGCAAAATAGTCAAGGGCATAAATACCAATGTGTGTTTGCCTAAAAAAAGTGGAATAGAACAGCAAGCATGGGTAAGATGGCATACATATAAAACTTGCTTGTTTAACATCTTTTCTCATAGGCAAGCATACCTTTTGACTAAAACGCTTCCTATTTTGCAAAAAAATTGTTACTCTGCCTCCAAAGTCCAACTGTCATCCACAGCATTTTCAGGAAAAAGTTTCAGAAAAATCAAAGCTTTCCTGAGGATTGCAATGTATTACAGCTAAAATTCAGATAAAAACAGTCCAGAGACCCTAGTGAGGACACTCCTGGAGAAGGGATTTGGATTCTTTTCTCAAGAAGAAATGGAAAAACAGATCAGTCACATACAAAAGTGTGTACTCTGGAGTCTAGATGAACAACTCAGAAAGATCGTCCTTCATTTTAGGCAGAGACATATCCAGGATCAATTGTTTTGTTGGGTTATTAGGAAATGAAATTCAGTAATACATGGCAGATTTTTTATTGACACCATTTCAAGCAGATTAAGGCACTTGGGGGAAAAGAATGAACTAGAGAAGAGGATCATTGTTCCAAAATATAAAGCCAAATGTTCTCAATAGCTGCATAATTTTTACTATGAACACGTGCATTTCTTAGTTCTTAGTAAAATTCTCATTTTGTGGAGTATTTGAAGGTATTAATGCAACTGTACAGCTCTTAAGAAATTACCAAGTTTAGAGATTGTGACAGAAATTAACAAAGAAAGACAAGTTTCATCTGCTTAGAAAGCTTAGGAAAAATTCAAGTACAGAATTTACAAGCTTTTAAACTTATAAAGTGTTTAAAAATGTCTATCTTCTAAAAACGTTTGTAAAAATATAAATTATTTCAGTAGAGGTTGCCTCATGCTTTTATGTAATCAAGTTGGGCATAGAGTCCCTTTAAATTCTGTTGCAATACTTAAAAAATTACAAGAAGTAAACTAAGATATATAGGAAGGGTTGTCTTATTCAAATGAAATAACTACTTTTACGTAACAACCAATATAGCAATATAACATTGAAATATAATGGTCTAAAATCAGAAAAACAAATTAATAGTTTATTCTTGTTCTACGAAAGATTTTAAATAAATCCTGGAATGATAGACAAATATAATCTCTTGTTCAGCTCTCAAATTCTCCTTGCCTCAAATGCTTTCCACTTTTCCAGGCTTTGTGAGGGTTTTCTCTTTTTCCCTCTAGCTACTTGGCCTCTGCTCACAGAAGTCAGCACAAGCCCTTTTACATCTCTGACCCAGATCTCTGCTCTAGTCAAAGACATTGTCGGGTTAGAGGGATTTTTTTTGTGTTAAACTGTGTGACTTACTCACTCAGACTATTCTGACAATGCTGTAAGTAAAGCTGGGCCAGGAAGAGCCCTGGAGTTTGAAAAGACGGAAAGTAGGAGACGCTTCTTTAGAGATCAGACCATACATCCAGCTAACACACAGGTTTCTGATTTCATGTGTGAAACTGTTATTAAAATACTCTGAATCAGTTTACCCAGCTCCTAGTGAGTACTATGGTAATGAATAAAAGACATGCTAGTAGTTAGGAAATTTTAAAATTTGACAGAGGTGATTTTTATTGTAGTAGTCTTTGGCAGCAAATACATCATACAGATGTCTCTGTTCCACTTACATTGTAAGAATGTTAATAGAATACTGTACAGTTGCTAGCTGTCTATTTTTCTGTCATCACAGGTTGTGTTCAGAAAACTGTTTTGCCACTATAAAAAGAAAAGAACTACAGGATTTAAAATTCTGCAACTTTTACCGTTCAAACCCACAAAATGTTTGTGCAAATCCTGCTCTTCATTGGTTGAGGCATGTCAGAAGATACTCGGCTCTTCTGTGAAGAGGTTTTGCAGGCAAATCTCTGAGGGTGTATTTCCATAAGATGACTTGGCTAAATTAACATCTTTTCTCCACTGGGATGCATTCCTGTTTCCTTCTCTCCTACCTGACAACCACACCGTACTCTCTCCGCGGTACTTATCTGATAACATAATAATTTGATTCAGCTCAAAAGAATAGAAAACTGACTTGGCAAGCGAGAAGGAAAATTAAATATTCACTTTTGGGCTGGTTTAATTTACTCTGTGATTACAACAGTAACAGAGGCAGTCTCCTCCCATGAACCCCTCAAATCACTGGAGAGCCTGACACCTTTCTTCTGGTGAAAACTAACTGTGTTCTCATGTTTGTTGTTGCATATATCCTCAGTTCTTGTTCTCCACTTATGCCAGCACTGAATTAGTTTATCTCTCTTCCAGCTGACACTGTGGCACGTATTTCTTCTCTCACACACTTTGTTCTTTATTTATTTAAGAATACTGCTGTCTTTACAAATCCTTTTCAGTGCTTTCCTTATGTTTGGTTTTCAACCATTTTATAACTTGATGTTATTTAAAACATTAATATTTAGTCTCAAGTGATGGGAAAATGTGTCTGAGCATATATTATGAATAAATCCATTGAAGATTTACACAATTTCTGGCTACAACACAGGTTTAGATTAATATTAAATAAATCAAAGACTGATTCATTTTTAAAGAAGATAACTGCTGAACTGATGGAAGAGCTTGCATTAGAAGTTTTGCAAAGCTTTGAGAAAATAAAAAAGAGTAAAATACAATGAAACTTGTTACAATACCAAGCAGACTTAAAAACAAAAAAAAGGGCAGCAGCAGCTGAGCAATGGGTTACTAAGGTTTCCAAACACTCGAGCTTATGTTTCTGTATTGAACTAGCCCATATTGACCCAGTAGTGTCTAGAAAATAACATCTAATTTATTCTAAAGAGCTGAACTTTTTTTTCACTTTCGAAACAGGAGTACTTTACTTTTGAAAGACAGACATTGGTTGTTTGTGTCTGATAGAGGTGAACAGGAATTGCCAAGTGCGCAATGAGTGATACTGTGAGTGAACAGCAGGGAGATGTTCCCAGCTGGGCCTCAGAACATTCCCAGTTTGCAGTATTCCAGGACAGGGGTCACACTGCCATCCCCAGTGCCATCCCCACAGGACCCTGTCTGCCCTGGGAGAGTGGCACACAGCCAGGACTTGTTATAAAATTTCCCTGAGCTGAAATTGAGGAGGTTTGTAATGTACAACAACAGTTTCTCAACAGAAAAGGTTTGTAAGGTACTACGACAGTTTCTCAACTGTGGGACTCTCCTGGTGTTGCCTGGATTGCACAGTTTTTCTTCATGTCTCGTTTGTCTTCATGTTCTTACCATGGGCAGGGACCTGTGAAACACTGCCATGGTGTTTTGGAGAGCTGACTTCAAGGGGATGGTAATCAACAGGTCTCTAAATTGCCGGGATTTTGGGCATGAAAACTTTCTCAGAAGCCTGCCTCTGTCTTTTTTGTGGTGAGAGGGGGAAGAAAGTCCAGTACTGTATATGACTGAAAAAACCCCAGGCAGATAAAAACCAGGAAACCACATGACCACATAAATTTTATGTGCTTATTGATCTATATGTGATATCACAGAGCAACCAAAGCTGTGAAATCTAGGCAGCTTTATCTGTTTAAAATCCCACATGTGAAAGAAAACCATGCATACTATCTCAAGGAACAACATTCTAGAAATGGAGGAATAGACTATTTGGTGGATTTTGCAACCTGAAAAAACAATACGTGAACCACAAGCTGAAGCTGGTCTTGGGGAAATGCCTCCAATTTTAACACTTTGGGGAATATGGTTTTACCTTAGCTGCTTAAATATGCAGGGCTTTTTAACAGAGTTGCACAGGTGTGTTTTGCTTGTGGGTGAGAAAACAGAGGTATAAGAATTTTTTCTTAGGGTTAAATATCCTGAAGGCAATTCAGTGTATTCAGTTTTCTTAAAAACAAAAATGACTTATCACACATAGGGAATGGGGAGCTATCCCATTGTAGAAAACTGCATTGTGCCAAACTAAAAACAATTCTTCAAGCTGAATCATTGACCAAATATGTTTCCTTGAGCTTTGTGAATAATTTGGTAGCAGCTCGTTAGCCAAACCAAGCCCAACAACAGTTTAAAAGTATATTTCTGATTGACTTTATTTGTCCAAAATATTTTTTGAGATCAAGCAAAATATTAGCAGATAATCAGCGGTAAAAAAAAGCTCAATTGCAAAGTGTAGGTTATATATGTATATATACTCTAGAAGCTAAGTGAAAATTCAGCTTGCCATTTAAGTTTTTGCATATTTAACTCTGGAATATTATTTTAGTGATCTTATTCATCAGAGTTAATTTTTGTGTACAAATTTTTTGTAGCTGTGTTCGTTCTTGAAATATATTACATGTCATTCATGAGATATCTTGTTCTAAGTGTGTTGGCACTCTTGCTTTCATGCTGAGAGATTAGTAGTTTAAATATTTTGAAGTGAATTTTTCTCACACCTAGAGATCATCACTTCTTTCAATTTTGCAGTGAATTGCCATTTTCACATTAAAACAGGTTAAACAGTGGCAATTCCTTATTAAAACAGAACTGTGTGAATGAATATTAATCTGGCATTTAACTTACATTGAGGTCCTTTGATTTCATGTTTCTTAAAAATTTTATCTAATTTTCTGTCTTTACTACTTTCAGAGAATACATTTTCCTCTTATTGACTACATTCTATAAGAATTCAGATTAAAAGAAAATGATGCATAAAAAAGCTGTAACAGCCTAAGACTTCGTGCTAGTATAACAAGATAATGGTTATGTATAGCATTTATTAAGTAGACTACATGTAACAACTCCATATCAGAAGACTGGTTCTAATGGTCCAGAAAACTGTCTTTCCTTTTATATACTAGAATATTTCTGAACCTCTGCCTATGATTCTCCTTTTTCCTATTTGTTTGCAGGTGTTTATTTGGTTTTTTTTTTCTTTTTGTTGTTCTGATTTATACTTAAAAATCTGCTCAGCTCAGAAACATCTACAGATTTCATTGAAACAGCTTTCTGCATCCAGGTTTCTTTAACATCTTTATTAATGTTCTGCAAGGGGATTAAACTGCTTCAATCAAATCTGTGACACTCAGCATTCCGGCTTTAGCCTTTATCCTCATTTATCGTGTTTTCTGGCCATAACAAATGTCATAGGGGATCAAATATTTTGTGCAGTCAGAATAATAGATTAAAAACCAAAGCCTATTTCCCTCATGACTGAGTAAATTATATGAAAATTAAAATAAAAAAATAACTAAAATTACTTTCAACCAGTAAGGAGCATCAACTCCCACAAAAGAATATGCCAAAAACACGCCATGGGGAAAACAAACAAGCAATCCTGAATAGCAGAGTTAGTTCTAGAAAAATGCCTCTTCCCTCTCAAATGGAGACACTACAACCTCTGAAACTCCTATTTTTTAGACATCTTGCAGTAGAACCTCATATTATCTAAGCAAAAATGTCTCATATCTGTCTGTAGAACTACAAGCACTGTGAGCCACTTTATTCATGACAGTCTACTGGGGCTGGGTCTAAAATGCTTTTTAATGGAGTCATTTACAAAATCTACTGCAACATAACTGTGATCTCAGCCAATATACCCACAAAGACACTCCCAAAGTCAACAATCCCTCTTAAACAGCTTATCTGGCTTATCATGAGGTGACATAGTGATTGAGAATATGGTGCGGCCTCCTAACTCCCAAGAAGATATTACTAAGGTGAGCAAAATTTCATGAGCTGAATCTGAGGAAAACACATTCATTTTCACAAAACACCTTACCTACATGAGACAGTTTTATCCAAGTAAACAAAAATAATGATGTCAGTAGTAATATATCATCATTGCTCACAATGAAATCTCTTTTTGCAAGGGAACTGAACAAGTTACAAGAGGCTTTCAGTGATGACACTTAAATAAAATAGCAGTGTTTATTTTGGACTTTACACAGAAGAACCTGAGTGAATGTGTGAGATCTCCTTTAGATATACTAAAACACTCTGAAAGCAATGGATTAAATTGTGTGTTTTTAAATTAATTCAGTTGTAAGAACATGTCTTTGGCTTTAAACAACAGAAATCTGAAAGAAGTCAGACCATTAAGAGTGTTTCCTGAGTCTAAGAGTAGCGTTCTCTTCTGTCTAAATTCTGTCTAAACAACATAGAGAGGTAAATTAATTTTGGTTTAACATGTCTTTTAAAGCCATACACCACAGCAGTGCAATGAACTCCTTATTTTTTTCCCTCTCAACTAATTCTAGTAGTAGCATCATCAAGATAAAGATAAATGCAAATCCTGGAGTAAAATATAAGTAAGCTGAAAAACCAGGCTGGATACTTGGCTATACTATTTACTCTGCAGGCAAATCATCTCCCCTGCATTTATCCCAAGGAAATTGTCATTTAAAACAGGTAAGCTGTGGAGAGAAAAGAAAAAAATCTTGAAGTCCTCTTCCAGTTCTACTAAATACAGAGCAAAAACTGAGTCACTGAATTACCTGGTCATAATGATTTAGATTGTGAAGGGAAAGAGTAGCCCAACTCTGCTCTTTTGACCTATTTTCCTTCTCTTTCTCACACACACACATGGATGTCTTGGGTATGGTATATGAAGACTCCTGCATACATTTGGTCTGCTGTCCTTGCAAGGGCATATCTTCACTTTGCCTGTTCCATTATCTGATTAGTGAATAGCTGGGGTATATTAAATTCATGGTCTGATGGACACTTTGTGACCTTGTATGACAGAAAGGCATGTAATTTTAGGTGTAAGTCCCCAAAAGAAATAAAAATAAAAATCAGGGGGAGGAAATACTAAGGCCCCAAGACTCAAATCTTCAGTTGAGCCTAATTTTGACTGAAATAATGAAAGTGAATTGTGTGACTCAAAAAAATCTATGCAACATATCTATAAAAGTATTACACTATGAAGAAAGGTCTGATGAAACCTGAAAAGTTGCACAAAAATACTTAATACTCATAACCATCCCTTAACTGTGAACTGGCATAAGTACTTGGGGTGTGAGGTTCTCTCATCCAAAAATAACTCAAGCAAATTGAGAATTTTATATGTTGGTCATCAGTATGAGACATAAATTGAATTTACTAAACATACTTCTTTTCTGTCCTTTAGTCTTCTTGCCCTACAAGCCAGAAACTTATATAAATAAATTGGCAAAGACTTGACTCAAAATATAACACAGCTGTGTGTATTTTTACACATTCTGTTTCATGCTGATAGGAAGGAAAGTAACTGCTTGTATTTTCAGGGTCAGTTAAGAAGAGGAACTTCCTAAGAAAAAAATCTAGTGTTTTCCAGCCCATTTATTGTGATTTAGCTTTTTATGTAAGGAAAGAGGACATAATTTCAGTAGATTTAATACATTAATTCAGGATCTTTGCCTAAGCTCCTGAAATGTAGTCTACACTTCTCTGGAAGTTCATGTTTTTTGGTAAGGAAAAAGGATTCATTTCTAAGACTGGAACAGGCAGAAGAAACCCCCCTTGTTTCAATGTGAGTTTGGATTATACATTATAATAATAGTGAGAGAAAGTTTGTAAACTAAGGATGTAAAATGTTCAGCTCTCCACAGTACCATTTATGTTGCAAAAAAATCAATTGACACATCACAGTTCACTCACCAGATCAGAGACAGTCAAACTCAGGAGAGAGTTTCATAATCCAATGTTAATACAAGTAAAAGAAAAAATTATAAAAAGGGAAATTATCTGCGTTGTGTGCAATTTGTGTTGCATACTACCAATGGTAATAGTAATGAGGCTAAAGAGAAAAAGGTAAGTAAATAAGCACAGTAGAAAAAACATATTAATTTTCCTCTTATTACTATAAGGTTTTGCTGGGGCTGAGGTACCTGGGTGGTTAAGCATGCAATTGTAATTTAGTGCCTCTAAGTGTGGAGTTTTGAGCAGAGAAGTAAAAAGGCATGGTTCGTACAGGTGGGTGACAGGACTGTGCAGACATCTCGGGTGCTGGGTGAGTGGAGAGCCCAGGGGTGTCTGTGCTGTGATCAATCTGGCTATGTTTATCCTCTGTGAGGAAACAGCTCCCATGCGCCCATCACAAGACACTTAGCTGGAAAACACACTAAGTGAGCTAAATAGGAAAGATCAAGACTCACAACATCAACTGATTCAGCTAAATTAGTGTCCACAAAGTGACATAAGCAAAGTGGACCAATGCTCTCTGCATTTCAGTAAAACATCTATTCCTTTCCACTATCCCAGAGGCTGAATAAAAGCTATTTATTCAGAGTGGCCCTGAGGCTGACTTTAGTGTTTTACACTTGCAAAGTAACGTTGAAAAGGCCAATGGTTCCTTAGAGGCATTTCAAAAAAATTCAGGATTTATGCACACAAACCTTATTATGTAAAGTGCAAGATCTGCTCTAAAGTCATTGCACAAGAAGAGCAAAGAGTAAGAGGACTTAATATTTATTATTTCAAAGCATACTCTATCTTGAATGTCACCTGTATCTAAGCATCCAAAACATCTTCCTACAACCAGCTACATCTGATGTTTGCTTCCCTTCTTTTCTTGAAAAGAAATGTACAGCTGGACCTAATAAAAAAAAAAAACTCTGATGAAATATATGCCAAGAAAATACTCAAGCAAACTCTTCCTATATTTCATTGATGATGCTGAAGAAAAAGCCTGGAAAACAACATCTTCCAATTTCTTCTACCCAAGATAAAGACCAAATGTGAATCTGCATATTTATCAACAACAAATTAATGCAACACTTCAAGATTTTTCTTAATTTAGGTCTGATTTGATTTAGTTTTATTTGAATTTTCTTCCATTTGTGTACTGATCAACAGTTCAGACTCTTTAACATCCCTCGGGAGTTGACAGAGAGGAAAAGGAGTGCAAATTTTGGGTTAGGTGGCAGGCCTTCAGTTAACAACTGTATTGAATGTTCAAGATGCTTAGTAAGGACCTGGTTGTTGACTGAGAAATTGCAGTTATGGTAGGTAAACAAAGAACTTTCACACATGGGTGTTAAGCGCTGATCATGTTATAGAAACTGCATGCCTGCAGCTTTTTGATAGGAGATATCTAAAAAGTAGAAGCGACATAATTTGATTTTATTTTGCTTCAGGCGTGCATGAGACCACACCAGAATTTTAAATCTGTGACTGCAAATTTGCACTGGCATAGATCTTTCTTTTCAGAACACTTATCTGTAAAGAAAAGTTAGGGTTTTTTTTTCTGGTCAGAGATGTACCGAACAAAAGTATGAGATATTCATGCATCAATATAAATTTGGGAATCAAAGACAAAAATGATGGTGAGACTAGCTTAATTTGCATGACCCATAGACTGTAATATGATGCCTCATGAGATTTGCACTGACAAACAGTATAAAGACTTGTCTGCCTGGAGATACTATTTCCTTCACCTTATTCTACTTTGAGTTTATATTATGTAAAATTGACTTACGAAGAGAAATTTTGCAATTTAAAAGCTCATGAATTTGTTTGAAAATGTAGATATCCTATATTCTCTGACATCTTTGGTCAGCTTGCATAATTGTAAGAACTTTTTTTGTTAAGAAAACATTAAAAAAACCAAATCCACATTGGCAGATATAGAAATGACTGATGGAAGGGGACAATTACCACGGCTGGTGCAAAGCAGTAACACACAATACTCTTCGCAAATTTTTATTCCATTAGTTTTCTCAAAAAAACCCTTAGTAACATAATTTTGGATCTCAATTTAAAAAATAGCATATTGAATTTACTCCATTTATTTATTTATTTATTTGCTTTCTTGTTTGTTTTCTAGTAGACTCATGCTTTGCATAGTCAAAAATTTGGCTGTAAAAGTAGGGTGGCTTATTTGCTTCAATATGACAGGGCAAAGTTAGAGCTCACTAGTTTTATGTGAACCAAATACCACTTTCACTCTCTAGCTGTGTCCTGTGCCACATCAATCAAAGATTAGTTAGTAGTGGACTATACTAATCATAAGTGTTCTTTTGATGTTGGCCAGATGTGGTGCCCATATCATGATGACAAGTAAATAACACTTAATCCAAAACCCAGTTAAGTTGACTAAAACATTCTTAAAGAATACATTGAATTTCACCTCCTGAATAATCTTTTCTTTTAATGTTTGTCAATGAAAAACAATGATAAGGGAGAGTTACTGGGCTACTTTAGTCTGAATGTGAATCCTGCAGAAGCACAGGTGCAGAAAAAAATAAGGTATGATTATCTTGGATTCCACAGCCACTGCATAAGCAGTGGTGAAAGTACTATAAAATTTGCCTGGCATGAATATGGTGTATTTTTCTAGGCCAATATATAATATATTTCTTCATAAATATTTGAAACTAATTCTAAAATTAATCAGTGTGAATAACCTATTCGTTTAAGGAACTAAAAGAATTTTCTTTGCGGTATAAATATAGTTATATATAATATATATATAATGGTACATAAAATAACATTTTGTAGCAGCAATGTCAGTAAAGCCATAAAATTGAACCAGACTTAGTTTGAGGCTATTTTCGTCTTTCTCCTCATTAAAAAAAAAAGGAAAAAAAAAGTGTGGAAAGCAAGAACTATTATTTTTCAGTGCACCTACTCATTATTACACCCCACAAAAATTTATTTCTAATTAGAATAATACAGTTTAATAATTTTTCGCTGCCATTTTTTAAAGGGAATTTCTTTATAATAGCTGTGAAGTAGCTTCATGTAAAAGATATTTGAAAATTTTTCCCCATTCTACTTTTGAAGTTGCACACTTCCCATTAGTCCTTATCCTTATAAACACCCACATCGTTACCACTCTGAGAAACACAGTATTTTTAACATGAGGAATGAGTTCTTCGTATTATACATTTGCATGTATCCTGTCAGCAAACAACAAGGAAAGAAAATTATACATTTTTATTGTCATGACTCTAGAGGAAAATCCTTTTACTCTTTCATGAAGTTGGTAAGACTTTTCTGGGAGGAGGGAAATCCTTTCCTGTTTCCTGCAATCATCAAACAGAAATAAGGAATAAAAATACTCATAGAAACCTGAGAGAGAAAATGGGAACCTACAAATGTGTAGATGAAATGAGAAGAAAAATATGAAAGTGATAATTTAACAAAAATAAAACTATGTAAAATTCACAGAAAATTGTCCCTAGTTGGATTAAATTCCCGATGGACCCGCATGATGGGATACTAAGAAGATCAGCAGTGCAGCAGCAGAAATTATATAAGGTTAAACACTGGTCATGCTATTAGTAAGAATACTGAAACTTCCTGTAACTGTTATTACATTTTTATTAAAGCAAATGATAAGTCTCCAATCAATTTTTGAATTCCTTCCTTTTCCAGGAACAAGTCTAGCTGTTAAGGGACAAGGCATGGCTCATAAAATAGGTTGTGTGTCAAGATATACATACGTGTATAATGGATGGTTTGTGGAGCAATTCACTATCTTTTTACGTGTTTTAAATCATTTTTCCTTAAAGGTGGCAGAGATAATGAAGATAATATTTTTCTTTTTAGACATGAGCACTCAACAATTTTTAATCAGTTATTAGGTGACAGATAAATGTGGAATAGAGTCAAGATTTCAGATACAATTCTTGACTTCAAAGAGACTGGACTAGCTATTTTATAATGAATCCTATAATTTGGAAATACCAAATATTTCCTACATCTAATCAAAAGTTGAAGACCAGAACTACACAAACGCACACACACAAAAGAAAAATAATACAGATGATGATGTGTTCCTTGCAACTTTGCTCTCACCTCAGAATGGATCTCTTTGCACTGACCTTATCCCTAACTTTATCATTTGTTCGCAGGAAACAGGGAAAATTGCTGTATCTATATCAAGTTCTAGCTGTTTACTGTTATGCTCAAAATTAAACACAACACTGAAGCAGGCCTGATGACTTGGAAGTTGGAGTTCAGTCAAGTTTAGAACTCATTTTTTAGTTCCTCAAAACAATGGAGACATGTTCAGTTAGACTGCTTATAATTCTCTTTTAATTAATATATTTTAAAATGGTAACCATGGAAAATTTTGATAGACTCGTTTGTCTCTATTTGCATGCATCATCAGGCAGTAAAGCATTTATACAATATGGCTTGCAGAATATAAAACCATTTATTTAAAAAAGAATATTTGCGAGGTTAGAAATTACATTTTTTTTCTTTCAACAGTCTTGTTACTTAGGTTGCTTAATTCATTGTGGGATTAATTCTCACTATACTAATTGCTTTATAAGACAGAACAATTACTTCATAGTTTTGCTTGTGGTTTTAACTGCTTTTGGCTTAAAAAAAAATACAAAGGGATTATGGCACTGAATTAATGTCTAGAAGTCTAAGAAATATTTTTTTGATATTTGTTCATAGAATCACAGCACATCCCAGGTAGGAAGGGGCCTCAAAAGATCTTCCAGGCCAGGCTTTTGTGGGAAAGGGGACCTGTATGAAGATATCTACCACCCTCTTTAATTGCGTCTTGAAAATCTTCAGGAATGGGGCCTTTACCATGTCCCAGAGGAGGTTGTTGCAGTGAATAAATGCTCTCACTAAAAAGAAAATGCTTTCTTTTATCAGTGTGAAACCTGTCCCACTTCAGCTTATACCCATTTCCCCTAGTCCTCTTTGTCTGGCACCTGTGAAGAGGGAGCCTCCATCCTCTTTGAAGTATCCTGTAATTTAAGTACTGGAGTATTGTGATTAGGTCCCCTGCAGCCCTGTCTTCTCCAGGTAGTGGAGGCATAACTGCTTCAGTTTTTCCATACAGGATGGGTTCTGTGTTCTTTGACCATGGCCCTCTTTTGGGTCCTTTGCAGAAAGCCCACAACCTTGGAACTGCAGGCACCAGAACTTTCCACTTTGTTGCTGCAGCAGCACAAGGCTGGCCCATGTGCAAGGTCTATCCACATATATTAACAAATGTTAAAAAACATCAGTTGGTATTGGAATCTGTTAGTTATTAAGGACTCCTTTCATGGAGTCATGGAACCAGACTTTTTACAACCAGGTTGTAAAAGCAGTTATAATAAAATATTTGACTTCACTAACTTCACACTGTCAAGTTCACCACTAAACTATGTCCCCAAGTGCCACCTCTACATGCCTTTCATATACCTCCAGAGGTGGTGATTCAACCACTTCCCTGGGTGTTACAACCCACCCGTGAGGTCGTGTAACTGAAGTTNAAAATATCCCTTAAGGAAATACATAAATTAAAGAAAAGAAGAAAAAGAAAACTCAAGAGTAGATAGTGAGGAGGAAAAATATTGCTACCTGTGAATCCAGCAACAAGACTCAGTTATTGTAATTTCAGTGTTCATTGATTAAAGTGATGGTTTCAGTTCTCTCTGGAAGCCCCCAGAACAAAAATTTCAATTGGTTAATACATATTCAGGTTCAGGTAGGAATGCCAAGCAGCTCCTCTGTAGGAAGAGTTTCCCACTGTCTGTTTCAACACCATGGACCATACACAGTTGCCTGATGATTACCAGAAGCCCCAGAAATGAGTCCATGGGCACTTCAGGGTTTGGTTTATGACCCTTTCTGAGACATAACCACTGTTTCTCATGCCGGCATAGTTGAGCCAGCTGTGCCTTATCAGGCACAGGGATAAATACCCTCTGGCTCACATGTGAATGTCCCAATACTTCTTTCCTACGCTATGAAGTAATATTCTGAAAACCAATGACTCAGCCACTTTGTACAGTGAACTTAAGAATTAATTGATGTAAGGTGGTCAGAGATTTATTTTCAAAATCTTGTTGCCTGGTGAGTAATTAAATTAACATAGGAATCAGTAGGGACACTCACAAGCATTTTTTTTTCAGTTGGCATTTTTCAGTGTTTTCATTTATGTAGAAAAAAATCCTTAAAGATATTTTATGAGTGATCAGTCTCTGTGTACTTGAAATTCTAGGCTTTTTTCTGTCTGCAAATAATCTTCCTTTTCCTTATACACTGTCTGATTAAATATCCTCTGTAATCAGCTTTAAAAATGGTATTGTCCTGAGCCTTCTCTTAAAAAAAATAACTTTGAATACACTGACTTAAGGCAATGACAAGCAACCAAAGCAGGAATCAATCAATCCCCCACAGGGGGATTACAGTGTATATTACCTTGTAAATTTTTTTTTCAGTCACACAAAAGACATTAATGTAATCATGAACAGTCACCGGGGCTTTACGAAGGACCATGTTTGACCAGCCTGGCTATGTTCTGTGACTGCTTACATAGACAGGAAGAGAGTAGATACCATAACCTTAGTCTGGCATTTGACACCATTTTCACGGCCCTCTCACTGGAGAAAATAGAGGCTGGAGGAATGGACTGTTATTAGGCTGGAATGTAAACCATCACTAGGCCAAAAGGGTTATTATTAACTCAGTTATTACTTGACTGGTTAGCATCCAAATGTGCGTGTAAATTTATGGACAGCCTCCTAACAAGGATGGGGCAGATTGAAAGTTTTAAATATTTATCTTGACAAAACCATGGCTTATTTGATCTGTTGTTGGCTGTTAGTCTTTGGGTGGGGGTTTGGGCTAGGTGACCTCCAAAAGAACCAAAGAGCATTTTTATGATCTTGTAATTCTATTATCTGTGGCAACTACACAGTGAAGTTTTTAGAATTATGAATCAGATGTACTTCCTCTATTATTCCTTTATTATCATAAATATAAAATACAATCTCAAAATCACAAGCTTCAAAGATCAGTGTGTTACTTGTGAAATATTGAAAAACACCTGTCATTTCTTCTTTGTGAAAAATAAATCAACTCTCCCATGAATCAACTTCTTTCATCCTAAAACTCTAGATCTACCAATTTAAAGAAAATAGTTTATAGTAAAACTTTATTTGCTTTATTATAATGTTTACTTGATTTGCTTTGTTGTAAGGTTTTTTTCAGCCACTTTAGCTGTTAACTGAAGAATATCCCCCCCAAAAAACTCCCCCCTTTATTCAGTATAAATAGCAACAGACTGTCTGATAAGGAGTAGAATGTGGTGAAGGAGTTACACAGGCAGAATGACTAGAGAGTTCTTTAGTGTACAAATTTACATCACAGATGAGTTTCAAATAAGAACCCTTTAAAAATTACATACTGCAATTCATGGGAAATATCTGGAGTTTTTGGAATGTGGGAAATATCTGGAGTTTTTGGAATGTTTCCATTGGTCTNGGGGGGGGGGGGGGTTTGTGGGTTTTTTTGCTGTTGGTTTTGGTTTGTTTGGTTGTGGGATTTTACAGGGGGTTTGTTTGGGTATTTTTAGAAAGAAATTTTTTTCTAAGAATCAACAGACTATGCTGCCTAGAACTTAGAGATACAAAGAATAATTTTTCACCAATTGTCTCTCTTAAATTTTCTGATGATTTTGTGTCTTTTACCTAACTAAAAAAATGATAAAGAGTGTTTATTCAGAAAGCAATTTTCAAAACTAGGACTGATTCAAACTCTCAATGAAAGCATCGAGTGCATGGCATGGTGACCTGTGGTATTGTTTCAAATTAAACAATACTCACTATCAGCCTCAAAACCATTGTCCCTTATCTTTCAATTTGGCTCTGCGATTGAATAAATAGCAGAAGGATCTATTCTTCACCCTCGATATAAAATGGTGCTTTGCATTTCTTCCTTAGCCATTTTGCATTTATGAAGGGGTGCAGAGGAAAGTCTAAAACAAAAACCTTCAATATCTTGAAGATTAAACTGAGATTTCCTGTTCAAGTTACCAATAAGGAATATTGCCGGAAGGAAATTAATGAGCATTAAATACAGGACATTCTCTGTCCTCATGGAAATATTGCCTGCTTCAGCAGTGGGTAATCTAGCTATTATTCATATCTGATGTACAGAGAAGAAATAAATGAAAAAAGATGGCAATGCTTTCATAAAAGTGTGTAATTCTGCTTATTAAGTGGAATATGTCTATAGCTAATTAGTGTTTATCAGAACAAACAGTTGCAGGTATTGACATAGACACCATGAATTTCACAATAATTCCAAAATTATGTTTGGAAGGAAATGTAATATTTCATTATATACAGTTACTTTAATTTATTTTTGACAGAATAAGGTCACAAATGTATTTTATAGTTTTCTATTATTTTCTGCTTGTCTTACTGCCTCTATGTTAAGGGAAATCAATTTACCTTAACAGGGATAGTGTGCTTTCTAGAATACATTAACTGAAAATTAGGTTGTATTTCAATAGTTGAAATGGAGGGAAGTTAGCTATCTCTGTACCACATATATCTTGTCAAGAAACCTTCTCCTTTTCTTACCTCTCAGTTCCACTATTATTTATTTCGGTTTCTTATTGTTTATTTATTTAACCTGACCAGTGAATGGATTGTGAAAGACAAATCATACTGAGAATCAGGATTTTAGGGTGGACTTTGTTATAAGAATGATACTGTAGTAAATGAAACATGTTGTAATAATTGAAAATTTGAAGCGATATATTAAGATGAAGGATCTGTTAAGTCTAGATCCAGAGTAAATGGAAGTAACATTTATCTTAACCATTTGATTAACCATTGATTTTGTCAGGCTTTAGATTTAAAACCAGCAAGTTATTACTTCCAAAAGCAAATACAGGAAATTATTCCAAGAAAGTGACAGAACTGATACTACAACACTACTGATATTCAGCAGCCTGTTTGTAAAAATGTTTTAATACTGCTAGCATCTGTCCTAAACCTCCCTCAGCTGCTCTCTGACATAAAACTTCCTGTGAACATTACAGCTTCACACTACTTCAACACTTGTTGCACTTATACAGAAAACTGATAATTTTTAATTATTTCATATTCTGAAATAAAACAGACTGTTTGTTTTTAGGGTTTTTGGTTTGGGGTTTTCTTTTTTCTTTCTTGGGTGGTGTTATTTTTATTTGGAGATCAGGGGCTTGTTTCGCTTTTTTTGTGTTTTGTTTGGGTATTTGGTGGCTATGTGTGGGTTCTTTGTTTCTTTTATTTTTTTTTCCTTTTT
>VZDJ01000119.1:2429839-2447042 GCA_008694505.1 Cyanoderma ruficeps | reverse complement strand
ATGGACACCCTGTTTCAATCAGTGTTATAAGATTCTTCTGAATTGATTCTAACATTAAGTTTACAATTATTACTACCGCTGCTACTGACTTGCTTTATTGAAAGTCACTGAGAATTTAAATGTTCCTATCTCTTTCAGATATAATTTTGAATTGACAAGTCTTTGAGTCGACAGACCAAAACCTATCTGAAGCCTTTGTTTCCCTTTCATTATTAAAATATATGCAAAGCATGTGCTTGGGGGAAATGATAATTTAATTTCCAATGCTTTTGTTCCTTTTAATTAAGTGTAGGTTTCAATGCCAACAAGTAAATATGCCAACAAGTAATTGAACACTGTTTTGTTGTTTATTCCTTTATTTCAATCCTACTAGTAAGGCCACTAAGTGTCAGTGGTCACTGATGAGAAAAAAGGTCTTGACTAAGTACACTCACAAAAAATACTAGTGTGTTTTTCTCCACACAGTGAGAACATCAAATTCTCTTGAGGTATCTGCGAGGTCTACATTGGCCACAGTAAACACCATTAAGGACACACATTATGAGACATTAAAAAAAATACTTAAGGGCATAGTTGAAGTAAAAAATAACCTGATTTTATCACAGCTATTTTTGTCAGCAAAAATAGAACATCAAATATGGGAAAAATTTATGGCACAGCTTGAACCATAATAAGAATTTGATTTTGTAAAATATTGGAATTCATTACTATATGAGAATTGGCATCCTCAGAATGAAGGGAGGAAGCAACTTCACACTAATAATAAAGGAGTTAAATCAATGGTTTATGCCGATGTCTGTGTGGGTGTGTTCACATTGGTGTACATATGCATACACACAAGTGTAAATCTCCAGTGCTGTATGTGCTTAGGATGCTGCAAACCTACCAAGATAATGTGGTAAGGAGTTTTATAAGAACTTTATTTTCTTGTTTCTGTCTAATGCTTGGAGTTTCGGTAAGAAAACAAGAGGCATGTGGGGTTCTTATAATTGAGAATAAATGCGGTATAATTGGCAATTTTAAAAGTTGATTTTATATCTTGTATATCAGAAATCTTTTCATATCTCCATTTGGATGGAATGACTGGAGACAGTAGCAATCCAGTTGCTATGTTAGAAACTTATATTTAATCATGTTGATAATTTTAGCATCAAAGGATATCAAATATGTGTGCATTCACGTGAGTGGTAGCAATGTCAAGTACTTCATTTAAAACATCCTGCTAATTATAAAATTGATTTATTAGAAATTTTATTATTATTTCTTTGCCATTTTAAGAGAGCTTTACTGTTACAAGAAAGTTCATCTTAAAGAAAAACATATTGTGTATTTCCTATAGCAATATGAAATTATTATTAAAATACTAAAGGTTTCTGTATTCTACCTATCAAGGACTTACTGTATGTAATATTTTGACAATTATACCAACATAATTATACCCACACAAAAAGGTTACTGCTTTACCAAACTGAGAGTTGAATGTTGCTTGAAAGGAGGATGGGCAAAGAATGCGTGATATACATACACACATACACAAAGGAAAACACATCTTTGATATTACACAACAATTAATTACATTTAAAAATAGTAAAATGACATTAAAACATGGCTGAGATTTGCCAGTGTGGAATGGAAAGCAGAAAATTACAGATGAAAACTTGGAAATCTTTGACATTTTGCATGGACAGGTAGCCATGATTCAACAGAAACCAAGAAGAAAGAAAAATGTCTAAAGCCTCATTCTAGTTCACTAGTAATTTCCCTGGTGTGAGAATAATTATATGAAGCTAATTGGAAAAGCAAGCAAGATATGTAATGCTGCTGTAAAATTCATGTTGGTGAGAAATTTCATTAGCTATTATAAAGAAATCAGGGAACAGCTGGCTGTAGTTGCTGTTATGTTGCTATTAAGGCTGCTTTAAATTATATTGTGATAAAAACATTTACCATACCACTGGCATGCACATGGTTTTGCTAAAGAAGACTAAGCTGAAAAAGAAAAAGGTTTTTTTCTACAAGCAGATCAGGATGTGAACTTTATCTGAAAAATTGTCAACTCACAGGAGTCCTAAGTTTTAAAATTGTATAGATCTCTGGGATGGAGTTAACTTTCCCCATAGCAAACCTTATAGTACTGTCACTTGTATTTGCAGCAAGAATGCTGCAAATGACACACCAGTATTTGGGGAACTACTGAGCTGTGCCTGCAGAGCATCTGTTCTGTCTGTTGAAACCCCACCAAGGCTAGTAGGCTGGGTGTGGGAGAGAGACTTGGAGAGCACCAAAGGGATATTCCATGCCATATGATGTTGAGGTCAGAAAGAAGAGACAAGAAGAGGTGGGGGAGAGGGAGGTGTTTCTTATTAAGGTGGTTGTCTTCAAAAGCAACTGCTACACGTATTGGAGCCCTGCTTCCCAGACTGGACATCACCAGCTGAATGGAAATAGAGAATATGCCTTGCTGTTTTGCTTTGTTTCCATGCACATCCTTTGCTTTTTCTGGTTAAACTGCCCTCATTTGGATCCATGTGTTTTTCATCTTATTTTTTCCCCCATGTCCTGCTTAGGAGGTGAAGTTAGAAATTGTCTTGGTGGACACCTGGTGGCCTTCCAAGGTCAACCCACCACAGTCCTTTCTTGGCACTCAGTGTGAGGCAGTTTTGAATTTTTAAGTATAATAGTTACTAATTGGCCGGTTTGTGTGAGGGTCACAGTGTTTAATTGCTGCACTGCTCAGCAGTTTATCTTGCTGAGGCTGGAAACAGTATTACTAGAGTGTGTGGTTAAGATAGAGACCCAGACTGCCTCTGAAGACACCTTGACTGAGACAGTAATCCAAACTATAACTAGGAACATCAGGGACCCAAACCTGAACTACAGTAGTCATACAAGTAGTGAAAAAAACCAATGGATATGGAGGTTGATGGATCCATATAATGTATGTCCTTTCTCTGGAGGATGTTCCTGTCAAGCATGAAGGCAAGACATACACTCAAGGAAAACCTTGCAAATTACCAAGAGAAGTGGACTACCACTGGAGAAAACATCCAGTATCTGAGAAAATTAGTGGTGCTGAAAGTCTTCTACAATGACTTAGATGAAAACAAGGCCTCCTCAGGTCATGAGGAGGAAGATAGTCCAAAACATACCAGTTACCACAAAATTAACAACATATATTGCCCAGATTTATATATACTATCTATGGAAAGGGCATCTTCCTGGCGCTGAAACCTTGGAAAAAAGCTCTCTCCTTTCTTTTCCCCTGGGACAATATCTTGGTTGTCAGGGCTTCCGTACAGAGTCCTGGTGAGAAAGAAAGTGAGTCCCAAACTCACCAGTGCTGCATGGCACTCTGGTTCTTCCTGTAGGACCAGCTGGAGAACTTGAGGAAGAAGGATGGCATACACACCTTTAACCTGGAAGGCCATGTAAAAAAATTCAGGGGGAAGACATCTGCTAAGAAGGGGCCACCCAAGAAACCCATCAGTTTAATTGTGCTCTTGAGATGTAAACAAGGAATCACTGCTACCCCACATGCAGAAAAAATTACTGAGGTTTCTGTTGAAGAGACATCTGGTCCAGCAGTGCAAGGGTTGGATAGTAACTATGAATGGGAATACAGGGTTTCTGTCTTTGAGCAGAAGAAGGAAAGACATGACTGGGAATACTAAAATGTGTGGGTTCTGTCCATATCAGATGCACAGAAATAAAAGGTTTCATTAGGCACAAGTACACAGTGTATACAGATCAGGGTTCCCTGTACCCTTCACATAGACTGCTTCAGGAAAGGGTACTTCAAGGATCCAAGTTATCAATGAACTTTTGGTATAGCTACCAAAAATACAAAGATTTCACAGCTATCTTACCTGATCTCTTGGAAAATCCCTCTGTTGAGACCATGCTGTGAATTAAAGAACAGCAGGTGCCAATTGACACAATGATGATGCACCAGTGGCAATGTCACACAATCCAAGATTTTCTGATTCCCATCATGACTTGATCTCTCAGCTGGAGTGCCAAAATATTCAGCAGGACTCGCTCATCGTTTAGTAGTCCCACATGGCCAGTGAAAAATTCTGGTGGAGGTTGAGGCTAACGGTGGACTATCGTGGCCTCACTGAAGGCCTCACAGGTGTGGCTCATGCAGCGATGGCGCTGCACACGTGGTGAGTCCATCCACGCTCGGATGGGAGGTCCAGGCCCTTGGACAGAGTCATGCCAAGGGTCCTGGTGACTGGCTGGATCGGGGCAGCAGGGCCGAATGCCGGCGGCCCGGACAAGAACGCGGGGGCGAAGTGGCAGGGTGGTGGTCAGAGACACAGGGAAGCAGGTCCAGCATGAGGGCGAGCAAGGGCCAGTGAGGGCAGGAGAGACAGAAGGCAAACTGGGGCCAGTGCAAAGGAAGGAGCAAGATAGCCAAGGAACAGCAGCAGGTCCCAGTGAGCAGCAGCGCTGAGCCATGATGCAGTTAGGTTTTATACCCCCCTGTGCCCTCCCAAAGCCTGCCCATGGACAGAACATAGGTCTGGTCCAAACTTTCTTTGCCTCCCATTGGTGGAGACTTTTTCACAACCTGACTGGAGAAGTTCCTCCACAGTGTCTCCTACTGACTGCCTCATGTGAGGTGTTGCCAGGCAAAGTCTCCCCAGAAACAAGGCTTCCCCACTCCTCGTTGCCCCCTGCAAGCAGCACCAGTGCACACCCTCCCCCCTCATGTCTCTGAAAACCATGACAGCCAGGGTTGAGGCAAGCTAGAATGGCTGAATCAGAATTAAATTGGCTCCGCACATATGGCTGAGTTCTGTTGTGCCACACACAGAAGTCTGACAGGGAGTCTGCCAACTGTATGCTACAATTGATGCTGTCTATGTGTTTTTCAAATTTCCTTTGGCAACTGACTGCAGGCTGTTCTTACTTTCACATGGAGTGGTATCTAATACACCTAGAACTGAGTGTTCAAGGGGTGGAAGCACAATCTCATCACTTGTAATGGAACAATTCAACCTGCACGGGAACAGAAGAGTCTAAACAGCTAGCAAAAGGAAAACACCCAACAGAACCCACCTGTGTTAATCAGTTTATAAATCAGGCATTACTTTATGATCTGGCTTCAAAAATGCCATAGACTTCAGGCTTTTGTCAAGATCTTAAAAGTTACTATCCACTTATTCAAAGAGGATGTTAGTATGCTGTGCTGGTCTTTGCTGGGATAGAGTTGATTTTCTTCACAGCATATGGGTCTCTGTTCTCATTTTGTACTGGAACATTTCAGGGTTTTTGTTACTGCTGAGCATTGCTTATATGGCAACACACAACTTTTCTCAGTTTTACTCTTTTGTTTCTCTTCCCATCCCACTGGAGGTGCACGAATGAGCAGATGTGTGGGGCTTAGTTGCTGGCCTGGTTTAAACCATGACAGATGTACCTACAGAAAAGCTCAGTGTCATGGGAGAAACAGGCACAGAGATCTGAGCAAAGTTGTTATGCTGCTTTCTCATAGCCTAAGATAGCACAATTGTTTTTTCACAGTACTTCATCAAAAAGCAGATAGCTGTAATGGATAATTCAACAGTGTAGGTTTCAGTTATGCCTGTTTCTTCATTAAATTTCAGTAATATTAGTTGTTATAAATGTGTTGGCACATGTTGCCAGTAATTTATACAAATTAAGATATGACAGATGAAACAATCATAGGTGGAAGAAATTTTGTGTGTGTAAACATCAAGTGAATGCATCAAGTGAAATCATGCAGTTTGAAGTAAGAATTGAACATACAAGAATGTACTAAAAATGTACATGTAAACGTAAATATCTTTTCATGTTACCTTTCCTACACTCAAGTTTTGATCTTTTATAGAAGCTTCTTATACAGTAGCTCCTAGCTACTCTGTGAAGCAGATCTAGGTCCAGTAGGAAAGGAATAAGATTTATTTCAAAATTTGCTGGCTTAAGATTCCAGTATTCATTTATGTCTGGAGTTCAGAAAGTCCAAGAGAGCGTCTATTAAAAACTCTTTATAGGTGATTTGCATGGCTTGGGTTTTGGTATCAGGGATTCACAGAGGTGACTTCTGTGAGAAGCTGCTGGAAAAAGCCAGCCCCTGGTGCCTCCAAAGATGAACACAGGAGGCTGTGCCAATGTGATAGGCTGTGGTAATGCCACTGTGATAACAGATTTAAGAAGAAATTAAAACAAAAGTTTTTGTTCAGTTTTAATATTGGCCAGACGAGTGTGGAGTGAGAATACGTGAGAAGAACAACTCTGCAGACAGTGAGGTCAGTGTAGAAGGAGGGAGAGAAGGTGCTCCAGGCACCAGAGCCAAGGTTCCTCTGCAGCCCACGGTGCAGCCCATGGTGAGGCAGCTGTGCGCCCATGGCAGATCACAGGGATGCAGAGATCCACCCACAGCCCAGAAAGGAGCCCCACACTGGAGCAGGTGAATGCCTGCAGGAGGAGGCTGTAATCCTGTGGGTGACCTGTGGAGAGAGAGGGGCCCTTTTCCCGTGCTGTTGCAGTCTGTACTTGGAGGACTGCACCCTATTGAAGAGCGACCCATGCTGCAGCAGTTTTGGGAGGGCTGTTGCCTGTGGGATGGAATCACATTGCAGCAGTTCTCAGGGAGCTGCTGCTCGTGAGATGGACTCACATCGGAGAAGTTCATGAAGTGTCTCCCATGGGAGGGACCCCACATTGCAGGAGGGGAAGGACTCCTCACCCTGAGCAGTGGGACAAACCACAGGTGATAAACTAACCATAATCCCCATTCAGTGTCTCCCTGTGCAGCTGGGGCAGAAGGTACAGCAGGAAGGAGGGAGGGGTGGAGGGAAGGCATTTTTGAGGGTTTATTTTACTTCTCATTATCATCCTCTGATTCTGTTAGTAGTAGATTCACTTCATGCCTCTAAGTTGAACATTTTCTGCCCTTAATGGTATTTGGTGATCTCTCCCAGTCCTTGTCTCAACCCATGAACCCTTCATTAAATTTTCTTTCCAGAGGGAAGGGAGAGAGAACTTCCATGGGTGCCTGGCATCCAGCCAGTGTCAACCCATGGCAACAGGGTGGAGAATCATGTGGTCCGTTTTGTTGTACTGACTTAGAGCATTCTTATCTGGAATGTACTGGAGGAGTATCTGGCCATTCTTGTAGAGGTTTCTTCTTTGTCAGAACATGAAGTTATTCCAGAGGAATACAGAGGTGTATGACTTTGTATACCTAGGTTTTGATAATGGGAGGGCTATAGGGTTGGATTCTCTGGGAAGATGTTGGAAGCTTCCCCCATGTCTGATGGAGCCAGTGACAGCTCTCCAAGGTGGACATGCCACTGGCCAAGGCTGAACCCATCAGTGATGGTAGCAAAGCCCCTGGGATAAAATAATAAATAGAAAAAAATATTGCACAGAAAGTCTCTCAGCCAGTGAAAAATGGAGTGAGCAGATGTGAGACAAACAGCCTTGCAGACACCAGTCAGTGAAGAAAGAAGGGAAGAATGTGCTCCAGACACCAGTGCAGATATCCTACTGCAGTTCATGGAAAAGACTATGGGGATCCATTGTTGTCTCCCTTCTGCCAGTGGAGCTCCATGGCAGAGCAAAGATCCATCTGCAGCCTGTGGAAGACATCACCCCATGGAAGAGAGTGGAGCACCCCTCCCCTTCCAAGCAGTTGGTGAAGAGCAGCAGACCATGGGAGATATTCACATTGGAAAAGTTCATGGAGGACTGTCTCCCGTGGGAAAAACCAGTGCTGGAGTAGGGGAGGAGTGAGAGGAGTCCTACACATGATGGGGAGGGAGAGGCAGAGACAAAGTGACTGCAGCCTCCGTTCCCCTTCCCTTCATGCCACTGGGAAGAGGAAGTGGAAAATCAGGAATAAAGTTGAGCCCCGGAAAGAAAGGAGGGGTTGAGAGAAAGTGTTTTTAAGATTTGTTTTCTCATTATCCTGTCCTGATCTGATTGAAAATAAATTAGTTTCCACAAGTTGGGTCTATTTTGCCCATTACATTAATTTGTGAGTGATTTTTCCCAGTCTTTATCTCAGCCCATGTGCATTTTGTTGTATTTTCTCTCACCTGTCCACTGAGGAGGGGAGGGTGGGCACCACCTTTGGTGGGCACCAGGCATACAGACAAAGTCAAATCAGGAAAAAATTACAGAAGACTAATGTATACTAAGAATCAATTTTTAAAAAAATCTATTTTCTTGATGTCAGTGAACTAGTCAAGCACATAATTTTTATTCAGAAAATCCACAAAATTCTTCCTATTAATGTGTCTGGTTCCTGACTATTAATGTGTCATGATTGTAGGGGTTTCACTAACCTGAAGTGGAAGAGATTCTGCCTTAGATTATTTATTCAACATTTTAGTATTCTTTATTTATTTTGACATTCACTCCAAATTTAGAATCAATTCATATGCTTTTGGGATGTAGATTTTAGTCAGAGTCTCTCAATATTGTATGACTAAAATGGGAAAGTTTGACATGTTATAACTTCGGAAAGGATTAAATTTTTATGTATCCATTATTTCTCTTGAGATAACATTTTAGGACTTCTTGATAAGCATCTATTTAGGAATTCCTTTTTTGTGTACGTGCAAGTTGATTTCTTTACAGTCCTAGCAACTTTGGCACATAGGATGTGGAGGATTTTCCATGTAACTCTTCCTGGAATAGCAGTTCACTCATTACTGAGTCTGAGAGCTAGGCAACCAGCCTCAGCATGTTAGTGAGGATTTGGTGGGATTCTGAGTTAAATTTTGAGGGGTTTCTTGGAGAGGGGAAGCATCTCGGATGACTAACAGAACAAAGAAGGGGCTCAGGATACAGTCTGGAGTTGTTACTAGACTTGCATTCACAAATTGCCAACATCGTAATGCAACACTTGCATGATATGCTTTTTTAAAATATTATAATAATGTGGACAATTTATGTCACATTCTCAAACTTTGAAAGAGGTAAAGAAATCTTACCTGAATATAATTTATTTCTGGGATTCTAACTTATCAGCATTGCAACTACATATTAGGAAATTATTACCTAGAGATACGGTAACAATGATATCAATCTTGGCTACTTGAAATGAGGGGTTGAAACAGTCCTTTCACTGGACAGATTTAGTCCAATGTCTATGTTTTTTTTTCTTTGGGAGTTCTTTTTTCACTTAAGCATTCTATTACTACAAACTGCTATGTCCCTGAGAGGAAAAAAACATGTAATTGCAGCATATGCAAGTAATAACTAATAAAAGAAATTATCAGCCATGAAATAATGCAATTTGAGAGTATAATGAATGACACATACAGAAATTACTGGATAAAATGGTTTAAAAAAAATTATAGAACAAAAAAAGTAAATGCTATGCCATGAAGTACTGAATGATCTCCCCAGACATGCCTAAACACATTATCCCTGGTCATAGCCAAGCATGATTCATGGTAAAAGCCTTCATTCAAATTTCCAGGGAGTGGCTATTTAACTCATACTCTAGTAAACAAAAAAACCCACAAACTGAAAAAGTAGTAAGAGATAATCCGTAGTGCTAAAAAAGAACCTCAGTTCATATTACTGTCATTCTTTAAGCTTATATTTTGCTATATTCGAATGGTTTATAAAAATGCATGTTTTGAAGAAGCAGGTCATACAGATTTTCTTATAAGCTGAATTGCAAAATATCATGTGTGTTTGAAATTTTTTGGTTTTATATGTGCATTGTTTCCATCGTTGCAGGAGATCAACTCACATATTTAAGATTTGTCCTCTCTAAGCATACCCTTTTCTGTGTCAATCTAAACATTATTAATTGGCTGTAACTTTTTAAGTTGTACATAAATGTACACAAATCACTCTTTTTCACCAAGTGTTACTCTATTTAAATCTATGGGACAATAAGCAGAAAAGAGAATGATCAATGAGAGAGGAAAAAAACCAAAAAATTCTTCCATCTTCCACAATCTCAGCTGAAAAATTTTCATGTGAGGTGTCAAAGTGATGAATATCTAAAATAAAATGTACGTGACTTGAAAATAATTAATTAATAATTACATTTTTCAAGAAACAAATTCTTAAACAGAAGTTTCAATTACTGAGAAGGCTTAATTGTATAATATTATTTAATAGGCTTATATATATTATTTTGGTTGATAATACCTATATTAGTTATTCTTCTACAAGATTTTCTAGCTGATTAAGATACAATGAAATCTGCAACTTTTAGATGCTTGAGTTTGATCTCACATTTTTAATGTGCTCATTTCTCAGTGGAAGAGTTACAGAGGGTTCTTTTCTAAAGAGCAAGTAAGTTGACTGGAATATTATATACAATCGATAACACTCATACTAGATTTCTTTTACTGTTTTTGAAGAGAGTTACAAATGTCAGTATTATTAGTTTACTAACAGCTAAGGCTCTTTTCCACACTTAAGCACAGAGCATGATAAATCACTATTTATCCATTTAAAAGGGAAATTTTTATACAGAAGGTAGTTTTTCTAGAGGAGACTCATATTGCTTTGTACTGCTTGAAATATTAATAAGGGCTAATCTGTAAACAGTTCTGTGTCTAAAATTATGAGTGGAAAAATATTAAAAAGTTAAAAATCCCAAAGCTGAAAAAAATTACTGATATTAATAAGGAAAGATGATCTAATTGGAAAATGAAGAAGAAATCCTCTTGAAAGGCATGGGGAGAGATCTGAAAACACAGAGATTCAGAATTACTGGAAGAGTGCTTAGTGGTTAAGGATTACAATTTACATTGCACGTTACATTAGACTACACACACAAGTTTACTCTATCTTGAGGAGTAAAATGTGTTTAAAATAAAAAGAAATAGGCTGACCGGACTTCCCAGACAAAACATATGTCATCTTCAGTCCTTCTCATGCATCCTGACAGGAGACATTGTCCTGGAAACCTCTAGGTCAATATCTGAAGATGCTGTTCATGTCTTCTAGATGGCTGAAGGTGAGCAAATTACCTATCATAAAAAAAAAGAAGAAATTTGAAAAGTTTTATAATACGCGAGGAAAGAGTTTCTACCCTTGTACAAGAACTTTACGGCTTTTGGGAGGTGTTAGTTTTAACATTTAAAAAAATCAGCAACCAAAACATAAAATTTTCATACCAACATATAAAAAATAAACTGAACAAATCAGAAATACAGTTGTGCAGTCTTTCTGAAGCTACTGTGGCATCAGAGTTCAATCTCAGAGCCTGAAAAGGAAGATTTTGAGAATTCTGGGATGACAGAGCACAAGGCCAATGTATGTGACTCTGGAATTGGCTGTAGTTAAAATAGTAGAAGAAAATCAAAGACAAAAATAGGGCAAGCTCATTTTAATGATTTGTCTCTTGAAAACAGACCCTACATTTTAGGTCCTGTCGTAGAATTCTTCTTTGTAAACATCTAAGACATGATCTGGTATCTGTCACAAAATAAATTCTTTTGTATTTTGCATAACAATTTAATTCCGAAGGTTTACCTGAAAGAGCATCCTAGAGAGATTTGTTTGTTCACATCTCTTTTTTTCCCCACCCATTTGTGCTGGAGAACCCTAAAAGAGCATGGAAATATTTATGCTAAAAAATGGGCAGATTTGGCTAAACTGGGAGGATTAGGAATCCTTTGCCTCTCAAGCTGCTGCGTTTGGAAATGTTTGCCCTATCATTTACTTTCTTTATTCCAGCCTGTCCATATACTTAACTCAGATTAATCAGTTTTCGAAGTGCACTCTGTTCTATCAGATTAAAGAAAAAAGATCTTTTTCCTTTAGGTTTTTGCAAAAAGGTTTTGATATAGTGTAGTAGGAGAATGTTGTGGCCGTAAATAATTCTTTTTAGGTTTCATTGTATTTTCTAAGTATATTTATTAAATTTTCAAGTTCGCTGGTTCTCTGAGATAAAAAGGGTTTTTAGCTAGCAGAAACTTACTATACAAAGGTTTCTCATGACTTTTTTAACTTTGAGATATGTTTTAAAGTATCTTATTTTGTGAACCAAGCTACCTCCTTTTGTACGCTGGACCAATCTCATTCAATTTTTGGATACAGGCAAATTAGGGACAAGACTTAAGTGCAAAAAGTCATAGTATTGTGACAGTAATTGCAGCTAGTGATATCTGACTTGCCACTTATTCAGCTGATTATCCATTTATCATTTTATACTTGATCCTTACTTTAACTGCAGAAAAATGTTAAATATTTGTGACTTGCATTGATAAAAAGTGGGGGAAAAAGAAAACAATTGATTGTGCTTCAAAATTTATCATACAAATCACGTTTTAACTATATTAAGTAATGTCTTATTCTGTCAGTTTTTATCAGTGTATGTCACAGCATGTGTACTATATTCAAGGTATTTTTCTTTAAATCCAGTACTTCTATTCACAATATAGTTCTTTACCCACTGTAGTCCCTGTATGCTCATGATTATTCCTTATACACATTTTTGTTTGTTATTCTCTTGAGAACTTACATAATAATAGAATTCCATATGAGAAATCTTGAAAATAGAAAACATTGTGTATACAGGTCTTTGATTACTACTTTGTGTAATTTTTGACCTTATTTTTTTATTTTATGTGTGGAAATTCACATAGTCAGGCTATAATTTTTGCCATTAGACTTCCTCGTTTTTCTAAAAAAACCATGTGATTCTGAATAAATTTTGCCTGCAGGCATGACATTTTTCACTTTTCCTTTAGCTTTATTTACTCTTTGTTTTCTCCTCATTTTTCTGGTGAGTCAGATTTTCATATTTTAAAATGTTAGATTTTCTTGAAGGAAGCAAGTATATTATAGTAATTTTAAATGTCATTACAAAGCATGAACATGTTTGGACCCTAATAAAGTGTTTCTATTTTCATTTTTCTGCAGCACTGCTTCAAGTAAGGACAACAAAGGCCAAAACAAATCTTTGGGCACAGCACCTTTTAGCAGCAGCAAGATGAAAGGATTTAAGGTGACATTACCGTTTGTGCTGGTAATGTCAGAGACCAGTAAGAGAATTAAAAGTAACTGCTGCTCACCGTATGTTTAGAAAGTGTGGTTCTGACCTGAGGACTCTAAAGTTTTGTGGACTTGCCTGCTGCATAGTTCTTTCTTACCATCTTATGTAGGTAGTGTTTAGTGACTCTGATGATTGTGAGAGAACTTATTTGAATGACTAATTAAGAAAGTCAGGGCTGAACTGAAAAACTGGGAGTGGAGGAAAGATTTTTTCATTCCAAGCTCTCATGAATATGTCTCCATTTCTCTTAAATAAAAAAGAGAAATTTTAAGAATGCCTTCTTTATGAAAGTGGAAATTTTAATTATTCTGAATAAAAGACATTATTTCTAGTGAGAAAAATTTAAAAAATGCAAAACCAGTGAGAATAAAAGTAAAAAGGAAATAGGAATGACCAGCCAAGTTTTGACATTTGTCAGAAAAATATTCAAGGAGAAGGATTTACTTATGGGTTTGGGCAGCTCAGTGTACAGGAGACCTGTATTTACCCTACATCTCTGTCCACACACACAGGAAGAGGACTCTAATCATCAGACTAGATGGTATTTAGGGATGAATTACTCAATCCCTTTTATTAACATCATTCTATTTTGGATAATATTCCATTCTTTATGTAGTACTTAGATATTAATTGGACCAGAGACTTGCATACAAGTACCTTAGCTGACGTTCCTGGGAAAGAGAAAGGCTTTTCTTGTTTGGAGTTTTGTGTGGTTTTTTTGTAGTCCATCATATTTTGAAATAAAATTTGGTGTCTTAAAAAAGAAGAAGCAGAAGCAGGAGCAGATCAAGCTACTTTGTCAATGTCACTGAAGCATGCTAATCCCAATAAACAACCTGTTGGCATGCAAACACCTTCAAGGAGACTTGGCTTAATGCAGTTGATTTGATTCTAGAAGGTACTGAACAAACCTCAAGAGGCAATATGATTTGAGAGATACCTAACAGGAAACCCAAGATCATGCATACTGTCTAAAGCAGTACACAAAATAAAGATTAAATGTTACATAAGCAGAATGTTATCTGTTATCTATCCCACCTTTTATTTCCACCCCCCACCCCCAGTGTTTTATTACTTCTAGTGACAAATTTAAATTCTGATTTTTTTTAAATTAGTAACTTGCTCTTACCTTGCCAGGGCACAGAAACCTCTGTCTAGGTGGAACCAGAAAGGGTGCATGTATATAAGTACCGTCACTAGGCCCTACACTGTGCATTAACTTCAGTTCCTTTCCACATTGTTAGAACATCCCCACTGGTTCCTGATCCTGGTCCTTTCTTCTATCTTTCCTATTAGGAGGTCAACTATTACGAACATGTTCCTGTTCCATGCAGGAATGTTTAGTCTGAATTCAACGCCACCATCATTTGTTTCTTTGCAGCTGCAGAGATGAAGCAGTTCTCTTCAACTCCTAAGGAAGCCTCAAACGAGGCAGCAAGGGGGGAATAAATAGTACCAGCGTGGTTAGTCATTCGCTCATGTCCAAACATCAGGTTTCTCTCTCTGATTTTCTTTTATCTGTGCTGCATGCGGAGACTGTATCTTAGTAAGAAACATTCTCAGGTCAGCCAATAGATGGGGCTACAGATTCTAGGTTTTTAATGGCATTTTAGCTTTGCTTTTATTTTGTTCCCCAAGGTTAATAAAAACTATGATAATTTATATTCATTTCTATCAGAAGCATTTCCTTCTGGCTAGTGAGTATTATTTCAAGGATTTATTTTGTCTGGCTTTTTTTTTTTTTATTCCAAGACATCCTGATAATATACTAAAATATATTTTTCCCATTTAATCTCCTTAACCAGATCTGCACCTTAGATTAATATTGACTTCTGAAACCACCCACAATATTACTCTTTAAGTTAGTATACTCCTCTCTTTCTTCTGTTAGCTCTATGAATCCCACACTACTTTTTGTCACTTTGTAATTATATCCCATCGCACATCTGATACATATAGAAAAAGAATTTTGCCATCTATTACTTCAGTATTTAAAATAAATGTATCTTCATGTGCAAAGCTTTCCAAACCTTTGGTGATTTCTCCAGTCTGCACAGTCTGCTTTTCCTATATTTTATTTTTGAAGTTATGAAGCTCATAGTCCCTCTTTTTGTCTTCAACATGTGGATGAAACCTTTCACAACCTGTCGATGTTAGCTAAATAAAATACTGTCAAATGTAACTTGTAGTACCAAACCGTATCACTTGGGGTAAGGAACTGCAAATGGTGTTCCTCTATTAAAGAGACAGAATTATGTAATTTAAAGTTTACAGTGTGTTCCTATGCGAGGTAATTTTTATTTTTTCTTTGGACAGTTCACTTGCTATCTACTAATAGGAATTTATGTGTCTGAAATTTTCAGTCTTGGAAGTCTATGCTAGAGAATCCTCTGAGTTAAGAGATTGCAAAATTAAAGTAACTAAAAAACTCTTATAAGGTCAGAATTTTCTTATAAATAATACTAAGTTCTGGTCAAGACCACTTAAACTTATTTTTAACAGTTCCCTACACTTCTGAGTTTTTGAAAAAAAGGCTTGAATATTTTCTTCTACACAGTTGTTAGTTTCCCTTTAGATTGCTGGAACACAATATCTTTGATTTTACTGCTCTTACAGGGATGAAGTAACGGATTTGGAAATAACTTATGGGAATTAAAAAGCATTAATTTAGGCAGATATATGTGGTGTACAGAGGTCTCTACTTCTCACAAAAACTCTTTGAAATGGAATTATGAGTAAGACTACTCAACTGAATATAAAATTCCAAAATATGTGCTAAAGAAATGTTACCCAATTGAGTAACAGAACAATACAAGCCAAGTTTTTAAATAAAATATTGTTTTCTGAAACACTTGCAAAGAAATTCAATATGAGAAATAGTTTTGAGAATCAATTTATTTATGGACTTTGGTTGTAAAATGAATTTCCAGAAAATAATTAATTTCTATCTGTTTCTTTATTATACACACAATACCACTAAAAGCACTGTATTGGAGCTGGTACTACAAATGTCACAAAAAAAAAACCCCTCAAAAAACAAGCATTTAAGTAATTTACATGCCATGTTCATACAATGACATAAAAGGAAATATTTCATCTTTCAAGGAAATGTGTATAATGCCAGTAAATACAAGATATGAGGTTCAGCACATTTTCCTCAAAGAGTTCTTAATCATGTTTTCTGCCCAAAGGGAGTTTCCATTTTTTTGCCCATGGTGTGAGATTAAGGCTTATTTTATAGCAGATTCTCAGAGAGGGAGGGGAGAAGCTTAAACATTATAAAAAGAAGAATTAATTCTTTTCTATTGTGACCTACTGCCTGACTTTTTTGTTTACCCTCCCAAGCATACTATAGTGAACTTTGTCCTTCCCCAAAAATTACGGTTGAAAATTGCTAAGATATTGCACTTCAGAAATTATTATTTAATTTCTGTCCTTTAGTAAAGGCTTCTCAGACCTTTTTATACCCATTTGGAAGCAATTTAGACATTAATTAGGAAGGCTTTCATAAATTGTGTCTCCTCTACATGACAGGTAAGATTTCAACATACAAGTAATAATAATAAAATATAAATAAACAGATCAAGCCCCTTGAAGATAAAAGAAAATTTTCCCTGCAGATACTTATCCACTGACTAAATAATGAAAGCAGAAATATTAACTAAAACAGTACTGCTGAATCATGTTGATATTTTTTTGTGACAAAATAATTTGATAATATACATACAAGTCAGCAGAAAAACTCTTGAAAGTGGTTTGGAGACATTTTTATACCTCCAATCTATGAAACTGCATGTAGAAATTCCCTTTTGTACAATATGAACTAAAATAATCTTTGAACTGTGAAAGTGTTAGAAATGCATGTGGTAGTACAAAGGCAGAAAATTGTATATTTTATGGCTCCTGTTGTGACTTCTCATTTCAAAATTACCTTAGATATTTGCTAGATGATTCACTGAACAAACACATTCTACGAAAAGAAATTCTGCCCCCAATTTCAAAACTCTCAAATAGATAATCCACTTGTTGTTGGAAGAAGATCCTAGAAAGAATTCACCACTATTCAAATTTTACATTGTAACTCTTTGGGAGGAAAGTAGGAAAATCTGAGCAACTTAAAAATTATGTTCTTATGTAAAAACTGTAGAGAGTAATGCTGAAGTCACTCTACTGAATGTGCAGTAACTACCATCTTCA
>VZDJ01000119.1:2413206-2429719 GCA_008694505.1 Cyanoderma ruficeps | reverse complement strand
CATAGTTATTTGCTGGGTGGCAGTATGATTGTTTCTTTGCTTTACCTGCAGCGTGTGAAATGACATGGAGAACAAATGTACTAAAACCAACATTCTTAGCTACAAAATATTAGAATCTATCTTAGGTGGTTTGAAAACTGATACTGCTTTCTTTCTAGCAGTTTAAGGACCGGAGAGACAGATTTTGAGAAAAAAATGCTATAAATAAAGAAATATTGTTCTTTTTCAAAACTAAAAAAAAAATCTTCTAAAAAACTCCAAACATAAAAAATGGACAGATGGGATCTGCTTAACAGGATTTTACTTCCACAATATATACCATGTTGGAAACAGTCATAATTGTGTAAAAAGCAAAGGCTACCTGCACCAAGGAGAACAGGTTCTGGAAAGGAACAGGAATGTAATTCAGGTCATTTCTGCAATTGTTTTCCACTGAGATACTTCTTGACTCTAATATGGAAAGTGTTTACTCTGAACAATTTAAGAAATCCAGGAGCACATATAAAAGACACTGTTCAAGACTGGGGAATAATTAAAACTCCTTCATGAAATTAGTAGATTTAAATATCTTAAACAACTTTCGTGATGGAAGTTGTAATTTCTATTACAAGTTAGCTATTTTGTATTTCTGTCATAAAATTCACTTGGGAAGCTAAGTTTTATTCATTCTATTAAAATGATCAGGATTTTGTGAGAGATAAAGTTGCACACTACTTCAGTCATATGTAAAACCAATACTGAGTCTTCTGGGGCTCCTAAATATTAAAAAACTACAACCCAGAAAAAAATAATCTAAATTATTTACAGGAAGAGTGGTTATTCTTTCTCATATTTATGAATATTGAAGATTTGTGTAACTTATCTCTATAATAAGTTATGTAATGCGCAAGAGAAATTTTTATGACTGTTTCATGATGCAGTGAAGCATTAAAAAGGATCTGGTACATTAGATTTCCTGAAAGCTTTACGTACAGTTTCATATATTTTGTGAAAAATGTATTTAAAAGGCTGATTGGATTTATTAAAAAAACACCTTTCAAATAAAAGGCATACCCTATTATTCAGTAACTTCACTTAAATGGTGTTTTGATACATTTTAGTCCATTAGAAACGGGATCAGTGAAGTTAATATGCTAAAAAAAATTGTAAAATAAGTGAAAATTACATCTAGTTTCTGTGCTTCATGAAGCTTATGCCATGATTCCTTAATTTTCATCTGACTGCAGCACAACAGAGCAGCAACCTGTACCATCAAAATCAAGCAAGCTAAATGGAGTGACAACTTCCCAAATCCTTTCCCAATGAAATGTAACTGAGGCTGCCAAAAGGATGTTTACAGGTTCATTTATCTTGCCTAACTCCTTTATCCTCACTTCAAATCTGGATTTGTGGCATTTGCATCATTTGGAGACCTCAAAGACAAAGTATTCAAAGTACATTGATACAAAAAGGTAATTTGTTACTTTAATGCAATCATCAGTTTTAAGTTGTCCAAAAATAGTATTTTAAGTCTTGTTCAATTTTGTTTCATATGGGTAAACCATTGTTATAAAGAAAAATTAGGATTCATATAGGTACAAGAAACAATTACCACAGTTTGACATCTTAATTGCATATGATAAATATTATAATGTTCACATATAATTTGCAGGCTGTAAAACTGTAATATTACTGTAATACTTCTTAAAATTATATACCTCAAAAGGGATCACCTGTTTTTTGGCAAATGGGAAAGTTTTCTCTTTTTCCTAAGCATCAAGATTGCACTGTAACTCAGGAGGTAGTCTTCATTTTCACAATATGAATATCACAATCCTTTATCCTTCAAAAGTGATTTCATCCATTCCTTTTGCCATAATAATCCATAGCAGAGCACTCTTTTGCTGGTTTTCTACTGCTACTTCTTTTCAAATCTCTACAACTATACAAAATCATGTGTGGATGCAGAAACTCACTACATTAGTTACTTCAATAATTCCTATATATACTCCATTTATGTACCTCAGTCATGTTTTAAAGCTCTTAATCGTGTTTTGTTCTTAACACAGGTTTAAATTTTTTTTGTAATTAAATTATTTTTTTCCCCATTTGTGTTTTTATTGAAGGGACTCCTTTAGTGCTTCCTGGTGTGTGACAAGTCAGAAAATATCTCCCACGCTGAAAGATGACAATATTTAATAAGTAAAGTAATAACAGTTTTGGCAAGGAATAGAAGAAATTCAACTTTTAAACTTAGTCTTTCAAGACATTTCGTTTTCAGTATTTTTGAGCTTTTATTTGATTGAAGTCAGAATAATCATTTTTTTGGAAAATGAAAGAATAATAATTTTAGTCAACCAGATAAAGTTCTGAAGCGCAGATGACTATAGAATTATCTTGTTGTTACTTGAAGAAAAAATGTGATGTGAAAACTCATTTTACCCGAAGGGATTTTTTTTCAACATGCATTTTGTTGCCTGAAGAGAGACAAAGTTGAAAGCTGAGTCAGTGTCTCCAAATAGCATCAAAAGTCCTGTTAATATGTAATAACTGTCATGATTTTAAGATTAGAGCAGGTAATACAGAATGATATGCATATATGACTTCAATATTTGCAAGGAAGGCACTCTTCGTTATTAATTATGAATAAAATGGTAACACATGGACTACTGAACATCTACCCCAACATCTCTGAACTGTTTAAGACCCAGGGAGGACTACCATATCAGAACCCTGAAGAATGAGGAGATTCAAGTGGCTGATTTCTGGGTGAATTTTCTAGAGAGAAGAGAGAGAGCAGATAAATGCATAAAACACCCAAATTACATCAATGCTGTAGAAATACAGCTTCTATTATAGGAGAAAAGTGTATCGGTTAAAGACTGATAAAAAGGAAAAGACTGTAAGTTAGTTTGGAAAACTTAAAAAATACTGCAATACTACTTTCTTCAAAAATATAATTTATTTCAAGAATTTTACTACTAGTTATTTATTTCCTGTGAAAATGAAAACTTTCTAATGAATGTGTTCATACATATTATGTATCTAAGGTCTTGACTACAAACAGTGGATGAATGAGTAGGACACTGGTATGCAATAGGATGACCAACTGTGGTTTTTAATTTCAGCCATATTGGTATATGCCTTTTCATTTTATTTCTAGGAGCAAAGTATTCTACCACTGTCAACTTGGTCCCTTTCTCCAGTTTTTTCACACAGGTTTAAGTATCATTGAAAGCCAGCATGGAAGCTGTGTCCATGTCAAGAATGATGTCTGCCTGCTTTCTTCAAAGTTTGCCCATCACTGTTAATACTGCACACAAGTTTTAGCTCAGATGACCATTTGGTCTTCATTTAAAGAAAATTTTGGCTAGCTGGCTGATAGTGCCATGCCACTAGTTAGGACATTTACAGTCCAGACACATGCACATGGCACACACCTCTGAATCTTACCTTCTAAATTATACTGACCAATACCAGACCTGGTTTCTTGGTAAATGGTCACTGCTGTCATTGTCCATGATCAGCTCTGCTCTTCTTCTACATGTTTTGTAACTTCATTTTCTATTTCAGCTTCCTTTTTGTGGACACATTGCTGTCAGTTGCTGAATTTTCTAAATGTTATGGAAATACCTTCCTCTGTGGGAGAGAAACATGCTAGTAGCCTAGGCTGCATCATGAAAGATAAGAACTAAGTAAGGTACATAGGTTTGACATGATTTACTTTCTATATTTTCTCTCAGGTCTAAAACATTTCAAAACAAAATTTCCCAAATTATATAATTAGGAAGTCAGGCACTTGCGCCGGCTGTCAGAAGAAATGTGCTAGTCATATCAGTTGACTCTAAATCCAGACATGGCATTCCTATTGCTGTTGTATATTCCCTTCTACTTGAATGACCATATTCAGTTGCTCCAGGCTCTTCCCAGCTCTCTTGTGAGTCCAGTGTTCAATGTGTTGGATGAAGGTTTGATGAGTGCTTCCCACAGGAGGCAGAGGAAAAACATATTAAAAAATCCAGTACAGAAAATGAGAATGACAACACTAAGGAACAGAAATAAGACAAAAATTAGTCTCAAACCAAAGTACTGGTATGTCAGGTACTATCATAAAGGAATGGAAACAAATCTCATTGAAATTCAGACTAAATTGACACAAAGAAGTTTCACTATTACTGCTGGTTTACATTCTGCCACATCTATAAAATATCCTTATTCAGTCCCTCAGTTTCTAAAAATGTTCTGGTTCATGCAGTAGAGAGGAAAACATACCGCAGCCAGTCAAACTGGTACTTGGGAGAGGATGGGCAAAATATGCCTTGTCACTATTCCATTTCAGACATGGGCCAACAGCAAATGTCTAAGGAACTTTAACAGTAAGTTAAAGTCTTCCTTCCTGATAAGCAGTGAGAACATTCAGCTTCGTATATTTGACAGTCTGTTGTCTCACTCTGAAATTGTAAGTGACAATACTGGAATCAAATTACTCATTGGGACTACTCCAAAAACACTGTCAAGTGGTTTCAAATCAATTCCTCATTTGCACTAGAAATACTGTGCAAAACCTCCAGCTGTCAGACCAGCATTTCTTCTTGTATGGCTTCTGCTGTTCATAAAACTACAGGTCTTTCAGTAGTTTCCAGAAAACAAAAATTAACAACCTCACAATCTTCATGGCTAGTGGGTTTATTACAGCTGGAGCAGCCAGGAAGCTAGCAAGTAATTCCCAGATAGAACCTGATAACTGGGGGGTCTTCCCCAGCAAAATTTCTGCTGAATCCCAAGCTCCAAGAATTGCTAAAAACTTATAAATCTGAAGGTCTGCGAAACTCTCATATGAACCAATACAAACGGTATCCAGAAGAATTTCCCAAATCAGCAGAATTCTTCAATTCATAGTTGTTCCAAAGGGTCAGGTTTGAAAATCATTCTCTGGTTATGAAAGATTGATGATACAATTTATTGTATCATTATCCAGTCTTGGCAGCATAGGTCCAAAATCTACTATTAAGAAAAAATTGAAAACCTTTTTTTAATTTGAGGATCTTGGAAATTAAGTTTTCCACGCATTTCTTGACTATATGTATATACGGATAAAACATTTCAACTTTATGTCTTAATTGAGATCTATCAAGATAATTGGGTTCCAGCTGGACTACAGTTAAAATGGTTTCTTGAATTTCTGTGTCTTCAAATGGACTATTTGAAATTTTAGTTCACATATGGGAACAAATCTGTTAGCTCATTTAATAGTTGATATTGTTTCATTTTTCTTCCTTGTTTCTCCAAATCCACTTCCTGTAAATCATTATTATCATATTTCTTACACTTAAAGACTTTTAAAAATATAGGTGATACTCATCTTCTTTGTTTTTTGTTTGTTTTTTTTTTTCTGAGACAATACAGAGGATATGGTATTTGTTAGATGAAAGAAAGAGTGAAATTATCAAAAATCTGAAGGGTAAATTTGGAGATACATTTAAGATTTGAATTCTGAGACTGGAAATAAAAATAAAGGGTACCCTACAGTACACTGACAAAAAAGGCAGTGAGAAGGTGGTCATGTGGTTGTTTACTCCAAAGTTGTTAGTCTATGAGTTGGGAGCTTCATTAGATTCCTTGTGCTAAGTTTAGTGTTAACTGTCCCCTTCATGATGAGAGCATGTAAAAACTGACAAAAGGCGAAGTCATCAGTATGTGAATTCTTAATGAGAGAAAAAGGCTACGTGTTACATCTTAGCTCTTTTTGCCTTTTTCTTTCACATGCAGCATGAATCCGTCATGAACTATGTCTGTCATTTGAAAGATTATCTATGAATTGCATATTTAGAAGTGGGAGAAGATAAAATTCTTCACCTACCTGACTCAATTTCAAACTTATCTATTTAAAATGACAGCATATTTTTCTCAAATTTAAATCTGTTAAATTTATTTAGTTAGCAGTCAGATAACAAGAAACTATTTAAAGAAATTTAACACACATGCTGTTGTCCTTTCAGAAAATACATGGATGAAATACAGACCACCATGTGCACAGGGGGCCAAGAACACCAAAGGCATCTTGGCTTGTATCAGCAATAGCGTGGCCAGCAGGACCAGTGCAGTGACCATCCCCCTGTACTGGGCACTGATGTGGTGGTGCCTCAAACATGGTGCTCAGTTTTGATCCATTCACATGGGCCAAAGAGTGAACTGAAGGTCTGAGGGAGCTGGGGGTGTTTAGCCTGCAGAAAAGGAGCCTCAGGGGGGACCATGTTGCTGCTCTCCACCACTACTGCAAAGGAGAATGTAGCTGAGCAGAAGCAGGGCTTTTCTTCCAAGGAGTGACAGGATGACAACCTCAAGTTGTACCAGGGGAGGATTAGATTGGATGTGAAATAAAAATTTCTTCACTGAAAAGGTTGTCAAGCATTGAAACAGGCTGCTCAGAGAACTGTGGACTCAGCATCCCTGGAAGGGTTGTGTGTGCAAAGGGTGAATAAATGTGGCAATTAGGAACATAGTTTAGTGGTGGACCTGACACTGCTGGATTAAATTTTGGTGATCTTAGAGGTCCTTTCCAATCTCCATGATTTTATGATTCCATTAAATGTTCTTGTTTTCTCATTTTCTACATGTCAGGCTGCACCTAAATCTTCCTTTCCCTCTGTGAATGCCCTGAAATTGATGAAAGTAACTTTGAAAGAGAATGAAAGGAACTTTGAAGGCTCCTAATCAAAGGCAGTACCACAAATTTTTGTACTATAAAGTGAACAGTCAATGGATGTTTGGGATCTCTAAAGATCAGGCTAAAACTGAAAAGGGAAACCTATAAAACAAAACAGTTATAAAAAAAAGTAAACCGAGCATCATTACTGTGGCTTGTTCTGCTGTTATATTTAGGAATTCAGGTACTTATACTTGTTATTACCATAAAAGTTACCAAAAGACCACAGTGAGTCTGAAGAAAACCATCTCGTTTATAATTTAATACAGCACTCTTCAGACTAGAATGACAGAAAAATAGAATAAGCTGGAAAGAAGTATTAATGGTATACATCTTACCACATACAGCATGTAAAAAAATTGGTGGAGTTAAAAATGCAATTTTGCAATTACAGCTGGTACAAATTTAGAAAAACTTATTTACATTATAAAAATGTTTTGTGAATTCTAGTCTTAATACTGTTAATTTAGGTCACTGCTACTGTTTATGAAGCAGAGGAAGAAGTATGTACTTCTTTAGTAGTTCTTTAGAGGAAGAAGTGTGTACATGCTTTAGACCATTTATTGCACCTATAGGGAAACGATACTGGTCTAAACAATATTAATGAATAATGAATGAGAGATACAGGACACAATAACAGCATGTATCAGCTATGTATTCAGACTAAACTTCATGATAATAAATTAGTGGTAATCAAAGTATTCAGACTACAAAATAAGTTGAAGTATGAAGTAGTTACTTTAAAGACTTGTTATGTTTCCTATGGTTTCCCTCACAGTTTTCAAATTTCTGCTCAAGTCTTGCTGCTACCATTGGCATTCTCCTCCTTTTGCTATCAAAAACTTGTGTCTGAGCTCCTTTGTTTGCCACAGTTTCCTTTGTTATTCTGGGATTATGCCCTAAAAATATTATAAAGCCACTAATGTTAGGTCAGCTTTCTATCATTCCTGTTTTAACAGCTCAGACTGTTTTGCTACACTAACATAGAGGAGAAGAAGATTTCAAACCCAGTAATGATCTTGTAGCTGCGAGTTATTAGGACTCACATACAGCTGAAGACTTGCACTGTATTTACACATCTGCATCACTGTAAGTGTTGAGAAAACAATAAAAAGTAGTGTCATCACAATAAGGCAGAAATCACTGCCATGGCAGTGATCTGTGAAAGGTACTAGGCGCCCTGACCCTTCCCTTTCTGCCTGCCCCCCTCAGCAGATAGGTGGGAGCCATGAGCTGCCTGTGGCCTGGTGCCTCAGGGGCAGCAGCTGCTGGTGCTGCAGAAGGGCAGTCTAGTGTGAGGAGCACAGCAGGGAGAAGAAGATCAGGGCAAAATGTGAGCCACAAAGGTGAGAAATAGCAGGAAATTTTAATGGAGGGGAATTGTAGTGAGGACCTGGGAAGATGAGAAGCTTGGTTTGCTTTCTTCCACTTGGATTAAAATAGATAAAAAAACTATCCTGTTTTAAAATAGGTAAGCACTAGATATGAAACTGCTGGGTTTCAGTTGTTTTTTTGGTTTTTTTTGGTTTTTTTTTTTGATAAGTGAAAATCTCCCAGGAACTGGAAGTGATCTGCTGTGTCAAGCTCCCATGAGGCATTCTGTGGATGTTAATTTAACATTGTGCTTTGATGTTATTTAGTTGAGAACATGCTGGTATACTCTGAAATACCATAAGAGAAGCTATTAGCATAGCAGCAGTGTATGTCTTGTCTGTAATATAAAGGCAATTTTTGGCTTTGGAGAATAGGGGCTCTAGTTCTGAGGATCTTTGGAGAACACTTGAACACCCACTCTAAGTGAAATAGGAGGACAGCAATTAGCAACAACCATACAAGAAACAGGTTTACATTGAACTGTGAAAAAATAAACACCTCTCATGTAAAAAGTAGTGAACATGCTCACTCTACTAGAGCATGTAATATACATCTACAGAGAAAAGTATTTTTTGATATATAAGAATGATTTCCATACAGAATTTTTCTCAGAACAACAAAAAATTCCTAATCAACATGACCTAGAGTTTGAACTTGATAACTTTCCAACTCAGCAGTACTGATTCTAGGGTTTATATATTTTGTTCCAAAGTCATAATATCTTCACCTTTCCAAGTTTGGAAGGAGCTGAGTGATAGCTGCATGAATTTTAACCTCTAAATTGATGAGAATAATTTCACTGTAAATCTACTCATCTTTGACCATCTAGACCAGGTCCCTGATTAAGAATTTCTGGAAGATGTTTCCAGAGTTCTACAGTTCTACAGTTCTAACCATGGATCTCCCTCCTCCCCAAGTCCATTACTCCTGTTGTCACAAGTAAACAGGAAGTATGGCCTCAGTCACTCATTTTAAGTGTGATTATGGAAGGATGTAGTGGCAGGTATAATAAATCACTTTGGATAGCTCCTGGTTAAAGCCATGTTATGGGCTTATAATTTCTCTTAAAGTGTCCTAATAACTACACTGTAGGTTCAGGTTGAATGAAAGCAAGCTACAGGGGTCTGTATTGTGCTATAAAATAGAAATTGCCAGTGATTTAAGATGTGTGGATTCTGTTGAGATGATACTCTGATAATAGGGACATTTGGGAAGGACATAGAGTTTATTCTGTCTACCAGTTGCTCTCAGGGTTGTTTATGTCCTAATTTAAACTCTTATTATACTAATTGCAGGAGCAAACAAGCTTAGAAATAGTTTAGGGAGCAGATAATTCAGAACTTCCTTGTTACCAGTTAAGTGGCTGAACTACTGATCTGCTTCTGTATATTCTTGCTGGTCCTAAGCATCTTGAGTAATTTATTGTATAATGGCTTTTCCCCCTTCCAATTCTGCCTCCTTCATGATGAAGAGAAATTAAAATGGAAATTTTTTTTTCTGATGACAGATATATCTTTATTATTTACATTAGTTTTTACCAATTACTTATTTCTATGTATAATATATGTTATTCTGTCAAAATACATTTGACATAGTTCAAATCATATGCTCTTTTTATCTTGACAGATATATATAATCCATTTAGAGCATTAATAAGAAACAGAACACTGTAAAGATACAGGTGGGATAGAAAAACATTATAGATTTTTATGTTGAGTTTCTTAATGCAGTTTAAATGGTATTTTGCAAAGCCAGGGTACCTGGCTTCATTAACATATTGTTTAGAGGGATTAAAGGAGGAAAAGTAGAACAGACTCCAGAGAAACAGCAAATCTCCATGTAAAATCTTTTCTACCACTTGCTCTTGTTCTGTGCTGTGTTACACTTCAAATTTCATGGTGGAAGGCTGCATTTGTCCTTCCACTCCTGCACTCCTCTTGTGTTTTTCCTCTTCTTTTACTCCATGCAAATCACACAGGAAGGAGGAGGGTGCGTGTATTTGGATGTCAGTTCATTAAAAAAAACCCCAATATGTAAAATTAGCACTTTTGGGAGAAACCTTTCCTTAACAGACTGTCTTACATCTCATCATTTCCACAGTATTGCCATTCACTGTCATATTTGCTGTCATTTTCATGATCAGCAGTGACTTGAAATTGATGTGAGGCATAATGGGCAATGATATTGATTTCTCCATTGCCTTTGTTTGTGTGGGTGTGCATCTGGGGTTCATAATTTTTCTCCCTTGACAGAATTTTTTACATACAGAAGACAGAGCTAAACATTATTTTCAACTTCATTCACAACCTTATAATTAATGAACAAACTCATTCTGATATGAAGTCCTTGGTAATACAGGGTAAAATTATTAGAAATTATTTTAATTTATTAGAATTTGTGTGATATAGGTGTTTAAGAAATTATTGGATGCTAAGATCAGAGCACCATGAATGTCCTGTCTTTAATCCTATTAGAACATCAAATAGATTTACTTGGGCAGTCTTAAAACTTAACACTATTTTAAAGTACGTTTTACATATATTTTTCATATGTTCATTTTTTAATAAAAGCAAAAAATGAGGGAACTGCTGTTGCTTCATTTTAATATTTTTTACCTTATTTGTTTGAGATGTTCTAGCTTAAGATGAGGGAGGTTTAAAGTTGAAATCAACTTATAAGCTAGGTCATGTGGAAGATGTCATAGTTTTGCTTTCATTCAGACACCACTACTTTCAGACGCAGACTCATTGTAGTATTTGGGTGCAGTAGGGCACCTCAACTAGTGCCTTTAAACCTTGAGTATTACTGCAGCAGTGGGGAAGCGGGGAAGACCAGCAGTGATTAATACATTTTTCTCCTTTTTTGTGTGTGTACTTCATTGTCCTGGTTTAGGGCAAATTTGGGAGGAAACCTCTGAATGGGGGTTCCTCTGGAGAGCAAAACCTAAATGGCCCCTTCCCCCAGTCGGTCTGGGAAAAGAACTTCCTCGGAGAAAAGTAGAAAAAAGTATTTATTTAACAAACAAACTGCCCACAAACATAAGGAATGAATGATATGAAACAACAAAACCTCTCACTGGTCCAAAGAGGGAGAGATGGCAAACTGAGAGAAGTCCTTGCTGTGGGCCAGCTCAGTTCTCTCAGTCTCTGATCAGTCCCGGTCCCTTTCGGTGCTGGAAAACGCCCAGATCCAAGCCCGGTGGGCCACAGGTGCAGCTCCTGGTGCTCCCCTGGATTTTCAGTCCAGAGCAGATTTAAACAGTCCCAAGAAAAAAAGGGAAAAGGAAAAAAAACAGTCCAGGAAGCTTTTTTGCCTCAGCTAGCTAGACTAACTAAAAAGGAAAAAAAAACCTCTCTTGCCGCTGTCTGTGCATCCGACCAAAAAAACCTTCAAGGCCGACGATGGGAGGAAAAAAAAGTGAGGAGGAGTGAAAAGTGTTTTTCCAAAACAAACTTCGCGCGTCTTCTTCCCTGCCCCCTCTCAGAATCAGTCTTAAAGGTACAGAACACACACAGCACAGACGGAACAGAGGATTGGGGATACATCATAGTCACCCTAGACATTCATACTCTGAAATAGCACCTTCTTTATGAAGAATCTATGCATTGAACACAAGAAATAAGATGATGCAGCAATGTCTTTATAAATTCCAGGTTTGCTTACAAAAGGATCTAAAAATTTGAAGAGAGAGTATTCTTGTACTGTGAATTTTAACTTCCTGAATTAAAAACACACTTCAAAAGATTAACCCTACCTATTAAAAGGGGTGAATTGTTACAGAACTTGCCTCCTCCTAATCTAAGGTGTCTGGCCATTTTCAGGATCTTCTCTTATTTCAGTGAAATGTGGGCTTTGGGTTGACTGTACAACTCCTTTTTCGAAACCACATGTGATGCAACCTCTGGAATAACAGTCTTGCTCAGGGTACAAGTTTATGTGCCTTCTAAAGGAAGGTTCATGTGCCTGCTCTGAGAGAGCTGCACATTCCCAGTGCTTTCTTTATGGAGCCACTGGTGCTCAACCAGGATGTTTAAAGTAGCTAAACTGATATTGAATGAGTCAGTGGTGTAGACAGGGTTAGTTTAGATGGGGTTAATTTTCTCCTAGTTTAGCTCCTTCACTAACATCCATGCAGGTTCAGATGAGCATGGCAATGGGAGAAAGAAGGTGGAGAAGTCTTGTTCAAAGGGTCAAACCCCAAGGAGGGGTTGGAATGGAGTGCCTGTCATTGGATTGCTTTCTGTGTGAAGGTATTTACAACCTTAATTCTACCACAAAAGCTGTCTAGGTGTTGTACTAAACTGCAGATAGGAGGCCTTCTGAGCTCTAACCTCTCTCTCTTCTTCCTGAGAATGGAAGAAGAAACTGAGAAGTCATAATATTGTGCTTGTGGTTCAAGCTATATGTCAGCAGTCAACCTTGTCTTCAAAAACCTAAGGTATTCCAATTTTTTTTTTCTGAGTGAAATATGTAAGTTGCAGATCACTGAAGTATTTGTTATATTTTCTAAAACTGAGGAGAAAGAAAGCAGATTTTAAAAATTAATTTTCAAAGAATAATTTATTATTTGTGAATCAACACTGGAATTATGAAAAGATATAATCTATTCCCTGGCTACTCTGGGATTCTGCTTTCATTACACCAAAGTCTACAGTTGTTTAGGAAGATTTGATGCTGAAATTTGTATTTTTCTTCTCCGTGAAAATATAGACTCTTTATCTGAAAATATGCAACTACTTTAAATTCCTTATTGAGTTAATTTCAAGATTTTAGATTTTTTTTCTGTGTATGTTCCACATTTGTCCCTTGTATACTTGTTCTGCATTTACTGCCTTTTCATGAATTTATCCATGCTAGTAAAAACTTTCCTTCTCACCATTCCTTCCTTTCTGACCCTGATAATGGACCAATGTTGACTTTTATGGCTATAGGATCAACAAGTAAAAAGTATTAGGAATTAATCAACCCATTTATTATTTTTAAATTATATTTACAAGTAAACAAGCAGAAAAGGCCCAGACTGGGATGACTCTGTACTCAAGAACCAGCTAAAAAAAGAAACACATTGGGCTAGAGATCTTTAAATTAGGAGAAATCATGAGAACTTTTCTTTCTTTGCGTATTTTGCTATGGAAGATATGTGAATACAGTGATAATACAGTATATGGTAGAGACAATATCCTTTTCGCTAAAGAATTTTTTCTTCTAAACTTCCACACACTGAGTGACAATAGTTTTTTGAAAACCTCTGGGGCAGTGTACTTTGTGTATGTGAAGACATCTTGACTTCTTGTGACTAGAAAGAAACACAAAGGAAAATGTAAGAGAGTAATTTACCCTCACATCAATTCTAACAAGCTGAATAGGCTTGGGACTGAAGCAAATACTTACAAATAGGCAACCTCCTTCATAATTTATTTACAGTTTCTTTGGTGTTATGTGTTTTAGCCTTGGCTTTTGCATTTCATTTCTGTCTTCTTAAAAAAGAGTTCATTAAAGTAATTTTAACTTAAAATTCACGTTATTATTACTTTTTGTGAAATTACATTATTATTGCTCATTGTGAAATTGATGGTTCCAGCTGAGGGGACAGGGATAAGCTGTTTCATTTGAAAACATTTTCATTTGCATCTTCAGCTCTACCTTTCCAGACATTCTAAATATGCTTTAAAATTATTTTGGGGAGAATTAATTTTCTTTGAGGTTGTTTTTTTGAGAGCTTTATTCCATTTGCAGGTATTCCTGCCTTTAAATCACAGTAACGTGCTACCTGGCCAGGAAAATATTCTCACCAGGATCTGAAACCCATGCAGATTTTATTCTAAGTTGTATCTTTAAATGGTCTTGGCTTATGTGTGAAAGTACTGGAGAAAGCACTAATGTGTATTATGGATCCAGTTCCATATTTTAAATACTTTTAATGATTTGAAAGATGTCTTAGCTAGTAAAAATGACAGTGTAGCCATCAGTGTAGCTGCTTGATCTCCTTAAATACAAGCTACATTTTTTGTCAATTATATGAAGCATAATTAAAAAAATTATGATTTCAGAAAAATAATAGCAAAACCAGGTGTGAATAAGATAATAAAAGTTTCCTCGCTGAGGATCTACCTTGTAATGTACTGTGAAGAAGTTGCATAGTGTGCATGCTCTAATCTCAATTTTGGCAACATGTTGAATTTTTTAATATAAATGCAGAAATAATTACACAATTAAAAAAAGAAAATTGGACCACTGCAAGGAAACAGATTTTCTGGTGTTTTTCAGTTTGAAGTTTAGTTTTCTATAATCAATGAAGAAAATTTTTTGCAACTAATGCCATAACGATGAGATTTTCCTCATTAAGTAATTGGAAATTAATGAACATTTGCTTTTGTGTTTAGGGATCTAGTTCTGAATCTTCTGATGAAGTGGTTGGAAATTGCAAGGGTGGTGTTGGCATCAAAAACACCATCTGAAATGGTGATTAAGCTAAAGTTGGAGTGAAAGGAAAAGTATCTGCCCCAACCGAGCTACAGCATGAGTAATGAGGAATAAATTTCCTGAGCTATGGTGTGCATTAGTGGTGCATTTACCTCTGATAATTTCGATACTTGTAGTTCACAGCAGAGTTTGGTGTGTTCTTTGTAAAGCTGTTTACTTTTAGAATTTTCAACTCCCTCTAACCCAACCAATATGCTACATTTAAAAAGAAAAAACCCAAAACATTGTAATATATGCTTCCTTTTAGAAGTGTGAACGAGCACTAAGTTAATGTTTAGAAAAGATAGACCTTACATAGTTACAGAATATCAGATTGCCTTCCTGTCTCATATTTTCAGTTTCTTTTATGTGGCTTTTAAGTGAAATAATTTCAGTTAGTTATCACGTAGCTTTTCTCTTTTGACAACTGAACTTCAAAAATAGCTATTAATTTAAATAAAATTCTACTCTTAACTCTTATGGCTTTTCTCAAGGTATTTTTTGTGATTATTGAAGTTCTGATTCTAGTTTTTAATTCTGTTTTGTTACAAAACAGTGTCTTTTTAATGAGTTTGTTCTTGTACAAAAGGAAAAAAACATGGTGGCCACATCACAAAGGTATGTAAAGCAAGGGAAATTAAGATATCATTAGAAAAAAATTAATTATATTTAGTTAAGCACACATAGTAAATTATTATGTCTGCTCATAGCTATTTAGAGAATTTCTTTAATAAGCCATGTTTTAGTGTTTTACACTAGAAAACTTGTCAAATTAACATTTCTGAAATGTGGGAAGTAAGGAAAGTTTACTTTTGATTATTTTGGCTGAAAAGTAGAGAAAAAGTATGTCCTCATCACACTCTTATTTTAAAAGGCAGTCTTAATATAAAGCTATTTTATAGAATTGTAGAACCCTTAAGATTGGGAAGGAACCCTAAGTGCATTGACTTCTACCACTAACTTACCTTTGCCATGTTCACTGCTAAAATGTGTTCCCAGAAGCCACATCCACAGGTTTTTTGAACATTTCCAGGGATAGTGACACCACCATTTCTCTGAGCATCCTGTTCCAGTGCCTGACTACCCTTGGGGTGTAGAATTTTTTCCTGTTATCTAAACTAAACCTCCTCTGGTAAATTTAGATGCCATTTCCTCTGCTCCCATCACCCCCTTTCAACCAGGCTAAACATTCCAAGGTCCCTCAGAGAGAAACATAATTTGCTAGAGATCTCTACTGCTTACAATAATTCTGTGTTGTATTAATACTGTAACAAACATTTTCATATTTGTTTTGGTACTCTTTGCTTGCTGCAGAGGCTTTTGGCTAAACACAAATCTAATTGTAAAGATAAGAGTGTGACGATTTTGCAGTTCTTAAAATAATGTAATGCTTAAACCAAAATCCCAATATAAAACTTGCACATTGTGATTTTTTTTTTCCTGTACAGGGTTGTCATGGGTTGACGCTGGGCAAATGCCAGTGCACCCATGAGTGTATAGTTTTAATAAACTACTGTGAGGTGTGGTCGGAACAGAGCAAAAGCAGGCCTATCACTTGGAATAGAAAAAAACATTTATTAAACTACATGACAATAGACAATAAACACAAGAAAACAACCCAATCACCCAAAGGCAGAATACGAAACCTGTCACAACACTTTTCCTCCTCCCCCCAATTTCCATCCTTTACAATGCTCAACAGTTGACCCCAGCACGTACTTTCATATCTACTTGCTTAAACCTTCCACAACCCTGGGTACCTAACAAGCCATTATCCTTTAAAAAAAACAATCCTCAGTCCATCCAGAGAAAGAGAGAGTCTCTCCTGCAACCACAGACACCCCCCACAGGAAAAACACAAGTCCATCTTCCCGTGCTCCCATGTCACCCATGGCACCACCCGGAAAACTCTACCATGGTGACCCTCTCCTTCCCTGTCACAGTGCTCTCACCACCGTACAGGGACTAAGACTAGATAGGGCTCCTTTAAGG
>VZDJ01000119.1:2398682-2413139 GCA_008694505.1 Cyanoderma ruficeps | reverse complement strand
GACACAGGGACAGGGGACGGAAGGCACCCAAGGGTCTCCACCCCTCCATCCTGACCCAGCTCCTGTCCCGTTCCTTCTCTTCCCCCCCCGCTTCTGGAGCCCAGGCCTACCCCAGCCAGGCCCACCTGCCTCTCCCCTCCCCAGCCGGGGAGAGGAGAGAGATGCTCCCTGCCGAAGCAGAACCAGGAAAAAGAGGAAGTGCGTCGGGAGTCCTCGCTTTTAACCCCTTGTGTCCTCAGAGGCGTGTCCAAACTCTCAGTGGCCACCACAGATGCCAACATCCAACCTGGCCACTGATTGGTTTGACCTGAGTTTCTTAAAAAAAAACTCACTTCCTCCTCAAACCACGACAAGGGTCTTAGTGGTTATCTAAAGCTCTTGAAAAGACATTTCATGACCTGCTTGGGGTTTCAGTGTAGTAGACAGTCATTTTTTTGTTGTGCTTCTGTTGTCAAAGACAGCTTTGAAAATCTTACAGATTTCTTGTTATTTGAGAGCAGAATGATACCACACTTTGTCATTGCCCTCCTTGCTCAGATGTTCCCAATGCTTTTTTTATCATTAATAATTTCTGTCCTATAAAAATTACACAGAACAGCCTGAAAAATCATAGATTTCCTAGAATAGAGGTAGTTGTATTCTGATTGGATTCTGGACAAAAAATGCAACAACCAACCTACCAACCAACAAACCACACACACACATGCGCAAACATTCACCCCAGAAGCCAGAAAAACAACCCCAAACCCCCCACATTGTGACATTCAGGTGAAATATTAAGTGTCCTCCTTCAACTATTCTGCTAAAATATTTTTATTAAATTATATATATTAGTTTATGTTATAATCATATGATATCACTATTATATTGTTCACAATTACATATATTAAATCATTATTTTAATTTGTGAATCTGCGTTCTGAATTAATTTTTAAACATTTTTAAGTTTCTAACACATAATTACAATCACGAATCACGCTGCAGTGTTTGAGTGATTTCTGTGCATAACTGCTCACAGGAATACCAGTGAAACTCTCAACACAGGTAAGAGCTGTAAAGTACTGTAATGGAGGCAAAAATTTATTTCCTCACTCATTAAGGTTTTAGATAAATGCACTCTTAGAGAATCTGAAATTTTTGTTTTTGTCCTGTAGTGGAGAGGAAATAAAAAGATAATGAACAAAGAGACAAGGTTATGGAAATGGGGAAAATCCAGGAAGTGTTAAGGGAGCATCTTATTTGGTTTGCCTTGCCAAGAAAGTTCTGTTCCCCCCTGTGTATATTCTGTTGTAATGGGGGAAGAAAATAACAAAGCCAAACTAGTATGGTCAGAAAATATAACAAATGGGATTTTCTATGAATTAATAGTTAATGATTCTGGTATGAGTTTTCACCTTCAGTGCTTCAGTTGATATGCTGTTATTAAGACCATGAGCTGTTTTGAGAAGTGCTTTCTTAGCCCTACACTACAATGTGAGCAGTGGAGTATATACTTAAAATGGCCTTGTCTGTAAGTTGTCTCTGCAATTCAGGAAATAAACTTCAGTATTAGCCAACAGATTATAACCTCTAGTACTGACCCTAGTCAGCAAAGAAAGGAGATGGTAAATGCATGCTTTGCTAACTGATGATGCAGTTGGATCACAGCAGCAAGAAATTTTTCATTATAGGTAAAAAATTAAATATTTTATAAGAAATCCTAATTGATCAGTAAGGTAGCAAAATGGATTTCATCAATGATCACTTTCTCTTTCTCCCTGTCGCTAAAGAAAAACTCTAACAGCCAGCTTTTGGGGGTTTCTTTTCGTAACCTTCTTCTTCAAACACCTAAAATGAGAGAAATCTTTAGTCTGATAAAAGGATCTACAGCTCTTACAGTGTGATAATTAACCAGCAGTTAAATATTCCCATACAAAGTTGCATAAGACAATAACCTTTACTGTTCCATATTTTTAGCAAAATCATGATCTTATCTTGTGAGAAGTCAGATATTTTACTGAGTGATAATTTCCAAACCACTGCACACTCATTTCTGTTAAAAACATGAAGTGTTTTGGAGTCTTTTTTTGTCTTGAATGGAAGGTTGTTGCGAGTCTTTGTTCTCAAGGCTGAGGATTCATTGTGTGTCAACCTCTGAATCACCCTGAAAGTAATTCTATATAATAATGAAGAAGGATCCTTGGAGAGGGAACAAATTATTTGTCTGGTGTCAAGTATTTTTTCTATGATGAAATATAATCGCTTCTGGGTTCACCACCCTTTCCAGTTAGTAATAACCCATGACTTGTTGGCTACTTTCAGTAAGAGAGTTAACTTTTCTCAGTCAGAGTCTGATAACTTCACTCCCAGTTTTTGTGACGATTAGACAGGCCATCTTCAGAATAAAATGCTCCTTTCTTTTCCTTATTCCCTGGGGCTTGTACTCATGACTTTTTGAAAGAGTTGAGGAGTGTCCCCATGTTACATGATGTTGTCTTTAGCTCATTGATACATGATAAAGCAGGGGTTATGCTCTTCTCCTTTTGCTAATATTCTTCTTAAGGTTTTAAAAACTCTTCTGTTAAGTTTCAGTTCAGTTTCTACCTCGGTAACTTAATTGAGCTGTAATTGCCAGCTGATCCAACATTTTTTGTTTCAGCTGCAGGCAAAAGAATTTACGTTTCCAAGGAACTCCGTCTCCCCTGAAATTTTTCTGTGGCTTTGATTAGTCAGAAGTTTATTACAAGAGCAATTCCAGCAGTAGATTCCATAAAGGCAATAAGAATATAAAGATAATATTGCTATTAAACTGGAAAAAAACCCCAAGATAAACTTGGAGAGCAAAATTCTGACAAATAATATTTATCTGAAAGCAACATATAAACTGGACTTTCACAAAGAAGTACCTCAGAAATTCTTCTTCATCCCACCTTTTTTTCTAAACAAGCAGTGAATCCTTAAGCATGTAGAAAGAGAATATGCATTTTATCTTTGATTTAAAGGCTATTGGGGCCTACATTTATCTTGACAGCTTGAATTTAACAGAGGATGATTAAAAAAAATTACTTAATTAATTGCAACTTTAAACCGGTAAAAAGTGGTAATTTTTACTTCCTCTTCGGTATGATTTTAAAAAACCCATCAATATTTTAAAAGAATGTTCACATTATTTAACTAAACTCTTATAAGAAAGTTTTGTTGAGTAGATAATCCTCCAAAAATCCTATGGGCTTTTAAAAGAATGACTGATTGATTTTTGCCTGTCATATTCTCTGTAATCAGAAAATCCAACTTGTGCCACATAAGTCGGTATATGAAATATAAAATGTACAAGAAACTACCGGCAAGGCCATGAGTTTGGAGAATCTGTGAGTGTAGAAATATGCAGGTCCTTAATGATTTTATAGGCCTGTAATTTCATTAAATTTCCAGAAACACAAAAAAAATAGGGGCTTAGGGCTCTATGTTACATTTGAAATTTCTGTCCTCTTGTAATGGAACAGGATATGCTTTGTAAAATATTTTAAAGTTTGATATACTATTTTATGTGTCTGATTCTTGCTGTCAAAGTAATTTATTGGAGGTATCTGAGTTTCCTTTTGGCCTCCTGTTAGTTTTTGCTTTTATTTTTGTCATTATATTAATCTATATTTATGGCTTTCATCTATGGAATAGAAGAAGTTTCATACCATTTCTTGTGTACAATATGCAATTCTAAGCAACCATTCAATATATCTAAACAATTAAACTGTTCATTCTGTGGTTTTTGGAGGTACAAGTATTACCTACTCCTACTCTGACAGTCTACAGTAAGGAGGTGCATGAAAAGAGACCGTAGGAAAAATAAATTTTCAAGTATTGCAGTGATTCTTCTATGGCAATAATTACAGAAAAAGGCTATTTACTTCCAGGGTGTTGTTGTTTTTCAGGTAACTTGATTTTTACCTTTACAGCAGTTTACATCAACTTCATGTTATTTACTGAGTTTTAAATTTCTTTTAATTTCTCTAATTTCTTCCTTGATAAATCTCATTATCTACCACAGGCTCTGTTCTCTCAACAGTCATCACACTGGCACATTAAAATATACAGAAGAAAAGCTGTGTTGTCAGCTCAACTAGAGTGTAGAGAAAATAAAGGTGTTTCCTCTTTTAAAAGTAAGTGATTAATATGTTACATAGGTATCTAGTGTATTTTACTAGAAAAGGGTGCTGTTCATTTTTTTTGTTTTTAAAAAAAGGGTTGAAAAAAATCTATGCACGGATGCATTAGTTCCACCAACATCTCTCAATTTGTTTCTATAGTCATCAGAATAATGGCTACTATTCTGATTATAAACCATCTATGACAAAACTTTGAGCTTAGTGTCTATGAATAAATACTTGTTAAACTTCCAGAACCAGTTTTCACAAAGAGAAAAATGAAATGTAGATGACTGTTGAATGAGTGTTTTTAATGGGGATAGGAAAAGGTAAATTTGTAGAAGAGAGCAGATTAAACTTGGAGGCCAAACAGAATATTAAAAAGTTGGGGTTTATAGTGAATCCAAGGAGTTATAAGTGAAATATTTAGCACTTCAAATTATATTGTTGCAATATGTAATTCTGAAGACAGTATTTTCCTCGTTATTGTGTATACATTTTCCTTTCACAGAGCTACTGTAATCTTTTTTGATGTCATATGTACTTTATAAGTCGTTGTGTATCAAACTATTGTTAGTGATGGAACTTCTAAAGCTGTGTTTGAAAAAAGCGTATTTATCCCTAGGGTACTGGTTTGCATTGTCAGGATGATGCCCAAAATGTATCAAATTCCTGATACACTTTCTGGGATGAAACAGCACCATGCCTACTTTGTCTACTTTGCAAGTAGTCTTGATATAAATTATGTGGAACTCCTACTGCTATTCACATATATGAAGAAAACAGTTTTGACTCTTTTTTTTATTTTACTTGAAATATCTTGTGTTTCTCATTGAGAAATAACCATTATTTATTCATTGGTGTTACTTCAGTGATAGACATGATTTGAAAAAAAGTCAGTCTAACACTGCAATCTAACTGCAGTCTAACACTGAAATACAAGGGATGCTAAAAATCATTATGTTGTGCAGAAAATTTAAAGACTGTGCATGTGTTTAAAAACGTTTAAAACTTTTTAAAAAAATTATTTTATTTGATAATATTTCAAAATACAGTAACTTTTTTTATTTTAATGCAGATGAAAACCAGTTCCTTTCAGGAGAAAATACTAGAAAAGCCTCTACATACCTTAAGGCTTTCATGTAAATTAATAAATTTTTTAGAAACCAGAATTTTATTAATAATGGTTATTACTTCAAATTATCTATGTATGAATATGTATTTCCTGAAAGATCATCTTTATAGAGAAGCTGCTTGGTCTATTTGCAGGTAGTTTTACAATCTGTCATAGTTGTATAATGGTTTTCATGTACATCTGAAAATTATTGCATTCAGGTTGTTTTAGTTGTGTGGTGAATGACTCTTGCCCAATCATACTGTTGCTCTTTTCTATGTGACCCTTAGTAGGAAAACTTCTGAACAATGATGGCATGATGCTATGTAATCCACAAAATTGTTTCAAAGTATAAATGCCTTATGAATTTAGGTAAATATTTAAGCTGAATTTCATATTCTTTTAGGAATAAGTTCAAATCTTCATCTTTCAGGGATTTTTCTAATAGAATGAATTTTTGTTAGTACTGTTTTTATTCTGTAGAGACTGTCTATACACCTCTGTGTAGCAAATCATACCCAAATACAGATCTTAAACTGCAATATTTTATGATGCATTCAAAAGAAATAGAGATTTTCTGCTTACCTTTTAATTTTGTGCAGAGGATTACTAAATGAAATCAATATAAAGTAAAATAATGTGGAATTTTTGCCGCTAATAAGTGAGATATTCCAATGCCCTTTTTCACACTAAATGGGTAATCTGACTTTCTGCAGTAGGACTATCTGTGGAACAAGTTGTTATTCAGCTGAAGGCATCAATGGAAATAGGCGTCTAACTGTGAATCATGAACTATGTCAGTTACTTTCACAAGTGTGTAATGTGTGATTTTGAGGGACAACACACTGTATAAGGGAATATGCATGCCTCCAAGAGCTTTAGATAGCAACACTGAATTTTTTCTTTCCATTTCTTCAAGTGCTGTCTGTTTTTTCTCATACTGTTTCTGAAAACAGCTAAAGTGGGCCTTTCTGCAGTGAATCAGAAACTATTAACTTTCTGCATATTTCTCAAAGTTCTCATAAGGCACTTAGTAATCAGCTCAGACTCAGTTAAACTTTTTCCACTCCATAGTGTCTTAAACTGGGTGAATCATAGAATGTTTTGGGTTGGAAGGAACCTTAAAAGATCGTCTAGTTCCAACTCACCTGCGATGGTCAGAGACCAGATTACTCAGATTGACATCCTGCCTGGCCTTGAACACTTGCAGTGATGAGCCATCCACAAGCTCTCTGGGTAACCTGCCCCGATGTCCCACCACCCTCACAGTCAAAAATTTCTGTCTTATATTTAATTTAAATGTACTTTATTTCAGTTCAAAGCTATTCCCTCATTCTATCGCTACGTCCCCTTGTAAAGGTCGCTCTTCAGCTTTCTTGAAGATCCCCTCTGGGTACTGGAGAGCTGCTCAAAGATCTCTCCGAAGCCTTCTCTTCTCCATCAACCATCTTCTCATCTCCAACAACCCCATCTCTGTCTGCCTGTTTTCATTTGAGATGCTTCAGGTCTCCATCTCTCTCAACCTGTTTTCATAGGGGAAAATTATGGGGAGGTGCTCCAGGCCTCCAGATACCTCTGAGGCCTTCTCTGGACTTGCTTCAGTAGGTCCAAGTCCTTCTTCTGCAGGGAGCCCCAGGGTTGGGTGTGTGACCACAAGTGGGGTCTCAAGAGAGCAGAGCAGATAAGGAGAATGACCACCCTCAACCCTCTGGTCACATTTCTGTTGATGCTGACCAGGATGCATTTGGCTTTCTGGGTTGTGGGAGCACTTGATTGAGCTTCTCAACCACCAATACTGCTAAGCCCTTTTCAGGAATCCATTTCTCAACCCATTTTTCAATCCATTCTCCCGACAGCCTGATGTGGGCTTGAGATTGCCTTACCCAGGTGTAGGATCTCTTGTCCTTGAAGTTCGTGAGATTCACACAGGGCCACCTCTAAAACCTGTCAAGGTCCCTCCCATTGGAATTGCTTCCTTCAAGATTCTTGACTGCACCATGCAGCTTGGTGTTATCTACAAATTTATTTTGGTGGTGGGTTCTGTCCAACAGGCCATGTCTCTGACAACCAGTCCCAATAATAACCCCCAGAAATGTAATTTGTCAGTGGCCTCCCCTTGGATATTGAACCATAACTTTTTGGATGTGACTGTACAGATAAATCCTTCTGCTCTGAATCATCCACCAATCAAATCCATGCCTCTCCAATTTAGAAGCAAGGGCTTTGTGCACGGGGCAGCATCAAATGCTTTCTGCAAGTCCAGGTACATGACAACAATTTCTCTGTGGCCCTGTCAAAGAAAGACATGGTGTTTTTCAAGCATGACAAATATATTAGGAGAAGTCTATTCATGGAAAGCATTTTAAAGCATTGGAACAGGTTACGACTCACCATTCCTGGAGGTATTTAAAAGATGTGTCGATATGGCATTTAGCAACATGGTTTAGAAGTGGACTTGGCACTATTAGGTTAGCAGTTGGACATGGTGATCATATAGGTGTTTTCCAACCTGAAGGATTTGCCATTAGCGAAACTCTTTTGGCTGTCACCAATCACTACCTTAATTATTTCCATGTATCTTAGCATAGTTTTCAGGAGGATCTGCTCCATGATCAAAAGTCTCATGAAGAGCAGCTGAGGGATTTGGGGTTTAGCCAGAAGAAGAGGCTCAGGGGGACTTCATCACTATTTATGATAGCTGAAAGGATGCTGTTACGAGGTGGGGGTCATTCTCCCACCTAGGAGGTGACAGGAAGAGAGCAAATGGCCTCAGGTTGTTAGATATTAGGAAAAATTTCTGCTGTAGAGATGATCAGGCACTGGAACAGACTACCCAGGGAAGTGGTGGAATCATCATCCCTGGAAGTGTTCAGAATGGATGTGGATATGATACTTGAGGATATGGTTTAGTGGTGAAGAGAGTGATGTTGGTTAAGCAGTGGGACTCGATCATTTTCAAGCTTTTTGAAATCTAAATTATTCTGTGCTCTTGCCAGGCACCAAGGAGAGACTGACCAACCTTTAGTTTCCCAGAGCTTTCTTTTTAACCATGAAGGTTTTGTTTCTCCTATTCCAAATGGTGGAATCTTCACCAGACTGCCAAAACTGCTCAGTAATAATGAATAGTGCCTTAGCCTGAGGTGCCCTTAGGACCTGTGGATACATCTTATCAGCTTCCATGAATTTCAGATGGTCTTAGATGGTCTTGAGTCTGATTTCCAGAGGAGGAGGTTCTTCACTCTCTCAGTCCCTCTCCTTGCCTTCTGTGACTTGGGTGGTGTGGCTGGACATTTGCTTGTGAAACCTAATGCAAAAAAATGAGTAACTCAGCCTTCTCCATGCCCTGAGTAACCAGTTACTCCATTTCCTTCCAGAAAGAAGGATCTTTCTAGGTGTAGAAGCTAAACACATGACATGGTACGAGGTAGTGTCATTGACTATTAATTTTGTTAGCTATTTAAAACCCAATGTACCTGTATTTTATGTGTTGGTTTCCTTATTTATTTTCTCTCTCTCTCTCTNTTTCCCCGGGAGTCCTACTTGTAGGTTCTACTTAGATCCTGACAAAAACAAGAAATTACTGTGAGGGTTGCAAAGAAAACATTTTGTTCTCTTACAAATTTAACTTCTGTTTTCTGCTCTATTCTTTAACCTTACACAAAAAGTATTAAAAAAAAGTTACAAGCTTTATTGTACTTGTGAATTTCCACACTTGAAAATATCTCAGTATTTAATAATAATTTTAAAATAAGAGTTGACTGATTAAATTACGTTTTGCAGTCAGGGTATAGGCTAACAGTAGTTTTGTCCTAGTCATAATGATGCTCTGAATAAAAAAATATTTGCTCACATATTTAAACTATTGCTTATTTCTTTTTTTCAGAGGTTTCTCATGTCAGCTTGAAATGGATTTCTTTCTGTGCACAAGTTTGTATATTACTTAGACCAGTCTGGGGTGATATCTACAGGATCTCATTAGTAGAAAACTGTTAACCTAGACCAAGGTAGTCCTGTGATAGACTAATTAAGGGGTCTAATACTAGTGGATAAAAAATTTAAATGTAAGGATGTAGTGTTACTTGTCTTTCCTGTTTTTCACAAGTACAGAACAATGCACCCTTTATATGAGAGAAATTTGGCGCAACTGCTAAAAGATTTGGAAATTCTGAAAAAGCACCAAAATGTTCTATAGACAAAAACTCAGCTCTAGAAGGCCTAGTCTTTTAAAAAAATTGTAGGCCAAAGAAGGAAAAAAGATTGGGAAAATTATCTTTGTTTATAAAGTAAAGAAAGACTGATAAAATAATCTAAAAATTCTTTGAAGCAGCCCAAGAAATGGATACATATTTTTTCAGAGGGGCAAAAAAATTAAATCTGCTTCACTTAGCCTTCTAAATACAAGATAAACTGGGAAAATCCATGCTAGGGGTTTTTTGACAGAATTTGTTAAGCAAGAAGAAACAGGCATCTTTTAAAGTTATCCTTATACAACAATTAAAATTTCATCATTGAGGACATATTTTTAGACTCTAAACAGGGTAATGAAAAGCTGTAAACTTTGTATTGTTCGCTAATTATTATAATTTTAAAATAAGATTCCGCATAGGTAAAGCGGAAGGCATTTATTTTTCTTTGATAGATGGGAATGCACTTTTCAGTGGAATAGTGGTGTGATCAGTGCTCATCTCTTTTAAAGTAAACCACTTGGAGTGCAAAAAAGAGGGAGAGATGTTTATATAGTGAGAGAGACTCATTCATGCAGTCCATAAGAGGGCACCCATTTTAGGAGCTTGGGCTATTTTCCATTATCGTAGCCAGCAGAGAGATGTCAGCTCTTCACTGGTGCTGCTTTTCCTCATTTATAAAGAGGGATTAGTCCTCAGAAGCTCTGCAGTTGCTTTATGCTGGCATAATTGCATGTTGCCATTAGAAGGAGCTTTTGCAGCTGCTGGGTGAGCTTGATAGGAAATTGATTTGGTCATAAACTAAGCTGATGAAAGAAAAAACCCAAGACCTTTCAGTCATATTAATCCTCAAATCTATCTCTTTGTTTGGATGCATGAATACTGTTGCTGGCAAACACAGCAACATGGGAATGCACTGTGAGAGTTCAAGGAAAAGCATCTGTCTTGGCTTAAGGTGAGCTGAGCCCTCAGGTAATGTGAGCATTCTGGTAGGAAATATTTATTCTGATATTCTGTATGAGTTTGTCTGGTTTTTTTGTCTTATCTTTTTGCATATGCTTTGTGTCTGGGACTAAAGCCATCTTTCACTGGCATAGAAACTAATTTTCTGTGGGGGCTGATTATTTCTAATTGCAGTCAGTAACTTACACTCATCTTCTTTTGAAACATCTGACCTATGTAATTGTTGCAGCAGGGAAATTTTATTAGAAAGAACAGCAATAAACTTACCATGGGAATTTAAACTGTAATAGAAAGCCAGTATATCACTGCTACAAGGGGCAAATAGAGATGTTTCTCGTGCATATTTTTCATGCTCTGAAGCAATATTGGTGAACACTGATTTGGTTATGTCTGTCATGCTCACACACTGATGAGGTCTCCAATTTACCAAAGTGTTATTTCACCTTACAATCACATGAGAGCCTGTCTGCCAAATGCTGAAATACTCTTAAGTACCAGACAGTTCCCATGCCAGCAATTTCTGCAAAGCTAGGCGTTATGGTTTAATCCCAGCCACCAGCCAAGCTTTGCACAGACCCTTGGTCACTCCCCCATCAGTGGGATCAGGGAGAAAATTGGAAGGGTAATAGCCAGAGAAAGTGTGGGTTGAGATAAAGACAGCTTGATAGGGAAAGCTGTTTGAACACAAAGCAATGCAAAAGAAGGAATTGAGTCACCACTTTATGTACTGACCGTGATGTCAGATGGTCTGGAATATCCCCTTGGTCAGCTGGGGTTACCTGTCCAGCTGTGTCTCTTCCCAGCCTCCCAGGCATTCCCAAATCTCTTACCAGCCTGGAATTACAAATAGCAAAACAGGCCTTGGTTCTGTGTAAGCCCAGCTCAGCAATAACAAAATATCTCTGTATTTATTATCAACCCTGTGTTCAGGACAAATCCAAAACACAACCCTATACCAGCCACTGTGAAAGAAATTAACTCTACTCCAGCTGAACCAGCACATTGGCCTTTACAATGATATGCTGAAAAAAACGCTAGGTAAATTAATTACAGTGTTTGCATTTCTTATCCCAGTGGATAGTATCGCATTTATAGGGCAAACTTGTTTTCACTGCTTCTAGCTTAACTTTTAAATATTCTTATGCTGTGAAGAAGTCACCAGTTAGATCCAGAGACAAGGTTCTGTCATCCGTCTTTCCTCTGCCTATCTACCCAGGCTTCATAGGAATTGTCAGACTGACATATAGTTGCCATGTTAGCCTTCTTAAATGAGGGGAAAGTGTTAGCACTCCTTCAGGGTGCTATAATTTTCTTAGTTAAAACCTTATTTAAATCACTAGACTGAAGGGGTAGAATACTGATTTATGTTGTTATTAATATCATAATGTTTCTATTCTCTCATAATGAAATATCATCATCCTCTTTAAAAAAAACTGATAAGTGAAATTAAAAAAAAATACAATATTCTGACATATTTAAAGAACTATTTTTTCCTGTTGCACCTGACCACTTATAGTGGAATAGAAAACTACTTTTGTGATTCTAATTAGATTGAGTATTTCTATATTTTTTTCCCACCATCTTTTGATTACGCTACTGATTTTTGAATTCTCTGTACTTAGAAATTCTAGGGGCTTTTGTCTTCTTGTGAAAATGGGCAATATAACTCCAAACATTCATGGCACACTTATCTGTTTGATGCCTTGGAGTCTTTCCATGACTTGCAATGTAAAGCTACAGTTAATAAAAAACTCCTAACAAACAACTAACACACAAACACACGCGCACATGCATAACTCCCCCCTAAAATCAGACAAGCAAACAAACAAGTGACTATCAAAAAAAGAAAAAGTCTAAGTCTCAGAGACAGACCTGACAAGAATTTCTTTCTATAAAAGTTTTTATTTTAATGACAAAACACCTTAGCATTCATCATTTCTCACACTGTTACCTCCTCTTGTGGTTTCCTCCTGTGCAATCACTTATTCAGCACAGTAAAGTGATAACAAAACTCTTCTTCCATTTTAAGCTTGTTACAAGCCCTCTCTTTTTGAACACCATGATCGAGTAACGTTTTGAAAGATGGGAATATTTTTTTCTCTCAGTGAATGCACAAGCTGTCACTATACTGTGTTAAACACATCTTGTTTTGTTGGGATTTTTTTTGCATTGCTGCTTTTCTGTGGCTCACTCTTGCAAAGTGTATCTAGTCTTGGTGATGTAAAATTTACAGCATTTCCTGATCTTTTCATAGATGTCTTTTTTTCTTTTAATTCTACTTACTGTCATAGACACACAGCAGGTGAAATTAGTGATTACATTTTGATTATATGAGATGTTATTAACTAGTATATGATTATCCTAAGGTTGGCTTCTGAGCTTGTTAATAGATGTTAGTGTCTATTTATGCATTCTTTCAAATAGGGTACAGCTGATACTCTTGTTCTTTTTTCAGGCTTGACAGACTTTCTGACACCAGGGTGTCAAATATCTGTCTGTAAAAAGCTGATTCAGTTGGTTTTTTCCATATATTTTCTGTGAATGCACTGTGGCATTTTTGTACGTACATGTACAGTAAAACCCTTTTTTCACTATATTCCTTTTCAACCTTTTTTTTAAATTTATTTTTTTAAATGCAAAGAAGTAACACCTCTAGTGCTTGGGTACTATAAACAAACAGAAATTCTCTGATTTTTTTTAAATTTATTTTTTGTATTCCCTGTATAAAACATGCAGAAGTGTATTGAAGCCATGTAAGAATTACGTTATCAGTGTTTACCTTTTTTAAACCAGTTAGAAAATTTAAATAAAAAATACAAATATAAAAAAAAGAGGAATCTCTCTACATCTCCCATTAAAGTAATGAAGTAATGAATGATGATATCAATTTGTTATTCAATTTTGATTAATAACAATTTTTGATTTGCATTACTTCCTAATACTTGCTAAATTCCTCACTGGTTTGCAGAAAGGAGAAAAATTACACTGGAATTCTTGCCAGAATTAATGGATGTCAGCACAACCTTTTCAGCTACCTTTGCTTATGGTTCTGGAAAGCCAAAGTCTAAACAGAAAAGAATACTGCCACATAAAAAAGAGGAAATTTTTCCATATAGCTTTGTGTATTCACTCCTTGACCACTTCTTTTATCTGAGGCTATAAGTATGTCCAAAATCATTAAAGTCATGTTTCACATCCCTGAAAAATTCAAGTGTAATTCATTGTATATATTACCAGATATAGCAATTCCTTTCTACAGTAATTAGGCTGGATCTCTGTAAATGCTGCAAATCAGCACAGATTTCAAATGTAAAAGTGGATTCAAAAAATTGTCCAAATGTATATGTATCTATTGATTTCTGACTGATACAATGATCTGGAAGATGGTTTTTTCTCCTTGCGTGCTCTTAAGCAGTGCTTACATTTCGGGCCCAGAGAAATGTTCTTGTCTAGGTAATATAAATTTATTTCAACCTTCAGTAACAAATCACAAAACAAGCAGGAAATTAGAAAGGAAGTAGGTCAGGAGAGGCAGGAGGGAGGGGTGAAGGAGGAAAGAGGTAGAAAAAAAGTCCTGAACATGGAGTAAAGGAGGACATAGATTTTAAAAAACACTGTCCTATTATTGCAACATGCTGACTCTTCACTGCTACCTGGAACTGTGTCATGGTTTGACACTGGACAAATGCCAGTGCACCCATGAGGATGTAGTTTTTAATACACCACTGTGAGATGTAACCGGAACAGAGCACAAGCAGGCCTATCACTTAGAATAGGGAAAAAAACATTTATTAAACTCCTTGACAATAGACGACAAACACAAGAAAAAGAACCCAATCACCCAAAGACAGAATAAGAAACCTCTCACAACACTTTCCTCCTCCCCCCAATATCCATCCTTTACAATGCTCAGTAGTTGACACCAGCACATACCCTCATATCTACTTACTTAAACCTTCCACAAACCTGGGTACCAAACAAGCCATTATCCTTTAAAAAAACCAATCCTCAATCCATCCAGAGAACGAGAGAGTCTCTCTTGCAACCGCAGAACATCACCCCCACAGGAAAACAC
>VZDJ01000119.1:2343540-2398399 GCA_008694505.1 Cyanoderma ruficeps | reverse complement strand
TTCCCCCCCCCTTCTGGAGCCCAGGCCTACCCCAGCCAGGCCCACCTGGCTCCCCTCCCCAGCCGGGGAGAGGAGGAGATGCTCTGCCCTGCCGAAGCAGAACCAGGAAGAAAGAGGAAGTGCCTCGGGAGACCTGGCTTTTAACCCCTTGTGTCCTCAGAGGCGTGTCCAAACTCTCAGTGGCCACCACAGATGCCAATATCCAACCTGGCCACTGATTGGTTTGACCTGAGTTTCTTAAAAAAAAACTCACTTCCTCCTCAAACCACGACAAACTGCTTTCCATTCTTATTTTAAAAGCCATCTTTAAGCAACTAATAAGTAAAGACATGATATCTGTGAAGTATATTTTCTCATGATAACTCTCAAATTAAATTCAAGAGAATTTCCATGAGTTAATTATCTTCTTGTGAAATAAATTTAGTTTCAAAGGCCTGTGAAGCAGTAGTAGAAACTGACAGGAAAATATGTGAACATTCATAAATTAATGTAATGAAAGGTATCTTGACATTGTATCTTAGCTGTCCCAAAAAATAATAATGGAAATAATAATAAGATAATGATGAGAATTAATGTTTGCACACTTCTGGGTTCTTCAAGTGCTGATTTCACTTTCTCATCCAGAGGAAGATTACTGTTTTCATGTCATTCCTGGGCAAGGAATAGCTGGGGGTCATTTAAGCTTCATTTCATACTTCATTCATAAGGAACGAATCTGTGCAGCACTACTGAGAGAATTTTCTCTTTCTTAAGAAGCAATACTGAAGACAATATGTTCAAGGAGATTTATAATATAAAGTCATTAGTTCAGTTTTGTGTTGAGTATATTCCACCAAAACTGCTGAATCATGTGCTGGTTGTCTTTACCTGAACCTCTGGGGTCAGAGGTTTCTGGGTTTCAGTAGCACTACATTGACACATAAAGAGTAGAGAAAAAATAAATGGAGTTTGGTGCATAGTACAGGGAGACATCTCTCACTCTTTTTGTTTCTACAGATCTGATTATGAAACCTGCTCCTTTCATTTATAAGCAAATATTTAAAATATATTGAGATATACTACTAGCCTTTTTTCTTATCCTGGAGATAAATTTACTTGGTCTTGATAATGCAACGATTTGCAGGACAGTCAACTATAGTTAACTTCTACAAACAGCTTTGCAACTGAACTGCCATTGTGCAACTGAAATGCCATTGAATTTGGCTAACGTTCATTTTGCAACTCTGATTTTTTTTTTTTCAAATTTTTAATTCTTTAAAAATGATTTAAAAATTTGAACTTTTTCTTGTTATCAGTAACTAAAATGCTCTGATATTTACTCATGCACAGTACTAGGACTTTCAGGCAGACAAAATTGTGAATAGATAAAATTGTGGAATGTTTCTAATTTTTTTTTTTAAGAGAATAGTGGAGATTTGTAAACAGCAGAGGTTAAAAAACAGATTTTCTTGTAGTAAGACATTTTCTTCATGCTCTACACAATATTTTTGATAATCTTTTGTGCAATTTCTTTAAAAGCAGAACTAAAGTATCTCTTGCAAATAACATGCATCCATAAGTATGTTACGGCTGTAACATAATACAAATAGACAACAGGGAATTTTCTTTATTGTTTTGAATCCTAAGAAATTTTTCAAGCATCCTGCGTTAGATATCCAAACTGGATATTTTACTGCACATTTTTTGATAAGTATTTAACTTGACCTAAGAGCTACCATCACCACAGGTTTCTCTGTAGCATCCAGTAATGTTGATATTTTATTTTCCCTTTGCTGGGGTGTGAATATCTTGCTTGCAAGGAGGAAAAATTTACTCCAGGCACAGCTAGGACGCTGTCACAGCTTTCTGAGTGCCTTTCTGAGTGCGTTTTTTACCCTCCAAAGCAATAGAAGAGGCGTATGGAGTGTTAATACTTTTAAGACACAGATTGTCCCTCACTCCCCCTCTCCTCATGTTTTAGTCTCTTTCCCCAAGAGCCTTAATCTAGAGTACTTTGGCATGGGTTGATACAGCAGAGCTATTTGAATTCCTGTAAGGGACATTTTCAGTTAAGTTACTTTTATTTCAACAGTTGTGTGGTTTACTACAACCAGAAAGAAATGGTTTGACAAAGATTTAATTTTTTTAAAGTAGTATTGATTCCATTGGATGCCAGTGAAATCTTAATTTCTTATTTCAGCTCCACAAATTAATTGACATAGCGAGAATATACTGACTACATTGTTTCAAAAGAAGTATTATGTGCCTTAATGAAGCTTTTCCAAGATTCAATGCCCAAGTATATGGACAATGTTCCCTTCTTCCTCTGAGCATTCAATAAAATTCATTAACAGAAAGTGTTAATGAAAGTGTTAACTGTCCTAGTCTAGCACACAGTTAAGGTGTTAGGTCTGTGAAAGGCATCAGATTTTAAAGGAAAAAAAATTATTGCAAAGAGAGTAACCTGTACAGAAATACAATTTTAAGCACAGACATTTAGTGTACTTTCTAAAATGTATATTCTTTTGTAATTGCTTATTATTATAGGTCTTATGTCTTTGGATACTGGGTGTTAGATTTTACTGCACTAGTGGAAGATGTTCTATTGTGTATGGTCAAACTACCTCCTGTTTGTTACAAATTTTCCTATTAAACTGCAGAAGTTACTGCCCTTGTGTTTTATGTAGGCATGGTAAAAAATTATCATGGAGAGAAAAAAAGTCTTCTCAAATTTTGCACTCTGTCACCTGATAGAGTTGTGACAGAGAGAGTTTGAGGGATGAGTTTGCCAGAAGTGTGAAATTACAAGCAGGATAGAGTATTTTGTTGAACGTAGTAGAAGAAAGACGGAATTTGAAGTCTGAAATGGAAGGAAGGTGGAAGATAGGTTTACTATACCCATACTTAGCATAAAAACTGTAATTTCCTCTCTCAGTTTTTATTGCTGATGCATTCTACTTACACACGCCAGCTGGATTGTCTACAGGGAAAATGGCAAAAAACAGGAGGCTGATGCCTAAGGGATCATAAAACATTAGAGTAATTAAGTTACAGAGCCTATAACAACTGCAAAATACAGTCTGTACAAGGAATATATATTTTCTTACTATAATGTTTTTGTTAATGTATTTGTGCCATTATAATTCAATGCCTAAGGAAAACGGAAATATGAAAAAATATAAGAATGCAGAGGTTCATATCCAACACCAAAGCATAAGAAGCAGGATCAGTCTTGAGAGGATAGACTTAGCGTTCTGTAACAAATGAAGACTTTTTCAGTACAACTGAGCAAACTACTGGACTGGTCATGTTCTTGCCACTGAAAATACCCAGCAGTACTTGCAGAGACTGCTAAACACAGTCACCTGTTAATTTCCGTTTAACTTGTTCCATTTTATTTTCCTTGTTTAAATTTTTCTACTTGATGACGTTGACTAAAAACACCAGCAATATGATACTTTAAGTGTTCTAATGGTGCTTAGTGTAAGTTAAAAGTTCTCTTTATAGCTCATGCACGTTTACAACCATGACATGAATTCTTAACATTGAAAATTCAGTACAGGTCTTCCAAAGAAATGAAGACCTAAATATTTCATAAGCTACAAAGAAACGGAAAGTCATCACCATTTTCTGATAATCAAAGGGTGACTGGGAAGCATTAAAATAATATGAAATAATTGTTCTTCTTGTTCAACCTGGTTGTTATACTGCAAGTATATTTCTACTGCATCTTTGTGTGAAAATCTGCTACCATGTTAGGAAAGAAAGAAAAGGATAACATAGCTATTTTTGTTGATCTGACTAATGGTTATGTTGAAAGAAAGTATTCCCTTTGGTTTCAGTGCTTGTATTTCTTCTGGAATTTTCTCATGCTTTCTGCCTAGAGCATCCACCATTTTATAGAAGGAATCATATAGCTAGAAGTACTGCTCTTTTGAAGGCATCCGAATGGCAAAATACATCAGACTTCATTAACACCTAACTCAATTTATACCTCAGATTATCACTTTTTTACATATCTTAGACATAGATTTTTTAATGGTGTGGGGTGGTTGGGTAATTCTTGAAGTCTCACTCATATCCATAATTTCTCTACTGAACTGCATCCTAAAAAATTACCTGAAACTTTATTAACTGGAATAGCTATGTGATTTCCAATTTATTTTTCAGCAGTCTGAACAATGTGAAACTTATTATGTTAAGAGGATAGTAATATCACAGGTCACAGGCCTGTATATATTCCAGTGTGGTAGGAACCGGAATTTTTTAACCCAGAGCAACTGACTTCACTGAACTGAGGTGAAACCATATTTGGCCACACAAAATAAAAATTTTAACCCTGTTACAAATAGCAATGTTAATACTGTTACTCCCAGAACTTTACCAGCCAAGGACGGGCAACACCAAATTAGAGTTCAGGAATGACAGTGCTAAAACTGAGTAGGCGCTTTAACAAACCCTGTCCAAGTAGTCTACCTGACTACATGCCTACAGAATCATAGAACCACAGGACATCCTGAATTGGAAGGGACCCACAGGGATCACCCAATGTCCAGCTCCTGGCTCTACACAGAACAGCCTCAAGAATCACACCTTGATGAAGGCCTTGTCCAAGCATTTCTTGAATTCTGGAAGACATTCACTTCTCCAATATTTTCAAGCTTATGGTTTGACATTTGCATTTCTTTTTCCATTAAGTATTAATATAATTATAATTAATATTAGTTTGCTTTTTCTCTAATTCAATTTATCAATTGAATTTGCTTTTTCCACTATAATTATTCTGGAACAGGGGTACCTATTGTTAAGCTAATATAATAAAGCCATAAACTTCTCAGTTATGTACCATACTGTAATAAATACCAAGAGATTCAACTCTACCATGAAATCTATGGGTAATTCAAATTGATGTAAAAAATATTTTAGAGAAACAATTGCCCCCAGAAACTTATTTTTATTATGATGTTGGCAAAAGATACAATACCACCAGCTTAGAAAATGTTGCATGCAGCAATTTACATCTCTAAAAACTTGCAATGAACAATCAGAAGGGATGGAAATCAAAGCAAAAAAATGTCTGAGGCCAAAAATCTTATGCATCATTTGACTAAGATTTACTACACACACCAGCAGAATTTAGTATGCTAAAGAAGCATGTGGTTGGGTTTTTTTAAGCCTTTGCCAAGAAAAACTTACAACTGGAAGAACCCTGCATACTTCCAGGAGTCTGCTGACATCAGCTTACAGGCTGCTGCTATATTTATAGACAACCTAAGAAATATTTTTTGAAGGACAGCTGCCAGGGGACAAAATGTGCCGGAATACATACCTTCCCTGGAAAATTTGTGTGGGTAATTTGAACTTATGGTTAAAATTCTTCTAAAAATGGCAAATTTGTCTTGCATGCAATAATGTCTCTTGTACAAGCCAGCATCCGCCATTCCTGCCCACAGGATTCAGCATGTTCTGGTAATGATTTCTATTTGTATGAATGAGACTAGAGATGGCTCCCTTTTTCTGTCCCATTGTCTGCATTCTCTGCATTCAAAACTGTACATCTCTTATATTGCCCACCCTTCCACCTTTTATTTTGAAATAAAATTTACTTCATTTTTCAATAATTATCTGCTAACCAATTTTCCTAAACCCCAACCCTTACTCACCTAAACTTAGATATGTAAAAAGTCTTCCCTATTCATTTTTTTAATCTGGGGAAAGAGAGCTTTTTTTTTAATAATTAAATAAAATAATTTATTGAGTTCTTTTGCAATAGGGTAGCTCTCCCAAGGGGAATGAAATCTATCAAACAGGATGTGAGCAATTTCCTTGATGGTGATAATGGCATCCATAGTAAAAATCCTTTCAGATTTGGCTTCAGGTTGATTCAATGAATCTCTCCATCTGATTTTGCTTACCATACAACTAAATGCCTGGATCTGTATTTCCAATATCTAACAAATATCTTTGCTTCCAACCATGAGAAAATTATTTTTAAGCATTTTTTTCCAATAAAACCCTTGAATTTGTTAAAAAATTCGTAAGTAGCTATTTTTCCTCCTCTTCCTGTCCACGTAACACTGCCCAAAGTAATCCTTTTGGATAAAATTGTCAGGGAGCTGTTTCTGCTGGCAATTGTTTAAGGTAGATGGGACAATTGCTGTACTATCTTTGATTTATTTCCTCTCCAATCCTTTTCAGTTCCTTGCAATTCAAGCTTAAGTTTTGACTGTTACTCAGTGTCTAGGAACAATTATGTTTATTCATAGCCTATTATTTTATTATGTTACACCTAATTTACTAAAACTGATAAGATGAAAATGGATCTAAACCACACGTTTTGTTCAGAAGTGAATTTTTGCCTTGTCTGTGCTGTTTACAAGAACTTTAATTTATTCAGTGTCACTTTCTTCCACGTTTATTTGTAAATGGCTATCAGTGTTCCAAAGATCTATTATTTACAAGGTGCTTCTGGATCATCTGGCTTTTACCTCAATTACTCCCATGCTAGATGTTTTTTGCCTTCTCTTTTCTTCTTCGTTTTACTCTGTGTTAGGTCTTTTCTTTCTCAAATAATTTCAGATTTTTGTTCCTGTCCTTCTGACACCTAATTGAACACTTGATACTGTTTAGCAAAAACCTTTCTGTTAGTAACCATTCAGAAAGCTTTATCTTTGATGTTGTCCCCAGAAGGTCTCCAATTCCCTCATCAGTTCATTCTTTCTGCAACCCTCTTTAATGTCAAAGTAACTTAAATCAAAAAACAAACAAATAAAAAACCCTAAGAACAACAAAAAAACCCCAACCGTGCCCCCAAAAAAACCCCACAAAAAACCCCAACTGAAACAATTTTTTTTTTTTAATTTACTTTTGACTGACAAAACAAAAAATTCTTCCTCAGTAGAGGACTCTTCTTCCTAGCCTGTCCTCCTGAAGCAGTATGTTTTGTTCATACTCTCTCATCTTCTTGATAACAAAATTAAAAAAATCTCGTTGAAGGGAAATTATTACGTTTTCCCTCTCTTCTGGAACTCAAAAGACTAATTCAAAAAACTCCAAGTAATTGCTCCCATCCAGACTGACTCGTGTATCATCACCTGAAAAGGACAGCAGCCGCATGCAGTAGTTGGCAAACAAATTGATTGATTCAAACCAGTCACAGAACACACAACCTCTTATTTATCCAAAAAAGGAGACAGACAGCAGTCAGGGTGTGAGGAGGTGTGTAAAAGGCTGGTTAAGAGTTGTTCTGAAAAAAGGCAGAAGAAATTAATGTTGGGGAAAAGTGGGATACACAGCTCTGTAGATGGACAGACTTGGCTTCTCTGCTTGTGGAGTTATTTCGGGTTTTGCTAAGAAACTTATTATCTACGGTGTTTCACTTTCTGTGCTTTTTAATTTTTCTGTCTTCTTCAGTAAGAGAGCAGGTAAGCTTGCTAACAACACAAAGTGAGATAAGATGTAGTCCTCACGATGAAAGTAAAAATAAATCAAATGTGAAATGAGCATAACAAAAGGGAAAGGATAGGGGAGAAAGATTAATTTAAAAGTAATAGAGAATATATAAGTACAATATATGGTAACCAGTTGATCTACCATGCTTTAGAAAGTTGACTTACATGAGGTTGGCAAAAATTTTTATCAGGAATATATTCTTTTCCATCTGCAAGTTTAAATTGATGACAACCAAACAACTGAATTTCCCCTCAGGATACTGATAGTTCTATTTTTTTTTAGTAGTGGTTTCTCTAAGGTTATTAATAGAAGTGACTTTTTAGAAGAAATTTGTAAGACAAGAATAGTGTAGGTAACATAAATTATGTAATAAGTTTGCAGATAAATAGATAAATATTATTTTTCTGAATTTATGTCTATTATATAAAAAAGAATCATAAGGATTTCTCATCTAGTAGGAAAGTAACGGCTGAGGGAAAAAAAAAGAATTTTAACCTATGTTGTGGTATTACACCAGAAAAATAAAAAGTCTTTACGTGAGTATTCATTGTGTTGGATGAGCAAACAGTGGAAGTTTTTACAATATGAAATTCAACAGGCAAATAAAAATATCTGTTCCCTCGAGATTTAAAACAAAATTTAAGAAATTTGTTGCTGCAGATCATGGACAAACTAATCAAACTGGTGGTTTTGTGCAGAAAGGTCTGAGTATATAGCTGTACTTAATTGTTATGGACTTGAAAATAAACACTGAAAAGCTCAAAGTCTAGAAACATCAGTGTTACTTAGCAGCCTATGTTTCATTGACTTTCAGAATTTTGCAGGATAGCATTTCATTCGTTTGGTTTAAAAAATAGAAGACACAATTCTCTGTATGGTGTGGTTTCTCCCATTGTGTGATGTACATTTTTCACAAGAATATTAATTTGAGTAACCTCATTTTTCCTTTCTTATCTATACACTTACAAAAGACTATAGGATATCTGAACATAATGACGGGACTTAAGATGCAAAATCTTGATTGTCGTTTTTCGTCTCCCTTCCAAGCCCTCGCTGGTGTAGCTGTCACATTCACAATCAGATGCCGAGATAAGGATTCAGGTTGAAGATGTCACTGCTGTTGCCACGGGAAAAGGATGGCCTCAGTAAACTACAGTCAGAGACACTTTTTACCTCAGAAGCAGGCTGGGCAGAACTGAAGGATGAAAGAGGCAGGAATGACACATGCTTGTACAGTTATCTCATGTTCTAACTTACAGCAGACTGTAACCCTAAAAACAATCTAATGCTTCTACTAATGCGTCTTTTTAACTTGCAAATTTCAGCCAAGGTAACAGACCAATAAGCCTGACTTTTCCCCAATGTATCATGGGCTAGATTTCAAGCAATTTCACAGCTTAATAATGGAACAACTCTTTGTCACCCCTGGGTGTTTCTGTTATTTCAAGAAATCTCCCAGAGCCACCTCACTTGTAATTTCTTGACATAACTTTGCTCAAACACAAGGAAAACCAGCTGAATAATTTAGTTCAATGAAGAACAAAACTTTCCTAGTCATAATGTGTCTATTTCGTCCTTAGTTTCAGACCTTTTTATATTCTTCTGGAGTAGCAATTCTAAGCCCACGACCCAGGAACTAGCATTATTACAATTATATTCCTGCAGGGTTGTATTTGTATGAGACCTGCTGATCTACTATTTTCCTCAATGGCTTGTGCTTTCTTCTACTCTTTTGAATTATTTTAAGCATGTAAAGACAGAATGTGAGAAACACAGAAAGGTTAAACTTTGGCTTTGCTTCTCCATTTCTAATGAAATTTGTCAGTCTGCAGATTTTCTTCTGATTGAATTCTAATTTTATGGCAACTGCTCAGAATTTTTCCCATGATTTCTCAAATACATATTCATTGTTGGGTGCTTTGTGATGCTTTCAGAGCAAGATGTTATGTTGTCATATGCAAAAACACTGATGGACTTGGGTTTTTGGGGCTGCATTTAATAAAACTTGATGGTTTGGCAACTTTCCTGAAGTTATTTCAACTATAAAGATTCCTCTCCTGTCATAAATGATCAGTAACAACTGTCTGTAAAAGCATTTTATCTCAACAGATTTTTTTTTTTTCAGGAGATTTTTTTAGGAATTATAATTTAATTTAAATATACTCAATGTTCTGATTCCCCCATCTTTATATCTTCTGATGTTGCAACCACAAAACTATGTAGGATTAAAACATAGAATTTATTAATATAAATGAATTTATTAGTGCCTTTCTCTGACTGGCATTTGTCCTCTCCATTTATTTGTGAGGAAAATCTCAAAAAACCATATTGAGCCTAATTTTCTTAAGAGATTCATTCATATGTTATAGCACTTTATCAATATTATCCCAACTCTGGGTAATTCAAAAATCTGTTTTATGACACACTGTTCTTCCAATTAAAAAACAAAAAAAAAATTGAGAATTTTTCTTTTGAAATATTTGGCTACAAATGCTACAACAATAATCATTTGATGTTTCTAAATGCAACTTTTATTTGAGGGTGCCTAAATAAATTTTCTAGCTGCAGAAAATCTATTCCAGCAGAATATTTGCTCACAATTTCCAGATATGGTGAAAAGATCACAAAAATAAAAATTTCCAAAGTCATGCAATTTTCTCCAATCTTACCTCACAATAAGGTGAGGTAAGATTGGAGAAATCCTGTGTCACACAATACCCTCTTTAACACAACATGGTAGGTAATTTCACTCTAGAATGTTATGGTTTTAATATTAAACATAGAGCATACATTTTTATTCTTGAACTTCAGTTTCAAAAAGTAATAATAATTTTGGGTTCAGCTCTGGCCATGTAGAGGAAGAGAGGATAACACAACTATTACTATGACATCTAGTACTATACCTGAACAAAGCAAAATGCGACACATTGTTCAGTTTTAACACATTTCCCATTCTCTCATGAAATTTATGTAATTTCCTTATCATATTCAGACAGAAATATTCATACACAAAGGAATGCACCTGCTGTGTAAAAGTTCTGCTCTAGTGCTTTGTTAATCTGAGAATATAGAGATATCCTAGTATAGATCTAAATATACTCCATGGAAATTTCAGAATTTCTTTTTTGAGTTTTCACTAATTTCTAAAGCAAATCCTACTAGCTTATGAATTTCAGAAAAAATTAAAATTTTTCATTACTTTGGCACTGTAGTGCTCTAAGTGTGAAAGCTCCTGGCAGAAACCTGAGTGATGTCTTCTTTTACTCAGATTATATGAAGAATATCTGTGTCCTTTTCATTTTAATAAAATATAAATAAATTCAAATAAAAAATATTATAGTAAAAGTGCTATTCACTAAAAATGACAAAGAACATGTTACTCCAATATGCTAAAACTGATTTTGGACTACTGCAGTTCATAAAGCAATGAGGAGAAAGATTTTTTTTGTTTGTTCGTTTTTAAATGACCGTATTGTAAAGATTTTTGCAAGCCCTGTGCAAGTACCTTCACAGGCATTTGGACTCAAAAACTGAGGGTGCATATTTTTTTCTTTATTGAAGCAGATGCTACATATTTAAAATCACAGGAAAAAAAGAAAAAGTATTTTCAGAATAATGGATGTCAAGTTAATTTTGCTTAGCGGGAATTCATAGGATTGCTTTTTAGGAACATAAGCTTTAGATAGCTTTAAAGAAGGAATTGTTACCCTATATTTTCAAGCTGCCTTAGGAATAAACTAGTGTGAGAGGAATTTTAGTATGAGGGTAAGGGAGTAAATATTATTTATAAGCACCTAAATTTCTTTCTCTGCTGGAGAGATGGCATTTCCAGATTCTAATGCAGACCTAAATTTGCTATTGGCATCAGTGTTTTCCAGAGCTATTGTCCATCTATTTACAATCATATTCTAAACAGAATAGTTGCCCCAAATTTATTTAAAATGTATGAGTGATGAATTTTACAGAATTCCGTGAAAGGCTAAAAAAATTAAGATTTTTGAAGGGTCAAAGGATTTTGAGGTTTGAAGCAAAAGTGTGCATTTTTTAAAACTGCCGTTTATGGCAGTTGTTTGAAAATTAGGCAGACGTCCTTCAGCAGAAATAGCATTTCATTAATTAAAGACCAGCATGACACACATGCACAAACTGACAAGGAGATTCAAAATACACTTTTTTCCCTTTCCATATTGCCTTGTATTCTGCAGTAAAGCCAATAATATTTTTTGTAACTATATCATTTCTAGGATTACTAATTTTAAATTGAAACATTTAATATCAGCTTCAAAGTCATAGTAAGACTCTAAACAGTTTTTCTTTTGTAATAATCTTTTAATTGTAGTATGTTAATGGGACATTTTGCTTCAAGTGTTAACATCTGTGATAGCATGATAAAGCAGGAGTGAAAATAAGCAATGCAAGGTTTACTTAGAAGAGATGATCATTTGGCCAAGTGTGTCATTTGGCTGCATGGTGTGTCTTCTGGCTACTGTACTGAGTCTTTTCTTTCCCAAAGAATTGCCCTTTTTGAACTTCTCCCACCATCAATATGAAGGTTCAGAACTGAACAAGCAGACATGTTTGCATGTGAGATAGGAGCTAAGAAGAACTAAAGTGGTGTTATGGCGCTTTGTGTCTTCATCCTACACTCACTCTTCCAAGGAGCCATGGTGATCCTCAATGCTCAAAGTCTCTTTAGCTATAAATGTTTGTCATTTCTTCATCCAGATTTGCATCAAAGTTTCAAAGACAAGTAAAAAGGACAAAAACAACCACCCCAAAATTGGATGTATAGATATTGAAAATTTACTTTTTTCCTAATTTTAAACTTACTACTTATTGGTATGTTCAGTGGAGCCAAAAAGACTGAAAATTGCCATTAAAGTAGAAGTAAACATGTTTAAAATGTTGCATCAGAACAGAAATTATAGCTTCTGAATGTCACTAATTTCTACATTACTATAAATTTGGGCAGAGATGTCAAGTTCAGAGAAGAGAAATGGACTGCTTTACCCCGCCTGACTTCTTCTGATCTTTACAGAACCTTTAATACATGATGGTTTACCAAAGGCCTTTAGAGGTCAAACCTTTTGTGATTTAACCCAAAATATCAGCTCAGCTCCACAAAGCCACTCTCTCCCCTCAGAAGGCTGGGAGAAACTATTTGAAAGGTGAAAGTGAGAAGATCTTTATAGGTAAAGCAAAGGTGTGTTCACAAGCTAAACAAAATAATTAATTAATTGACTACTTCCTATAGAATTGTGCTGGGGGAGCTCTTCACCAGCTAGCTCGCTCCCTGGCTTCTATAAGAGAGAGGCTTGGTGGGTCTGAACCTGAACGCTGAAGCGTGGTCGACGGCGTGGAAGAAAGAGTGGACTCTGCTTGATTTTAGCTGGTTTTATTCCACCCGGTTGCCTCCCATGTGCAGATGGGCAGAGCAGAGAAGGAGAACCCTAGAGCTAGAGGGCCAGAACCCCAGAGCGAGAGTCCCCGGCAGCCCCTCTGTCCTCACCTTAAGTACAGAGGGCATACCTTGGACAGAAGAGAACTTGGAACCAATGGCAGGAGAGGGGGAGTGATCTAGAGTTGGGTAATTTAACAGAACAATGAAAGAAGGTGGTACCAGGGTACCTTGTCAAATCCCAGTGCTTTTTCCCCAGAATCTTCCAGATCTTACAAGGAGATTGACAAGGTAAACACACGGGAAACACCAGTGGGGTTTTGGGATAGAGGGGTAGGGACGAACCATTACAAACACATAACAAAATATACAGAACATAAGAAAACCAAATTCACGTACCACGACAACTTCCCATAGAGAGGCAGGTTCACCCACCTCCAGGAAAGATGGGCTCCATGACTTTGAAAAGGAACTTAGGAAGCCAAGCATCGTAATTGCAAACTTACCTCCTCCCTATTTCTGCTCATAGCTCTTGATTTTCGGCAGAGTTTTACACGGAGCAGGATATTCCTTTGGTCACTTGGGGTCACTTGCCCAGCTGTGCCCCTGCCAGCCTCTTGTGTGCACCCTCTGCTCACTGGTGGGGCAGCATGTGTGTGTGTTCGATGTGTGAGAAGCAGAAAAGGCCTGGATACTGCACAAGCACTGCCCAGCAATAGTGAAATCATCCCTGACCTATCAATACCCTTTTCAGCAGATATCCAAACATGGAACTATATGAGCTACTATTAATAAAGTTAACTCTATTCCCACCAAAACCACTACCAAACCACAACATTTCTTTCACTCTAAGTAAAAGCCACTTGAGGATGTTCTTTAAGATGTTTGTGCTGGAAACATATTTACTGGCAGTCTATAGGAGTCAAGTATATTACTTAATCCCTGTAATAAGGGGTTATTAATAAAAGACAACCTGGCCCTGCAAACTACTGGTGGAAAAAATTTACATTGTCTTCCATGATGTCTGATTAGTATTTTATTGAATTTGACTGATAAGATCATTGAAATTGTTTCAATTTAAAGGATTTTGAGCAGTACCTTGGTTCATTTTAATATCAACATATATTTGCAGAGTATATCTGTATGTGAAAGGCACACAGTATATTTACAGAGAAGTATTTGAGTTTGTTGGAGGGTATGAGTGAATGCAACTAAGTATTCATATATGAGATTATATTGTAATAATCCTTGAACTTCTACTATATTTAAGGAAGCAATCTATGAATATACCGTGATGAGCTTTAGAAATTCTGTTGTATTTGAAATGCATTAGGCTTATTCTCCACTTGCTTGCTTCCATGATAAATAGCCTGATAATACTGAGTTTTAAAACAAATCAGCCTAATACGTTCTCTTTGCAGTGTATTTCAGTATTAACATATTTTTATGTCACCTCTTATGATTTCATGGTGCATTATCTTCTATTAAGGCTCGCAACCAATAAAAGCTTCTCAGAAAAACCCTGCTGCTTTTTCCATAGAACTCTAATAAAACTCCTTGGGTCTTCTGGAGGTCACCCAGTTCTGCCTCAAACTTCAAACAAGATTGCAAATATTTGAGTAGGTAATTTATATATTTTTCTGTAGCTGCATCTAGAAAAACCTCCAAAGACAGAAGATGTGTGGCCTTTTTGGAAAACCAATTCCAGTTCTACTCTGTCTTCCCTGTAGTCATAAGATACTTCTTACTTTTGCATTTTATTAAAAGACAAAAATGTTATGCTGATATACAAACACAGCAGCTGCCTAAGCCATTTCTCTCGTTCTCCTGTTAAGTCAAAATCTCTAGACTTTTATTCAACCAGCATTCCTCAACAGGAATGGCAAAACCCCCTAATGTTGATGTTCCACCGTATGATGAAATCACAGAATACATCTTTTCTGACTTAACATTATTTCAGGAAGTTAGTAAACACTTTTAATAGGGAATCCTAAAATTACCAGAAATTACCTAAATAGAGGAATTACTCAAATTTGGAATTACCTAAAAATACCAGGATCATTACATATATGAGTCACCAAGACAGACTGATTTTTGTACAGGTATTGTACTCAATACTCATCAATGATGATTAACTGTTACACATAACTAACAGGATTGACATATTATTAACTCTTTAACCTACTCTGTTAAAAAAAAACCAAAATCAGTGGATGGATTTCTGTCAGGAGATTCTTCTTTATTCAAAGCAAATCATGCACAGTGTCATCTCAGCAAAGTTATTTTGTAGAGAAAAATTAAGGAAAGTTCTCCTCTTCAATCATCTCCTGTATTTGAGCCTTTTTGCCTTCTGTGCCTGATCATCCCTCCCTCACAAAATATTGCTGCTGAGCAGTTGCAATTAGAATTTTACCTTCAACTAACAGTGGGTTTATAGCACAGTCACAAGCCATTGACATTACAACAAAGAACAGAATACAATTAGTAAGATCTCAGCATGCCCTTGCCATCTGTTCATGGTCATATGTATCTTTTCTTAATAGACATTAAGCTGAAGAGGCTGCCAGTATTTCCTCAATAACAAAAAGGAGATTAGGGGGTTGGTCATACAACAAGTTTATTAATGTATTCTTTTGACTCTAATACTTCTGTGTGCAAGGTGTTGATAAACTTACTTTAAATCCATAGTATTACTTCTCATTTAGTTATGTGCTGATGTCAATAATTCTAAATCTGTAAACTCCATGCTGTAAATTGTAAGCAAGAAACCATAATTCTACTGAAAATAAATAAAAAATCCCTTTCAAAGATAATATTTGAGTTTATAACTGAGCTTGCACATTTTTGCATCTCTGGTAATGATCTAGAATAAAAGTTTTATTTAGCAGACTAAAACAACATTTGCACATCCTAGGAAAATTAATATTCTACTTTCAGTAGAACATTATGCTGTGCTTTTAAGTGGGATGGACAGAGTTGGCACTTAGAGTATTTCCTGAAAAAATATAAAATATTATAAAACACTTAAAATATAGGACTAGTGAGACTAGCAATGGCACTGAAATACTGTAATATTCACTGAAATGCTAATGAGCAGACAAACCAGAGTAATTTATGAATCTACTTCATGTTTTTCTGTTGCACTTCTCAAAATCTCTTTTAAAATGAAAGCTGCTGAAATGGAAAAGTCACTGCTCCACAGTCTGTGAAGAGACATATGCTGAGTTTTGGTAATAATACAGTGAGCACTTCTCACAGGGAGAGAAATTAGAGAACAAGCTCTCCATTACGTCTTATCAGAACCACTACAGAAATGAAGCAGAAAGGTTTTTGGAGCATTAAAGACTGATTAATATTTAAAAAAAAATTACAAAATCAGGAACAAAGGCTGGTACCTTTACGTTTTCACTTTCAAGTTTCTTTCTTTTCTTTGTTTTAGAACTAAACAAAATTCTATCCATAATTCTCTTTCTTCAGAATAAATTGCCAAAATATTTTTTATGAACTTGGTGTGGGTATCATCCTGTCATGGTTTGACACTGGACAAATGCCAGTGCACCCATGAGTATGTAGTTTTTAATAAACTACTGTGAGATGTAGCCGGAACAGAGCAGAAGCAGGCCTATCACTTAGAATAGGAAAANGGAAATCCTTTTCATCTTCCTTTATCATCTTGGCCCCCAGGCTATTTTCTCTCGTCTAAAACCTCCAGCCATGAGGAACAGTGTGTGAGACAGTCCTCTTCTGCCTTAGAAAGAGTTAAAAGCTTTCATTCTCCCGGCGAGATCAGGCACGGCAACTCCCACACGGCTTGGCTCGCAACTCCGCTCGCGCCAGTTCCCTGGGGAAAGAGAGACGGGCCGGGGGGAGGGGGGGTAGGGAACAGGGACGGGGGACCGAAGGCACCCAAGGGTCTCCACCCCTCCATCCTGACCCAGCTCCTGTCCCGTTCCTACTCTTTCCCCCCACTGGGGCCTGGGCCTACCTGGCTCCCCTCCCCCCCCGCTCAGCCTGCCACACTGAGCGGGGGAAGAGGAGTATGCTCCTCTGCCGAAGCAGGACCAGGAAAAAGAGGAAGTGCCTTGGGAGACCTGGCTTTTAACCCCTTGTGTCCTCAGAGGCGTGTCCAAACTCTCAGTGGCCACCACAGATGCCAATATCCAACCTGGCCACTGATTGGTTTGACCTGAGTTTCTTAAAAAAAAAACTCACTTCCTCCTCAAACCACGACACATCCCTTATTGATTTTTGTGAATTCAAAATATGCAAGATAAACCAGAGACATAGGAAATTATTAGCTCATTATTCGGTGCATACAAAGTAATATAAGGTAACAACCCAGTCTGTTTTGGTCAGGTTTAAAGCAGTTGTAGATTCTTTTATTATAAGTTTCCCTGCAGTGGTTCTTCAGAATCCTTAGCCTTCAAATGTTGAACCATGTAAATTCTGACATGTGACTTGCAGAGAACATGTTGCCTGGTGCTCTGATATTGCTTGTGGGCCCTGAAAATGTTCTGAAATTTTCTACATAGCAAGCAACACAGTAAACCAAAAATCCAGAAGACCCATAAAGGGTGGAAGTTTCAGGAAAAATATGTTTATATTAATTCAAATTGTAGTAATAAAGTGGTATTTTTCCACTAGAAGAATTATGAGACAGGTGACTGAATATGTCACAGACAGTATTTCTAATTGTAAGCATTTACTGAAAATTTCCCCTGACTAGTTATATTATTTCTAGCAGAAAACTACCATGATGTTTTCTTATATTGTTAATCATATAAATTTGAAAATACAGATAATAAAAGTTATAACTTCTGTTCTATAAAAAAGATTTTTTTTAAGTGTGGAGATAATTATATTCCAGAAGAGAATAGTGTAAGTTTTCCTTATCTTTGTTTCATAGTATATTTTACTTTCTTTAAAAAAATCAAGTTATGTTTAAAAAACATAAACCAAAACATAATGACTTACAGTGTTGAAGTTCTAATTTAATGATCACAGTGAGATATTACACTCAGAAATCTGAAGATACTAATCTTGCAAGGCGTCTGACATGGGAATGCAGAAGACATGCTCTGGGAGTAAACTTTTAAACACTGCCATTAATACAGATTCTTTGTGAGTTTTTACATGTTGATAGTAAACACATGTTACTGTGACAGTAATTATAGCAGATATATGCACTGAAGAAACTTGCACAAAGAGCATGCAATATAAGCTAGCAGGTAAAAATGCAGGCTTCATAAAGTTGATTTCCCTTGAAGACTACTGAAGAACATATCTTCAGTACATTCTAGAGTGCAACAATAACTTTGTCAGATCATTTTTGAACTGAATAATTCAAAAGTATTATGAAATGATGCTTTGTGTTACATATGGATGATGTGTCAAGAGAACCACCATAGAGGACTTTCCTTTGCCTTTGATTTCAGTGGCTGTCTGTCAAAATATACTTCCTCATTCCTTACGTTCCTTCTACACTGCCGTTTTACTGGAGAAAGCTTCTTTACTCCTCGAGTCTGATCTTTTAGAAACTGTCACATCAAGCAGATCTCTCTGCCTTGTAAGACTAGAAATTTGAATTTAAATTTCTATTGGAGATTCCTTGAACCTTGGGTTAAATTTTGTACAATTACTGTAGAGTTCATTTCAGAAAAGTGACTTTACTTTGATATTGCAGTCTTGCAGAATACATTGAGATCTGAATTTGTTTCATGGGCTGCAGGGTAGATATCTGCTCCAGTGTGGTCCTTAATGGACTCCAGGGGGACAACTTGTTTCACCATGGACTTCTCCAAGAGATTCAGGGCAATCTTAACTCTGCACCTGAAGCACCTGCTCCTCCTCCTTCATCATGATCTTTGTGTCTGAAGGACCATTTCCCTCAAGTTTTTCTCACTTCTGCTGTATATTTTTCGTCCTTTCTTGCATATGCTAACACAGAGGCACCCCCAGTACTGCGGATGGTGTTGTGTTTGGCCAGCATGGGCCACATTTTGGAGGCAGCTGGTGCCGTGTTTGTTCAACACAGGGGCAGTTCCTGATGTCTACTCACATAGGTCATCCCTGCAACCTTCCTACTCATCCACCTCATAGCAAAAGCTTGCTACATAAACTCAGTTGAGAAGCTGCCCTTCCCTTTTCTCTCCCCCATCTCTTGAAAGTTAAGAGGATGGATATAGGTCACAAAGATGCGGTCAGTAAAAAGGTCAGTCCAGTATATTTACACTGGAGCTGAGCTGCCCCTAAGGCGAACCATCCTCAGTTGACTGACTATCTCACAGAAACACAGATATCCTGTGGGTGACAATGGGTCAGAGAATTGTAATCAACATTGCTGCCTGGTGGCAATAGGTAAGCATCCATGCCAGGTTGGTAGCTGAGACAGAAGTGTTAATACCATGTAGAGTTCAAACTGGGAAGAGATTGCCCCTGTTCAGCTCTAAAGGCGATGACTGATAAGGGGCAGTGGGTCAGAGGCCACAGCACTGCACTATTAGAAGTAGAGGGTTGTGAGGGAGCAAGTCCTTTGGAACAGTTTCCTGTCCTGTCTCAAGCTGGGAAAGAGACTTGTTTCAAGGCAGTGTTGTCTCCGCTCCTCCACTCCTTTCTACATTTATGTAGCTGCAATCTTTCCTATTTGCAGGTTTTGAGTGCCTTTGAACTATAATAGGAATGAGAAGTAATACATTATTAATATGTAAAGAGAGAAAACCAGTGATATCAGAAAAATGAACAAGAATGGTCTTAGAGCTAACTGGTTGATAGAAACAATTTTATGATTATTTAGTGATTATTTTCTACTTTAGAGTCATTCAGACAGAATCTGTTGACCTCTAGCATCTTTATGTAAATTAATTTGTAAAATAATCTTAAACCAGGTTATATCATAGTTGTAAGGGAAACCTGTGGCACAAAGTGCAGATCCCTTCTTCAGATTAATCACATTTTCATTAACAAATCCTGCAACTGAAATTCACTGAGAGTATGGGGAGAAAATAGAAATAAATGGTTTAGATTTTTAAAATTCACAGTAGTATTTATTACACAAATAAAATTCAGTGAATTTAAATAGTAAGATAGAGATGCATGTTAATACAGCTGCATATTGTAAAACTAAGTACTTGAACCTAAAATGGTATATAATCTGTTCCAGTAAATTATATCTATAAATTTTAAAATATACTGCTTTAAATTTAATATGTAACCATTGCTTTCATGTCACTACTTTTTTCATACTTTTTACCATTCACATTAAACATTTATACAACTCCACTTATGTTAATCTGTATTCGCTGGCTCAAACCACTTCAAAATAGAGGTTAAAATGCTTTTTTTTTCAGTGAGCTGACAGTTGAATCTTGTTTTAAATTATTTTAAGTTCCTTAAGTGTTAGATCATTAATGTTTGTTACAAGAAATCACTAGGGAAACTTACCATATGCAACCCTGTTCTGAAAGCTTTACAAATAGAGAAAGTGTTAATCAGTTGGGAACTGGGAGCTACTCCTCCCTGGCAACTGCTGTCTTTCAAAAAGTGATGGGCTGCTTAAAGAATTTGTATGCCACATTTTGTAATGTACAAAAAAGACATGGAAAGTTTAGGCTTCTTTATTCTTCCCAAGGAGGAAATTCTGGAAATAACACAGGTAAAGGAAATGGCATCTAAACCACTCTTACCTTGCATTATGACTTAGAATGGGATTGTTCCGCAAATGTCAGAGCCTTGAATTTAGCTGTACTTTAGTGTAACGAGGGGAAATCTCTCATTCCAAGTAGCTTTCAAGACTGCCAGCAAATGACTGCAGGAACAGGGTTATTTTCTCATATCTGGTTGTTACAACAATGGGCAGAAAAGCCAATGCATTGCTGAGCTTCCTGAGGTTACTCTTGCTTTATTCAAAAAGCATGGAGCTAAATGCTGGAATTGAAAGGATTTGTCTGACCCATTAATTTGACTATGAAATTTTATATTTTTTTTGGCACTAAATCCCATTGTGTTCCAGTTCTGATCTAGAGATAATATTGGTAGCTTACTGACTTTCTATTAAGAAGTTGAAAAAATAGTTTGTGAAAATTTCAGAAAAGTGTTAGCATGTGAACCATAAAACTACATACATAAAGAAAACCATGGGATTAATTTATGGAATTACTTTCCTGGATCAGCTTGATTGGCCAATGAGAGCTTTAAGTTGGGGGATTTTTTTCATTTGTCAAGGCCTCAGCTTTTGATTTTACTGTGTTGTTTTGGCTGTCATGTGGAACATCTATATTTCAATTAGATTCCCTTTGATAACATGGATTTATTCTTATATGTCTTGTTGCTTTAGAAGTGCTAATCCATTTTTTTGTTTGTTTTAATATAACTTGTGCAAATACGATTATTTCTTTCAAGTCTTTTAGGTTTCTGGAGGATTTTTTTGCTTATGCCTTGTACCTCTACCTCACTATTCCCACTACAAAAAGGAAACTTCATAGATGAATTGAAATACATTATTTTCTTGGATTTGAGGAAAATTTTATTTTTCCTTTTTCTGTTGCGTTCTGTCTTGAGTGTATGCTTTGGTAGTTGCAGTTATTTTCTTAAGAAGAGAACAAGAACAGAAAAGACCTCAGGGTGTGCTTTTTTGTCCAAAATTATCATCCCAGTGTGACATTTGATATAATACAGATGGTGCTGGAGACCTCTATGGTCACAAATACGGCTATATAATATTTTGTATAGTTTTGGCTATTTACTTTTTTATTAATTTCTACTAGGAGCTGTGGAGAGATGCAGTTTTATATTAGCATACTTTACTACACAATTTTAACTACTGTTTCCATGGAGACTCCTTCCACTCCAGCACTTTCACAATTGTTGGTTTTAATATGCTACCAAGAAGACAACGTCTACCAATACTGAATAACTGTGAGGGAAGATAAATTTAGTGGTGTCCAGAGATAAGCAGGGTTGTGTTTTGTTTCTCAGCAGTGGGTTACAAATTTGTGTTTCAGGATTAGGATTTCTGGATTTTGCTGAAAAACTAAATAAAGGTATAAATCACATTTTACCTCTTGTGAAGTTTCCTTTAAATAACTTTAAGCATTTTGAATTGACATCTGCTTGACATCTTGTTTCATTATCTTGTTTTATGATCTGCAATTTAATTGGGTCCCTTTGCTTTGCTTTGCTTTGTGTTATTACTGAAATTGAAATAAATTGCAAAAGGCAAGGGAAATCTATGGTCGTCCCTTTTTATTAGACACTAACAAAAATGAAGTTAGTGTGTTCTTTCCATCGAAAAATAAGAGGTAGTTTTGCTGACTTAATGCTGAAAGACATTTTCTTGAACAATGGCAGTCAGTAATGTGTCTAAGATATTTATTTCTTCTTTCTAAGAAGATGAAAGGATTACTTAATGATTGACCCTGCTTTCTGTCACTGCTTTATGCTGTGATCTCACAGATTATGTTTGAATAAGCAGGTTTGTTTGGTTTTTTCCAGTTTAGACTCGGGGTTTTTTGTTTGTTTCATTTGCATTTGGCCTATTATGGAGGATTATTAACTTATTAAAAAGCCAATAATGCAATTTTTTTACATTTTGGGGAGTGGGAAAGAACATAGTAGATATAAGCATGCAACTATTTCCTATGTAACTGTGTCCCCTTTTTCAAACATGCTTCTACATCCTTTATTTTTTATATGCGTCTTAAAAAAAGAGATGGGTTTTATGTGTATATTTTACCTGCACCTGCTTTGTATGCTTCACCACACATTTTTGATCCGTTTTATTTTCCTTGTCACACAAAGGAAGTTTTGCGTAAAAATTATGCTCTAGAGTAAAGTTACTACAAATACTTCCAAACTTGGTTGAGTCAGATTGGCATGCTGGTGTTGCTTGTGACTGCTCACTGGTCTCTATAAGATGCAAGCTTTAAACTGAAAGATGAAATTAGCAACCATTAGCATCTTCTTTACCACCTTCATTAGCATCTGCTTTTACACCAATTATGCACAAATTATCTGTATGCAGATAAAAATCTAAAAAATGCTGATTTTATTTTAAATAGCTATTAAAATTAAAACTTGAGCAGTGAGACACTGAAATCTTCTGCAAATTAAGTTAGTTAATTGCATTTCTTAATCTTTCATTATTTCATATATATTATGCCACATAAAAATATAAATTATTTACTGAATTCTTGGAGTTCAAACTAGAAAAATATTATGTGTGCATCTCAAAATAGTAAAGTAAATAATCCACCCTGTTTTTAAACTCCATACAGTGTAACAGAAATTACTCAGTTATCTTTTCTCTGAGTGCTAATTCAATATCTTAAAACAAATACAGACTCATAGTTTTGGGAAAAAAAATCCTTACTTTTTGGTATTGTTTTAATGAAATCATTGGAATAATGAAGATACCAGATAGGTTTATACTCCTGTACACTTTCCTGTGAAAACTATTTTTAGGATTAAAATTTGCTTTTTCCTGTTCTGAAAAAAAATCAAAGTAATAAATTATATATTCTTCTTTGATATTTTGCATCTGATTTTACAGAAAAATACAAAACCCCTTTCTTAGTAGAATAAAACATACATAGAAATGAAGATGAAAATTATAGGAAAATGGCACAGTTTTGGTGGAGGACACTGTTGGGACAGTCTTTGGGGGAGTTAGCCAGGGGATGTGCTGGGATGGCCAGTAGCAATGAATCCACAACAGAACACGCCTCATCCCCTTGATGTGAATAAAATGCTGTATTTTTGGAAGTTTATATTTTTATTTTTATAAAATACTCAGCTAAGCTCAGGAAACAGCTGCAGGGTGTGAGTGAATGGCTGTGTGAGTGTTCAACTGTGGATCACAGACAACCCATCAAAACACAGAAATATTTCTGGCTCTTAAAACAAAACAAACAAAATAAAAATTCTTTCCTTGGATACTGAAAAACCCTCAATCTGGAAAATGCATTATCAAAATGTTGGAAGTGGAAGACATGAGTGATTTCTCTCATGTCTATTTAGAAAATTCCCTACTTTGAAGAAAGCTTTATCAGACTGAATCATTTGTATTCACAAATAGGACATACATTAGGTTCTGATCAGCAGTGTCCAAATAATTAATGACAGGAGGTTTATGCCCTTTCACAGTTGTGAGTACCAGGGGGATAGGACATTTGCATTACGCATACAGATGTGTGTGTGGGAGGTTGACTAATTTCATTATGGCTGTACAGATTAAAGTGCAGGAGCTCAGGGTCTGCCTGAATAAATTATATATGTGCTCCAAACATGCAGTTCATTAAATTAAAGAACAAACACTGATTGCTTCATGTAGCATTTTATTCAGTTCGGAAAATAATCCATCAGGTAACTTCATTCGTGCCCTGTTTGAGTCAATTGTTTGTATATTTGTAGTTTTCATTTCTTAGATGAATGTTATTGATGTTTGGGAAATATTAGCAAGATAGAAAAAAAATACTATTGTTTAATACTGGTTTTATATTTTGTTTTAGAAAGTGGTGGTTTTAATACTTATTTTAAGTTTCACTATGCCCTTGGCAATAATTACATCTTCAAAGGTTTTCAAGTGCATGACGAGAGTATTTTTTTATCCTTCTAAGGATTCTGATGTGGCGCACCTACAATTTTGGCAGTAATTCTTCTTGCTAGTTCAGACGGTGTAAAACACTAAAAATTTGGAAACACCTCTATAATGTTGTATAATCCCAATCCAAAGCTTCTTTGACTTTAAGTAATTTTACTTTGATGAAGAGCAAAAAAATGTCGTTTTGTCCTTCCACATGGAAATGGTATGAATACGGTTTTGTTGTTGCAACTGACTTCTTTCTTCAGCGTATAAGCGCTGAAGTGTCACAAGTGTGAACAAATATATTTTCAATGTTACAATTTTGTACTCCACTCACTGTTGCTTTTTTTGTGTCATATTTGTTTTTCCTAGTAATAGAAAAATTAAATTAATTCCTCTGCTACTCTTTTGTATATCTATAGGGTTTCAAAAACTTGAAATATGTTATGTCTGTACAAAAAGAAAATTATTTAATTACTAAATTACTTTGCCATTAACCAGTTAATGAGAGGACTTGGCTTTCAATTTTCCATACTTCTAAAGCAAGGGCTTTATGAGACATATGTCTTGACAATATTTATTTTTTTTAATACTGTTTTTTTACTGTTATGGTAGTGCATTGCAAAGACCTGAATGAGATATAGAGCACTGGTCTCTGAACAAGAGCTCTGTTTCACAAGCACCATGTTTCATTGAAACTAATCCTACCCAGTAGCAATAAACTTGATTTATTTTACATATTTTATATATTTCCATATCAGTGTAAGTATTGGGAAAATTAATCTAAATTTCAAAGCAAAATGAGTATAGACTGAAAGAATTTTAGTTAAATTCAGGTTTTTTTATTAGGAAAATTAACTTTGCAGTTGAAGAAATATTTTCACAGTTAAAACAATATTGTCTTATAAGTTGCTTAGATCCAAGATGTGCAATTAAAAAATAGAAAGTTGCATATTTGATTGTTCACTTAGATATTTTTCTAAGCTTACGGGTGAATGGCACTAAGAAAGATGAAGTTTTAAAACAGTTTTATTTAGATTTATTTTTAAAATGTTTATGTTTTAAAGAGCTTTTAATTCTTTTAACTCTTTAACATGCCTTACACCTAACATGTTTAAAATGTTTTAATTGGACATAACAAAATGTTTTCAAAGAAATGAGATATCAGCAAGGTAAGTGCTTGGTACTTCAACTATTAGAGAATATTGATTTTGACTCTAGCAAGATAAATAGCATTCAGATATTTTAAAAATTTCTTTGTGAACGCTGTATGTGCTGCTCAGAGACATAAATGTAGGAAGTAATCCAGTGAAGTCTCTTGACTGTTCTTAGCTGCACATAGAGACAGAGCCATTTTTAAAGGTAATCGCTGTGTTCCAGTTATTTAATATCCTGTTCACAAATTAGGCTACATTAATCCATATTTCTTCTTTCTTGCTTTGCACTTTCTTCTTAGCTTTCCGTGTCTTTTTTCAGCACATCTGTTTCATAAAATATGATGAGCTCTTTCTGGTAGCAGAGTGCAGCTCAAGTTAAGAGAAATGACAGAATCATCACAGTAAGCAGAATTGAGTAACAATAGCATATGTGTATCAAAAATGTTAGTTCAGAAATTTAAAAGTAATTCAGCTTTTAGACAGTTTGCTAAAATATAGTGTTCATTTGAATAAGGCATGGAAAGATTTAAAAGATTTTAACAGACAGCATTTATGTAAAGCAAAGATTTGCAGATTAGGGTCCCCTTGGATGAAAAAGTAATTCACCTTGTATCTGGAAAAGTGAAATATTGGCAATTCAGCTTCTGATGGTAGGATCTACCATTTGTGTTATTAACACGTGCTGATGAATTTGGGGGGGTTGACACTTTGACACTAGTACAGTGAAAGTTTTGTGTATCAATATGATGAAATTTCTAGTAATACGTGATTTCTAACTGAGCATTCACTTCCCAAAACATGCTATTTAAGAAAGAGCAGTAGGATTTTGTTGAAAATTATGTTCTATGGCTCACCATAATTTCCTGCCACCTTTTGCAGTTTAGTTCCTGATCTGAGGTCCTGGGAAATTGTTTGATGTGGTAATTTCTTTCTTCAGTGAATTACATTTAGTTTACAAAACAGTTCAGGCTTGTGAAGTATTTCCAGACTTGCTTATTACCCTCAAAAACTTTCTTTTCTTTTCTTTTAGTTACTAAAAAATTAGTTGAGGCAGCTGTTGGAACTTTTAGAAATATAAGACAGTAACATGGATTTCTTATGTATTGAGGAAGGACTAGTATATAACATTGAGTTGCTCATTCAGTCTACAAGAACAGCAGAGTTCTGTTAGCGGGGGCCTTCAGATCTGATGCATGTACTCGTGTTTTGTTTAAGAATATAATTCATTTTGAACAAGTGTCTGCTCACTGTATTAAGAGGCTTTTCCAAGTACAAAATCTCTGTGTAGAGGACACCAAAGGATAGCCAGAATAAACCAGCATAACTATACCATAACAGAAGTGCTTCACAGCTAACATATCTGTGAACATTGCATCCAAAACCACCTGAATGAGACAGTTCCTCTTCTCACTGGTGTGGCTCTGGTTGCTCCTTTTAGGCCTGCTAAACACAGTGTGTATTTTCCTGTTTGTATCTCCTGTTCTCCTCTTAGTTCCATTCTGCTGTTTTGAATATATAGAACAAAATCTGGAGAGAGTACCTTGAGAATTTTCATTCATGTTTAGTGTCCCTATGTGTTTTGCAAGAATATGCAATTCACATTTGTGTGAAACACTTGGCTAGTAAAAAATCAGCTATCCTAATTTGTAATTGCCATAGTGATTCATATAAAGAAAGCTCAAAATCTGATGCTCTTAATGTATTGGGAAAGTTTCTATTATGTATAAGACATTAAAATGTTCCACATTTGAATTGTACAGTTTTAAGTTTCAGTGTCACTAGTTTCTGACAATTAATTTCCTTGTAACTTCAGCCTCTGAGATGAAGAACTAATATGAGTGGGTTTTGGATTTTTTTTCCTTTTTGTAGATACAATAATATCTTGTGTCTGTATGAGGGTCAGAAACCTGCAGTCGCAATTCTGCTAGAGAATCAAGAGGCATTTCTGCTACAGTATCCTGTAGGCTTCATTATAAACTTTATCACTGATATTAAATATGCCCTTTTAATCATAATTTCTATCACCCTTGGCCACAATGCTCTTCCCTTTTTAGTTACTCTCTTGCTTTCTGAATTATTTTTAGCTGTGGTAACAGGTTGTGCTATTTTTATTAACTAAAATCTGACAAAACATCAGAAGTCTTCTGTCTCAGTGTGTCAGGGAAAACCTGTCTTGAAAAGGCATCATCTAGAGTATATGACACTAACAAGGCAACCAAAGACAAAAACATTTTCTTAGTGTATTTGTTTCATGGCAAGTGATAAACTAGTTTCTCATAGCCAGTTTTCAGAAATGGCTGTTAGAACATATTAAATGCTATTGACATGAGCTAGCTATTAGGGCAAAGAGAAAGGTTCACTATGTTGACCTAAGTATGCCTCTTTTTTTCACTGGATTTTCTCAGAAGGCTGAGTCATTTCCTTTTTCCCAATGACTGATTTTTTGGCTGTTCCTTTCCTGTTAGAATCACACAGATGGTGTGATTCTTTTACTGCATTTCTAGGGCTTCTTTTCGAATAGCTTCTTTTTGAATTGCTTTAACTTTTTAAACAGCCTGTTCCTCAAGCCTTTTTTGTTTACTACATTGTGGTACAAGTTAAGTAATGTATGGTCTTTCCCCTAAACGTTGCTATTATCTTTTTATTAATTATCATCTAAAAATTACTTTATTATGTAAAAACATTCTACTTCTTATTTTATTATTACCATTATAAAGGTTATTATTTCCTTTGACAGACCAAAATAATTCATTCTTGGGACACAGCAGAGTCCCAAGATGACCATGTGTGATTTAGCTGACTAAGATTTGTACTGTTTTTTCAAAGTGTCCTCTTTTTATGCCCTTTTCAAATGTTCAGGCCAGATCTATTGCAAAATTAAAATACTTAAGAACATGTGGTTTTCCTTTTAGCTTTTCACAGGCAAAACAAAACAAAACTATACACAGTAAACAAAAAAAACCCTAAATAAAAATAAACAAATAACAAAATAAGTTGAATATCAGATGGAAATGGAAAAGTTATTCTTTCTAAAGACCTGGTAGCTTAGGATGGGAAGCAAATGGATACTTTCAGGGGTGACACAGTATTTCTGTTTCAGCAGAAGTGTATCTGTGCACCCCAGTCGAGACAGCTAACTATTGCCTTCTGCACAAAGGAAAATGTGGCAATTCTGATTAATGAAGGAGCTGCGAGCTACTGGCAGCCAGTATTTCACAGAATCATAGAATGGTTGGGATTGGAAGGGACCTCAAAAGATGATCTAGTCCAGCATCCCTGCCAATGCAGGGTCACCAAGAGCAGGTGACACAGGAACACGTCCAGGTAGCCTTTGAATATCTGCAGAGAGGGAAACTCCACAACCTCCCTGTGCAGCCTGTGCCAGTGCACTGCCACCATCAGTGTAAAGAAGTTCTTCCTCAGATTAAGGTATTGTTTCTTATATTTAATTTATGGCCATTGCTCTGTGTCCTGTCTAGGTACCATTGAAAAGGGTCTGGCACCGTCCTCTTGGCCCCTGCCTTTGAGATATTTGTAGGCATTGATGAGACCTCTTCTCAGTCTTCTCTTCTCCAGACTAAGCAGGCCCAGCTTCTGCAGTATCTCCTTATAAGAGAGATGTTCCTGAACCCAAATTAGCTTTGTGGCCTCCACTGGACCTTCTCCTTGTCTTTCTGGAACTGTGGAGACCAGAGTTGAACACAACACTCCAGTTGTGGCCACATTAGGACTGAGTAAAATGGCAGGATCACTTCCTTCAACCTGCTGGCCACAGTCTTCTTCTTGATGCACCCCAGGATCCCCTTGGCACTCCTGGCCACAAGAGCATTGCTGGCTCATGATCAATTAGCCATTCACCAAATCCAATGTCTTTCTCTGCAGAGCTGCTCTCCTGTAGGCCAGCCCTGTGCTGCTACTCGGGGTTATTCCTGCCCAGGTGCAGCACTCGACATTCACCCTTGGTGAACTTCATACAGTTTCTCTCTGCCCAAATGCACAGCCTATCAGGGTCCTGCCAAATGTCTGCACAGCCTTCAGGTGTATCAGCCACTCCCCCTATTTTCATATCATCCACAAACTTGCTCAGGATGCATTCTATCTCTTTGTCCAGGTCATTGATAGACAAGCTGAGTAGGACTGGACCCAGTACAGATCCCTGGGGAATGCCACTAACTACAGGCCTCCACCTGGACTCTACTCCACTGACTATTGCCCGCTGAGCTCTGACATTCAGCCAGTTATTGATCCATCTCACTGTCTGTTCATTTAACCCATACTGAGTTTACCTGCAGGGATGGTATGGCAGAAAATGTCAAAAGCCTGAAGCCAAGATAGACAACATCCACTGGTCTCCCCTCATCAACCCATCCTACCATGCTGTCATAGAAGGCTATCAGCTTGGTCAAGCATGTTTTCCCCCTTGTGAATCCTGGTGAAGCTGACTACCCTTGATCACCTTCTTTTCTTTCCCATGCTTGGTGGTGACACCCAGAATGACGTGTTACACCACCTTTCCAGGGATGGAGGTGATGCTGACTGTTTCCTGGTAGTTACCCTGGTCCTCCTTGCCCTTTTTGAAGATGACTAACACTGCCTTTTCTCCATTCATCAGGAACATCTCCTGTTCTCCATGATCTTTCAAAGATGACAGAGAGTGGCCCAGCAACAACATCTGCCAACTCCCTCAGCACCTGTGAGTGTATCCCATTAGATGTCATAGATTTATGAGTGTTAAGTCCACCTAACCATTCTCTCACCCAACCCTCTATGACCAAGGGCACATTTTCCTTTCTCTCTCTCTTGGAAGTCTGAGAGATTCCTGGGGGCCAGTAGTGAAGACTGAGGCAAAGAAGGGATTCAGTGATTCTGCCTTCCCTTTGTCTTCCTTCACCAGGACACCCATCTGATTCAGGAATAGCCCCAGTTGGTAAAATACCCACTTATGCTGTGGTATCTGTAAGATTTTTATATATTCTCTGTCACAATCCACTCCTCAGCACATTTAATTGAAAACTGGAAAACAAAGAACAAAAAAGTATGTTTGGGATTTTCTCCAAGTCTATAAACAGATTAATAAGGCAGTGAAAAGGAAATTGAAGGAGTTTTTTTGTTGGTGGGGTGGGGTTTTTTTTGGTTTGGGTTTTTTGTTTGTTTGTTTGTTTGTTTGTTTGTTTGTTTGTTTGTGTGAAAAGACACAGAAAAATGCTTGAGACACTCTTCATTTGAAAAACCTGTGAGTAACAACAGTTTCAGAAAGTGCAGTCTGGCAACATTTGATCCATTTCAACTACAGTTATTTCATTAACTATTGAGAAATCTGCATCAAAAGATCATTAAATCTTTAGCACCTTATGAAAAACATGCAGTGTCACAGTGAATGTCAGAAGTGGAAACTTTCTTTGTACTGATATGGAGTGTAATAACAAAAACCCTCCACCGTCAAAGACAAAGTTGGAAAAATGCTTTCACTTCTCCACAATATTAAGCATCAGAGGGAGGAAGTCTATTAACAGGTTCTGTGTTGAGGGAAAATAGTCTTCTTCCAGACTCTAGCAAAGATATTTAGTGGTCTTGCACTTACACAAGAACATAAGACCCACTAGATTTTTAGAAGACTTAGAAATCCTAAACAGAATTATTAAATAATGCCAACTTTTAAAAGATAAGCAGTACATAGAATAAAGCAAAAGAATTAAAGTGAATAAATGGATCTTACTGTTGACAGAAAAGTTTTGAGAGTTAAATGAATATGAAAATGAGTTTTCTGCCAAAGAGAAAATAGAGGATATCCATGGGTTACTTTATTGTTTTGAAGGGAGTAAAGATTTTAGCTTTCATGAGCAGCAATCTTTGAAGACCCTCCTGCTATGACACTTGCTTTGAAATGCATTTCTCACAGACAGATTCAGACCTCTAAACTCCAATGTCAACAAGCTTTCTGATGCACAGTTTATGAGGCCATTTAATCAAAGATACATTAAGATTTATCTTTTTTCATAGTATTTACTACTGCTGAATTTTCTTGAAAACTTGTCTCAATGACCCACTGTTTAAAATTTATATAATTAGCTGTGTAAGCATGTATTCACAGCCAAAAATATACCAAACAACTATGGAAGTATTCAGAGGGTGCATCGTAATACATTATGGGATTTATGGCATGTTTACTTTATGATGTTCTTTTTTAATAAGTATATTGGAACCTAATTTAAAATGGTGCAACCCAATGTTTATAGCCAGATATAAACACTTTTGTATTATTTTCACACTTCAAAAACTGACCTTTATAAATATTTATTATTTAAATATTTATTTAAATACTTACCATTCTAGTACTTCTTGCATGAAGCAAGTGGTTTTGTATAAGTGATTGGCCTGACACATAATTTGAATTTAGTACTCATTAGTTTTCTGTCAGGATATGGGAAGGCAATCTCATCAAAGTGGCAAAGGAGGCAGAAGCCCCAGATTATTTACTGCATCTGAATTGCACATGAAGTTTTTACCAATGCCTTTTAAACATCTGTTTTTAGCAGTTTATAACCCTTCTGATTTATTGTCAATAGTTAATTTACAATTATGGTTTGGAAATGTTTGTTCTATAAGTAAGAAAGTGAAGACCTGGGAACCAAACATTTCTGCAAGTGAGAGATCTGCTGGTATGTACTTTCTCCCAGGTGTGCTGTAAGAGAAGTATATACATAAAAAAAGATAGAGGGAGAGAGAGAGAAATGTTGTGATAAATGTCTCATAGTTATAGCAGCAGCTGGGAAAAAAAAATTAATGAGAGTCAGATTTTTATTTATCTTAACAATGCAAGCACTTCCAAGGAAGTTCTCTAATCATTGATTTACCAGCACTGCATAAAACATGCACTAAATAGACTTTTAGCTACCTGTTCTCATGTTCTGTGCAGTTATTTTCTCATTAGGCTTGTGATTCTCTCTAAACAAAGGATTTTTCCTACTCTGACATGACTCTTCTTAACCTGTCAAAAAAATTACTCCTTTAACTTTAAGCAGTAGAAAAATTACCTTGAGAATATTATTTTTTTTTCTGCCTGTGTTTAGCAAGTAAGGGCTTTCTTTGGCAAAGTATCTTAAAATATTTAATTAATTAAGAACTATGTGTTTCCCTTTTGCAAATGCTAAAAAGTAATGATCAATATGTAATTGTTTTATGCAAATGTTATAACATAGAGTTTACATAAATCTGACTACAATGTACAGGAGTTTAAAATTTAAATTGAACATGATGACCTCTGTGGAAAACAGACATTTCAGGGGTTTATTTAAGTTTTTCTTAAGGACTTTGATTTTGTTTTGAAATCTAGATACTAAAAGAAGACATTCATTAAAGTTTATGCATGAAAAAAAATTATGATGCTAGACCAAAATATTATACTTTACTAAAATATCTATGTATCTTTCTTTACAGATGCTTTAAGTAATGAATGAAACTAGGCTTCTACAAAATAACAGCAACAGAGATTTTAAGTGTACAAGAGAATGGGAAAAAAAATCTGGGGAAAAGATGATACATCCAGTTTTGCCGCAAAACAGTGCCTTGGAAGTTCTTTTGCAGAAATAAATCTGATGATTTCTCCATGGTTATGGCCTTCAAGTTGGAAAATCTTTAGATGCCACTACAGAGAGTCTGACATCTTTGCCTCAACTCCAGTGACAACAGAGTAATAAACAACAGGAGAGATTGATTGCAGGAAGGTCTCATTATGCTCAGTGCATCTCTTTTTTTATATGTGAGTTTTGTTCAACTTCTTCTGCAGAGGACAGTTTTGGATATGTCTCACAACCACCCAGAAACTGAAAAAACCCCAAGCAAGCAAACAAACAAAAAAGGTAATTTTAATTATTGCACCTGAAATGCCCTACTTAATAAATATATTAAAATCCCAGTGGGTAGATTTCCTGTTCAGAAGCCATGAGTGCAATTCATAAATGCATCACAGTTGGAAAAAAATTAGTTAAGAATGAGTTGGCTATAGCTCTAAAAAGATTTTTGAGTAACTTAATATATCCTATTTATTCAATAGGATATAAAGGTGTCCTGTGAAAAGAAATGGAGAATTCATTGCACTTGAAAGAAAAAAGAAAATGAAAGGCCAAAGTTACCAAATAAAAAATCCAGTATCCTTCTTTCCAGAGAAACAAATTATTTCCATTCTTCTGTGAAGAGACAGCTAAAACACGATGTGGGTTTTCACAATTGCTACCTAAAATATTCTGTCCAGTATGTTTGAACTTTAGCCTGGCTTTTCTGTGTTTAATAACGTTTCTGAAAGTATATTTAAATGTTTTAATGAAGCATCTAAATTCATAAACTGATCCACCACTATACCACGAAATTCCTGTTTGTTTACAGAGAAAATGGCTGAGGTCGGCAGGAACCTCTCGAGATCTCCAGGTCAAAACCTTGTGCTCAGGCAGGGTTAGTCTGGGCAAGTTGTTGCTCCCTCCAAGATGCCCTTCTTTTTCTAGAAAAATTTGAAATGGATGCTTGGGGATGAAATGGCTACTCCTTTGGGCTAGATAAGTTTGTAATATATTCCACCTCCAGTCATCACTTATGCCTTTGCTGGCAGTTAAACTAATGGCTTGGTAGAGAGACCTTTTTTGCTGTTCCACAGAGATTTATGTGGACTATACTGCACTGGTTCAACAGTAAATCTACTACAGAGTGATAATTGAAGAAACACCAGAAACTGGGAAAATGGGAAATTAAAAGAACCATATAAGAGTATAGCCAGAGAGGGTAGGAATTCCTCTAGTGAGGAGAAAGCACAAGGAAGCATTATCAAAAACTAACAGCATCATTACTGACCCTGAAGTTTCCCACCTTCTTCTTAATTTTGTCCTACTTGCTGGTCAGTTTCTCACAATATTCTGGGATTGTAAACAATAGTTTATAATAATGCATGCAAGTGATATATCTTAAATAGAGATGTCTATAACAACCTTAAATTGTAGTAACCTGCATTCTAACTGGTCTATGAAATATCATTCTAATTCACCATAAACATTGATTTCAGTAAACTATTTTTTTTTTTATTGTCTTTTGTATCTCTGGAAAAGGCCTACAAATATTTCCTGAATTAATGAAAATGAAGAAATTTTGTGAGAAAGCTGAGACATTCTTAATTATTGCATGTTTAGCATGAGACCTTCTTAAAGAACTGCTGGCACTTTGAATAAATTTTGAGTCTTAATGGCATCTTCATGAATATAAATGTGGAAGCACTGCAGGGAACTTTGTCACAGCTTCAAATCAAGTTGTTCTTTCGATGCATTTTTCCACAGTAGTCACAAAATGCAGGTTTTCTCAAAATCAATTCTGGGTTACTTTGATTTAAGTTAAGAAAATTAATTCTAGGGACCTTTTAAAATGGTTATTTATTCCATTTTTGTTATTGCAAAACATGATGAAATATTTTCTAATTTGCAAATACAGTAACCCCCTCTCTTTCACAGACAGAATTGATGATAATTAACACTTTCCCAGTGTCTTACTGAGAACAAATATATTTAAACTGATAAAATTGTCCATGTTTTCAGCATCTCAGAGGGTAGAGTTAGAATAGATCTTATAAAATATTCTTTACTGTGAGAATGGTGAAGCGCTGAAACAGGTTATCCAGGGAATTTGTGGATGCCCTATCCCTGGAATTGTTTAAGGTGAGGTTCTGTGGGGATTTTGGACTAGAACCTAGTCTTCTGGAAGGTGCTCTTGTCCATGGCACAGGTGTTGGAATTAGATTATTTTAATGTCCCTTCCAACCCAAAACATTCTATCATTTTTTGCTTTGCATTTCTTGATGGTGTACCTATAAATTTTACACTAAATTGAAAACCATGTCTCACTTGTAATGCTTTGTGTTTCATATGAAAATTTGAAACCTTGATGGTCAACCTTGAAAGTACACAAGTAGTGGAAGTTAAGTTTTTTTGTATCAAACCATAAATCATCCTAGAATAGACTATGACTAAAAGGATCTTTAGCATAGAGTTCATGTCAATGCCAATTACACATTTGTTAAGTCCACGTGGTATGAAATTTGCATCCTGCCAATACAATTAAATATCTGGGCTGTCTGATCCAAACCAGGTGCCAAAGCCTCCAGTGCTCTTACAAACATGGTTATGTTCACTATAATATCTTCTGTAGTTACATGGGTGTTGCAACTAATTTTGTCTGAAATGTTAGTTCCTGAATTATGCAGGTGTTTCGCAAATATCCTGCCCAGTTGCTATACACAGAAGCCATTGCTAGACAAACATGTTTGTTCCTTACTTATCCACCATGATATGATATAAAATAACATAGCTACCACTACTTATGTAAGTTGCCATTATTTAATCCACAGAAATCTGTGAATATTTACAGGGCTCTCGTTGTGCTGACATGAACTAAATTAATTGCAAACTGATTTGTCAAACTGATGCTGTGTCACAAAGTTGAATGATCCTGGTGAGAAGTTCTGGTGCAAAAATAACTGAATATTCACAGGCATTTTTGTGTCCAAAAAGGAGTTAACTACTAAGTTAAAGTGCTAGTGAACAGAGAACACCAGAAGAAGGAAATATAGACGCCTAAATCCATATTCTAAGTCTTTGGATCTCATTTTAATGTGCCATTTTAACCTGATTTCTTGTTGCTTATTCATGGCCAATAACATGAAAAAATCAGGAGATCTGAGGCCCGTTACTGTCAAAACTGCGATGCAATAGTTAATCTATTCTCATTACGTGTTTATCACACAATTTATTTATTAAAAACTGAGATAAATTTAATCTCTTGGAAATTTAACAGTCAAAACATCTAGACCACTATCACAATTTATACCACAAATAATATCTAAGTGACAGCATTTTAAATTAATTCCTGCCCTTATGACTTATTTGGTAACCTCAGTAAATACTGTGTAAATTGAAATAATCAATAAGGAATTTTGGTTTATTTTTATTGTGAGAAAAACTGGATTGTCTTGTAAAGCTGATCCATACATACAGGTGTTTTAGTGCTGCTGAACAAATCCGTTATTGCAAATTGAGTTTTCCTTAGGAGTACAAAGACCAAAACCCACTGTCTCAATATTTTATGTCTTAGCTCCTCTCAAAATAATCAGTAGTTGCGGAATCTAAGTATTTTTAATATCTAGGCACAAAGAATTTGTTTTGTACCTTCATCGTTACAGGTAGTAAACACAACTGCTCCAGTCAGCTACTGTGCTTCCATGAATTAATTTTGTGTGACTAAATTTGTGTGACATGCATAAGAGCAATTTTTTTCAATGAAGAATTAATATAGCAATATATATGACTAAATACTTAGGCATGGAGCACAAGACTTGAGTACTTACATTGATTCAGTGAACCCCTCAGAACGTTTTACATGTATGTATTTCAGAAAGTAATGGCAAAGTTCTCACTGACTTAAAATCATAGTGAAACTGTGAAATATGTTACTATACTAAATTTCATACCTATGCTGTGAATAGCACATATGCAGTAAATATATTCCAGCACCATAAATATTTTATATTGTGTGCTAGAAGAAAAGTAAAGAAGTCATTATTTTTTCCCTTGTTTTATTTTGGTTTGAAAATTCTGCACTTCTGTCTGCAGTTATTCTATCTCATAGTGTGCTATTAGGTAGAAGGTCCACAAGAACAATGCTCTAGGAGACAATCTATGAAAGAAAAAGACTTGGCTTAGCTTGATTTGCAAAATGGTCAGGAACATCCTCATTGATTTTTCTAGAAAGTGATGTGATGGATTTCTGAGCTTACAGAAAGGCATTTAGCAGGTGTAGCATGAAAAGTACTTATGATTCTGCCTTTGAGGATAATGCAGAAAAAGATGTCCTTCTATAGTCATTACTGACAGAGACTCTACAATGTTATTACATGTGGATTGTAGAGTGCAGCTCTACTTGAACATGAGAAAAATCTGTGGTTTTAATGTATTTATTTTATTTTACCTTTTGGCATAAAGTTTTGACCACTAGTTATGGCACTCCTTTCCTTGGGTAGTTGTCTGTGCTTCAGTTTCATAGAAGTGAGAAAAGAGTAAGAACATCGTCGGATGAATAGTGCAATACTGAGACATTTTGACTGCATTTCAGCTGGATTTCTGTGACAACAGACCACACTCATTTGGTACAAAACTCTGCCTACATATAGCAGCTGTAGCAAAAATGAGTTGACTTACTGCACAGAAAGTGCAGTTAAATACAGGCTTGGAAAGCCTGTGACCTCAGCAGCTGTATTAGTTTCAGAGGCCTGACCCAGACAGAAAATTCAGCAAGGTATTTAGAAAGAAGTATATATAAATCTTAAAGAAATATAAATAGAACTTAAAAAAAATTCAAGCAGAAAACAATCCTTGAGGGTTAGAAGAACCAAATAGTTGTCTATTGCAGGGTAGAGGATTCAGTAAAACTCAAAAAAAATGAAATCAAATACATATAATCATGAAAAGCAGCAGGACTTGTCACATGGTCTCTAAAGCATAACCATGCACCCTCAAGTATCAAATTTCTTCACACCACAAGCAGTGAAATGAAACACTTGAAAGAACACTGGTGATCTTACACCATTCATCTTTCTCATTAATTTAGACTGCAGGGAAACAATTGATGAAAAAACTAAGCCTAGACATAATTGCCACTGATCCTGACTGCTATTGTGAAGTCCTCATGAAGATAAAGAATCAATAGGACCTACTTTAGGACTTTCAGTCTCCAACTGACTCTTGCAAGAAAAAGGGCAATTAAGAACCATTATCTTCTAATAAAAAAAACTCCTTTGCTCTTAATCTATTATTATTGAAGAGGGATCTCCCAGGCTCTGTTTTGTATGTAACTGGTACCTGTGATTTCCTGTTAGTTTTCAGACTCCTTCTTAGGGCTGGGGTTTTTTTAAGCATATTAGGAAGGTGATTATCTGGTGAGCCCAGACATACAGGAATTTTATGTGCTAGCCCTTCAAACTATTTTTAACATTGCAAAGTTGTCAGTATCAAATAGATGAATGACTGCTTATGCCTGGTGGCAGAGGACAACATTTGAAGTATGGAACCACTACGTAAGGTGTCACCTTGTTCAGATGAAAAACCCTACCCTGTAAGAAAATTGTCACTATTTGCATGAAACTAAAAATGCTTGTAGCAACCTTGGCAGCTCTTCATATCTCAAAGGCTGGCTGGCATGATATCCCTTTCACAAACAATATATTTTTCCATATTCAAGAAGATCAATCATTGAGCCTTTGAGGAAAAAGTAGCTAGAGGATTTTAGCATCTCTATCTACATCTGATATTTTCTATCTCTATTAAACCTATGGACAAGAAATGTAGTAATTATTTTCTCTCACAGTTTATAGTATGTACAATAACAGGGCTTCTGTCAGTTTTTCAGACAGGACTGAAGAAGACACACTTATGACACACAGTGAGTAGGATTATGGGTCTTGATTTCTCATCTGAGGCAATAACAAAGGATTTTCCTAAACTATGAACAAATCTCTATCATTCCAATGCATATCTACAGTTTTGTTATAGGAGTTTAGTTGTTAATTAAACTGTTAATATTATTTCACATTTTAAAAATTACTTAGAGTGAAAAAGGGTATGTGAAATTTTTATGGTTCTAAAAAAGCAGGTAGATGCCACAACCCCAGTCTGCATCCTAAAAACTGCTTTTGGCCAGTAGAATCCCCAAATCTGACTTGACAGCAACAAAGTATTACCTGCTTACCTCTTGCACAAGGTTTTTTGAGCATCATAAGATAGGTATTTCCCATTCCTGTCTCAAGCTCACAGGTTATTAATTTTTCTCTCTGAATGTCTGCTGTGTTGAACTTTGGAAAGATACAATGGGAATAAGTACTGAGCCCAGTAGCCTTTCTGTTAAATAAGATTATATGGGTTGTAGGAGATAGGGTAAAAATATTGCATTGCTCACAGATGCTTGAATGAACTGCTGCCTCTCAGGAATGTATCTTGTCCATGACTACAAGACTTTCTATGATGTGCTTAAGCATGATAAAATTTAATATTAATGAATACATTAATGGTGAGTGCACTCGTCTGTCTGGGTTTACTGTAATTTCTAGTTTAAAAAATATCTGAGTAATCCAAAGCTTGCGTTTGTTGGTTTCAAGTCTTTTACTTGCATTATAATGCTCCCATGTATTCTTCAAGCACTACACCAGGACAGGGCTCCATAAATCAGACCTGAAAATCATTCTTGCTTCAGAACACATACCTGAAAGGAAAGTGAAAAACTGACTGTGTACCAAAATACTTTTCCCAGAGTTTAGTCTTGCAGCATCCCAATTCTACATTACAGCTGCATAAACTGGCCTGGTTAACCTAAAGGTAAACTGCCTAATTAAACCTCCTTGAAATTTAAACCTTCATAATTTCTATCCTCTGTCCATTTTACATATAAAAGCATTACTTTATATAGAAATATTTCAAAATAACCAATTTTCAAGTACTTTATAAAATAGGTAGACAATTGAGGTGTCGAAAAGAATGAATAGCAATGTTTCTACTGCATGAATCTAATTCCAACTGTTGATGACAAGTAGCAAAGGACAATTTTCCTTTCAAAATTTATAGTGCCTCCTAAAGCAAATCTCAAAGTAAACTAATTTTGGGTCCTTTGAGAAAAATATTTATTTCTTGAGATGTGACAGAATTTTGTGGGGAGCTATAGTTCAGATACCTGTTCTTCATCATGAATTAGCCTATCTTTCCAAAGATGCGTTTTTTAGACAGGCTAACCTCTTGTAGACATTTATAAAACTATGCATTTTTTCATGATGTCCTGAGAAAATGTCCTTGTTTAGTGTAGATGATTCAATGAACAACAGCACTTACAGGACATAGAATCATTCACCTTTCATACAGATATCACCAGATATATTGGATTCTCTTTACCATAAACATTTGATATTTTTTGCACTATTAAGTAGCTATTTTTCAGTTTTCATCTAATAATACACATCAGTAAAACAAGCATATTCTGATTTTGTATAGGTTTGCTATTAGGAGGCTAAATTGTTACCAAAAGTAAAAAGTTATCTCCAAAGGCTATATCATATTTTTAAATAAAAGCCTAAGAAAAGCAATATATGAAAGATAATTACAACACAATTAATGTCGAGGTGGTATTTACACACTAGACAAAGAACTCCATTGATTAAATTCATTCATACCTGCATTCTCTGGCCTGCAGGTAGTGAGATCTGAAGTTGCTTCTTCACAGTCATCCCTAGCTACCCTATCCTGTAGAAAATTCTAATTTTAATACTCAAAAGATTCTCCAAAAATTTCTGGTGTACTCTTCTTTTGTTGGCATAATGAAGGAAGGAACACATAATGTTCAAGTGAAAGAATTTATTACAAATCATTTATTAAAATTCAAATACTTCATTGTAAAATAGTTATCTTTTTGAACTTTTTGGGGGAGATCTCCTTGCAATCAACACCGATTTTTCCCTTGTTAGGAAAGGAAATACATTTCAAATACATATTAGAATACATACAGACATTTTTCTAGCTATTCTAGGGTTAAATGTCCTGGGAGTAACAGATGCTAAAATTGATGAGGGAAGGCATCCCACCCTTCCCTGATTATTTTTTCCTCTCTCAGCTGGAGGAGCAGAGCCTTACACAGTACCATAGCACCTTGTGTGGTCTACTCTTTAAGAAACTGCAGACTACAAGTAAAGGTTGAGATCTTTCACAGGTACACAAATGCTTGTTCTGAGAACAGCTGTATGGCCAGATCTACTGTCCTTTTAAAAAGGAACAACAGGATCTACAGAAATTCATGGGAAAATAACCTCTGAAGGTGTACTTCCACTAGAGCCTTTTGAACTATCTTCCCTTGGATTTGTCTTTGAGATTAGCTGAACTTGAGAGAAAGCAGCTAAACTTGTAGACATTTAAGTACCACAGTTTACAAAGCTGCAGATACTGTATTATCTGCACAGGACAGCTAATATACTTCCTAAAATATTTGTATTAAGTATTTATGGACTACCTCTTTGACGTTTGGATTGCCTCGGAAAAAGGTTCTGAATTAATCTATATTCACCCTACCAAAAAAAAAATAAAATTTAAAACTATTTTAGTTATAATTAGCAGGATATCCAAATATCATTTTTAATTTAAACATCTATCATATTCCTTTGCAAATATTGTGGCAAAACATTAATAAAACAAAGTTCTAAAGGCTTCCTTTCAATGAAAATTCATAAGATAAATTGAATGGCTACTTCAAGTTGACCCTAATCAGTCTATGCAAATACAGTAAACTAGCCCAAGAAATGGGTAACAACTGAATTTTCATCTGCGTCACTTCAGACCCTAGAACTGGATTTAAAACATGATTTGCTACAAATATGACACACTTGTGTATATAGCAGGATTCAAACTAGACACAGTACTAACAATATGAAAAAACAAGTATCGAAGCTCTTTCCAAATACTTTTTAAAGCAAAATATTGCTCACTGAGTAAATTTATGAACATAGCTGCATTAAGACTCTCTATGCATTGAGACCATTGGAGAAATACTGTATTACATTTTTTTTTTTAAATCAATCAATTTTGACATCTGTGACAGCACTGCTGTGCTGAAACTTTGGGAGAGGAAGTGCTAATATCTGAGATTTGTTGAAACAAAATGGATATAAAAATATTTAATGGAAATTAGAAGAGATCAAAACTCTCCAAAATGTGTGCACAGAAAGTGGAATCTGTGGCTGGAGGTTTTCTGGTGGTTGATTTGTTTTATCATACATCTTGCTGCCTGTTTATTCAATCTTTCTATCCTGCAGATTTACAATTTTTGAAATTGAAATACATAATTCTACATAGTTTTGTTAGATGGCTTTGCACAGACCTTAGACATATGGAAGTGCTAGATATCTGATCTCTTTTTCTTATAGATCATGTCAGAATTAATACAACTTTTTCTGTGACAGTGCTTTATAAATAACATTCAAAAACACTCTTTCAATAAATATTCATATCACAAGAGTTAGGAGTACTTTAGTTGAAAGCACAGTTACATTTGCTAACTTAGAGGACTTAAAAAAGACCTACATATCTAAGTCTATTCTGAATAAGTAACATACAATGATATATTACATGTTTTATTTTCTAGACATCTCAAAAATACAAGGGTTTTTTTTTTCTCTCTCTCTATGAAGAAGTACCCTGCAATGCATGTGAATACTCTAATTATTTTAGTTCAAAAGCTCTCACTTTGCCCTTCAAAAATTTGTGTTGAAAACCGAACCCCAGTAGAGAAATTCACCCATTTTGTTAAAAAGTCAGCAGTTTTCATTTAGAAATGTACTGTTACACAACTGGTTGTCCGTTGTCTCCCCTGCATGTAGAGCAACTCAGTATCCAAGTGCATTTTTTGAGGTGCTCCTGTCTCGCAAATGATAGTCTGCAGAATGCTCACTAATGATCAGGGAAGACCTGGTATGTCCTGTGGTTTTAGTCATACTTAGTCAATACTTAAATCCTAAAAAGTGGGAAAGTCCATATTTGGAAACCTCAGGTATCTACAGAAGTAATTCTGCTCATTGACTTCCTGTAAAACATGGGAGAATTATTTTACCTGGTTTTATGACTACCAACGCAATGGATAGTAATATTTATGTTAGTTTCAGCATAAGTTCTAATAAATAGTCTGCTTTTGTCTACATCTCAGAACAAGCTATCTTATTGTGTTTATTTGTTTTAAACATGTTAATTTGCTTCAGAGAGTTTATCTAAAGCTTTGAGCAACCCACATACTAGTTTTGAAAGTATACTTTTCAGCTTTGGGCTAGTCCCTACTGTGCTATTCTGTGTGATAAACTTAGTTCTAAAAAGTCAAGATTTAAAATTTTACATTATTCAGAGAAAGGATTATAACTTGCTGTTCATGCATAAAAATGTGTGTGGCCTAATTATTGGCCAGCTGTTTTATTCTAACTAAATATTCTGTCTGGACATAATCTCTCCTTTGGGTTGTTTTAAATACACATATTGAGTTTTCCAACATAAAAATTTTGTTTAAAAAAAAAAGGCTTGAAGCTCCAAATTGTCCAACTTATTATAAGATCTTTCTATCTCTTTATCACATTTTTACAAATGTTCTTGTTAAAAAGAAAATACGTATATACATATAATCCACAGACAATATGAAACCATGGAACTGGTAATTTCCGTGTTGTCTGCTAACTTTTATACAAGGTTCCTGTTAGCTTTATTTGTATTGACAAATACAAATAGAAGAGATTTGCAACATAGGTCATGGTACTGGTGAAAGAATATTTACAGTCACTGTACTTTTCCTTATTAACAGTGTGAATGATTAGCCACCAGTCCCACAAGGGCATGGGGATGCAAAGGGACAACGCTGATCATAGGTAAATACATGTGAACAACAGCTTGCAGTTCATTAGAGAAACTTAATGGGATTTATCAATGACAATTAGTAATACATGCCAGCAAAGGGTATTAGGATTCATACACAATGTTGAATGAAAGCTGCTGAGTGAAAGCTATACCTGATTTCCTACATGGCAATTAAAAGAGCTAGTGACTATGCTTTGGCCTGGATTTTCAAAACAAGTCACCATCTATATATTTTTTTCCACGTTATTTTACTATTCAGATTATGAAAATTTCACTTTGAAAGACTTGCTCATAATTTTAAGATGTCCTGTAACTTCCTTAAATATTTTAGTCCTACCTCCTATCTACAACCTGACAAAATTTGTTTCTGTAGGGGAAAGCCCAGACAAAATTTTCTGTGATGCAATATGACTAAAAGATATTTGCTTCATTGATATCTTTTCCTAATTAATGATCAGTGAGATATTTTTGTGTAATGGGTAAATGCTACCATATTTTCACTACTATTACTCGACATGATAAATGCCTATTTCAGTCTGAATGAGAAAAGTGTGTATGCTGTAGTTTTAAGATGTTGTTTTATTAGCATACTTTTGTTTTGCAAGATTCTGATACCTGTTGCATCCTGAAAATGGGATTCATCTTCTGTTTTAACTAATTGTGTCTTATGGTATGATACTTAACAAAATTATGTAATTGGGTAAAATGTCTCCTAAACTATGAAGTTCGGGATTTCTATGTTTGGCTGGTGTCTGGTGGATTTGGTGTGGGAGGGAGCTGGTATGATTTTTTTTATTATTGGTTTGAGTTTGTTTGTTCCTTTATTTGCTTGCTTGCTTGTTTTGAGAGCAGGGATAGATTATCAGCCAATTTGATATAATCATTTTGTCTGGCTTGTGAAAGAAAAAGTAAACTGAGTGATAAATCCACGAACTCTGAGGTAACATGTTATTAATTTTAATCAGCAAAGAACATTGAGAAAAAATAAAATCTTTTATCAAAGGAATTTTTCTCATGCAGCAGTGCCTGAGAATGGCTCTAAAGCATGGGAGTTAACTAGACTGAAAAGAGTGGAAAGTTTTTACAAATTTTAATTTATTTTTTTAATAAGACAATGCATGTATATTCTGAATACTGTAACTGCCTCCTATATGAATTTACAAAAATTAAAATAATGAGAATAGGTCCCCATATCTAATTTTTAACCAAGTCTAACATATGGATAAGGAAAAACTGAGTCATTTCTATTACCATCATCCTTTACAATCACTGAGGAGTGCTTACATAATCTGGTTTTCCCTTCCTTAGCACCTTAAACACCTTAAAGGTGTTTGTTCTTCAGTCAGACACATCTTGTCTTACATGACAGCACCATACAATCCAAATCCTGGTGACAGTCTTGAAATTAATTTCATCTGGTTTTCAAAGTTGCATTCCACATCAGAAATGCAGCTTTAGACTATTTCTGCTTACTACAGTAATAAAGTCAATAGACTTATCTCTGTGCCTGTCTGCTCCTTCGCATCCTTTTCTAGCACAGCTCAAGAACATAAAGCAGCTGGAGACAGACACGTAGGTAATCCAGTCATCCACTTAATATCTAGCCTTATTCCTTCCTCTCTGTGCAGAGTAAACCATAAACATTTTTAAAATGCTCATTTGAACTGGCTTAACCTTAGAAATGAAAGGGGCATGTAAAGGCCACATAAAATTTATGTGATTATGGCTTAAAAAATTCTCCCTTTCAAGTGTTCTTAAACTCCCATGATTAAATCAGGATCAATGGTTCTTCAGATGTTAATCTTACAAATCAGATTTATATTTGGACTGATCTAAACACTGATTATTTATAAAGAGCTATTTATTGAAATTGTATTTGAGGCAGAGTAAAAGGAAACTATCAGAACAATCTTTCAACTTCAGCAACAATAAACCTTTCTCAAAGTTTTAACAGAATTCTGACTGTCATTATGATAAAGCACCAATATATTGGCTAAAGAAATAATGTGAAATACAATTGTCAGAAGGTATATAAGATTATTTTTATCAAACATTCTAGGTCTCAGTGTTTTGACATTTAATACTTTAAAATTAGAACTGTCAGTTGTGTTAATCATTTTGAAAGTAGCTCGTCCTGCCATATAAAGCTTTTAAAATTAATTCCTAATACTCTCACAAAAGACTGATCCTTATATTTTAAAATGTGTCACTAATTGTTTTGATGAATTCGAAGGTCTATTTGTTCCTACTCCAAGTCCAGAAAAGACTTTTTTTTAACAGGTTAGACAAAGACAACATTGACCACACCGCCACCCTTTAGCAGTCATCATCTATTGCCTCTGCCTCAGCCATCATGTGTACCAAACAGTACTGTTCACTTTTTATACCCCACTAATCATGTTTTTGCATCATAGGAGCATTTGAGTATGCTGGTGTAACTATAAATGTGAAGATAAACAGTATCTTTCTTTAAAAAGAACTCTTAAAAACCAAAATATCTCATGTAAGCTACATCATCAACAACACCATCAACAACAACAGTAAACACAATAAATGTAAAAAAAGAAATAAATGACAGAAAGCTAAAACATCAGTATAATTAGCCAGCTTCATTGCGCATTTCAAGTAATAATTGTCTTAGTTCTCCTTTCCTGTGCTAAACATCTGTACAGACTATATTCTCTGTCACATCTTTTTATTAGTTGATAAATTCCTGGAGCCCCAAGATAGTGTTTATCACCAGATCATTAGCATATCTCAAAGTACATGATTTGATGACCAGCCTTCTCTATGAAGTTAGGAATAAAGATTATTATATTTTCTTTTCTGTATCCTTTACTGTCATCAGTCATTTTTTGACAACCTGTTGCATTTCTTCATCCTTCTTGTATAAATAGCATATATTTGCTAGTGATATACAAATATAAACAGTTCTTACCATGCCTAGTGTTTCAGTAAATTTTTCTTATTTCATATTATTGTAAAAAAACTACCACAGATCTTGAAATATCTTGAAGTATAAATAGTAATAGCTTGCCAGTTTTTCTCAGCATCAATGATTGAAAGATAATACTGTAATGTGTAGTGATCTCATGCCACGGAGTAGAGACAGTATTTCATAACAGCAGAAAATAACATTTTCTTTCTGCTCAGATCTCTTAATCAAAGGACGATTATATTAATACACATTATCTGGGTCCCAGATGGAAAGATTTTTCTGTCTTTGCAAAGAACTGACAGAATAGTACAGAGTACAGAACAGCAGAGAGAATCAGCCTAACTTACTTCAACAAAGACGTCCAGACAGGTTCACAGTATTTCCAATTCACCTAAGTATCAAAACCCACAAAGCTAGACTCACATCAAATGAGAGAATCTCAGGAGTCTTGGAGTCCTGGGCTCTTCCTTAGTTCAAAGTTGCAATCCATTAGCTACTAATTTTTCCAAAGAAGCCCAGTAAGGACTGTTCAACCTATACAAGTTAGTATTTCTAAAATAAGTTACTCCGATATTTTAGTATCAATTTAAGATTTAATCCCTGATGCTATAAGTAGATTATTTTAAAAACCCCATTTTATTTATCTTTCTTGTCCATATGGATGGCATTTGAATAGATTCTTTTTTCTTCTCATAACTTTTCTTGTCCATACACTATGAAACAGAAATTACAGAAAACATGCTGTCCCACATGCACTGACAATCCAAAATTTATACTAAAGAATAAAATGAAATAACCACACTGAGACTTAGCGATTCTGAAATGAGTTGGTTAAAATATTCAGATGTTTTCTGTACACTTAAGTTATGGAAGACAGACAATTTTTTCTGTAGTTTACATATTATCTCTCTAAACAAATAGTTAACTATTCAAATTAAAATATGTGGGAAAAATGGTTGAAAGAAAATACTGTCTTAATAAAATTGGTAAATGCTCAGCTTCAACATTTCATGTTACAAAAAGTGATGGAACAAAATGTTTCAGAGATGTATTTTCTTCCCCTGAAAATTGTAATGGTATATTAACTGAAAGATAAGAACNGGACAGGCAGATTTTTCAGGTCTTTGCAGGGCCAGTCTTTAAACACTATCATTGCTGCTGCTGTGATTCTTGTGTTAAAAGAGGGGAGTGCAAACTTTAATGAGAGAATACGTCGGACAATTAACACCAGCTTTCTATAATGGGCTGTATGAAACATGAATGTTAAATTTCTGTAATTTGAGACAGTCTTAATCAAAAGGCTTATTTGCAGTGTTTGTAAAGAAGACGAATTATCTGAATGAGTAGAATTTGAATGTTTATCTTTCATGTTACTTCTATTGGTTTATTTTTACTGAAGTACATGATAGATATAATTAAAATTAAAAATTATTCAGCTAAAAGTAGGTTTTTCTAGCTTTTTTGCATTGAATTATGAGTAAAAAAATGAAAAGTAAGTATTCAAAATAAACCACTTCTATTATTAGGAAGATGAGTATTAACTCAAATTATAAATTATTTTTAATAAATTTGGGAGTGTTCTTATATTTTCTCCTGCCCAAAAACTAAAAGACATTTTTCTTTCATTTAATAGAAGAAGAGAAGGAAAGATGGAGAAAATTTTACTTTCTTCTGAGGAAGTAATTTTAGGTTTTTCCTTTCATTTCCTCAGAGGATTTCTGGGAGGTCTAAGGATGATTTAAAGTACTCCTCATTCCTTATAAATAAATGTCCAGAACTTATAAAGGGTTTTGGATTTTCCAGATGGGAGGGCATATTCTAGGTGTTATTATTAAAATCTTACATTGTAAAGTAATTTACATTTATAACCATGCACACATACACAGTTAGGGCATTTCAATTAAAACTAGTAAGACCAAACGACTAAATACTAATTTGTGAAGTGGTTGTAACACTTCATGTATAAAAATATACAGCTGTTAATTATAGTTAGCATATTAATAGAAATCATTATAAATATAATATAATAATATAATATTAATAAAACCAATTAAAACCTTACTTTTATGTCTTCTCAATTTTTATGATACTGCCATTTCATTGTTGTTTCAGTCTACAGAGTTCACTATTATAAAAAGGCCACTAAGCACACTTTGAAAATGTAGAAGTTATGTATCCTAAAGAAGCATAGGGAGTATAAAACTAAATCTGATTTTCCAAGAGTATGAGTTCTCTTGAATCAAATATTTAGTTTATGGATATAAGAATATGGGTATAAGCAAGGAGAGGTAAATAAAAATGTTGTAATACCAGTAAGACCCCTAAATCAACCTCTATCTGGTGGCTCCTAGGTATGTAGAACATTCAGGGATGCTGGTGATATAGGACTAAAATTGGGGATTAGGGATTTTCGTCTAAGGCATTGCTCAAAATTATTCATTCTTTAAATGATGCTGGCCTGTACACTGCAAAAATATTTATTATGGTTCAGTCCAATGGAAACCAGATATTTAGCAGGTTTATTCTTCCCCCCCTTCACCTTCACTCGTACAGCATGAGGTAATGTTGATTTTTAAATTAGCATGCATCCTGACCTACGATACTGTGACACACTGATGAGGCCATAGCTTTCAAAATTTTTGTAACTGCCTCCAGAGGATCTTTTGTGACCAAATTAATCTCAACTACCATTGACTTGAATAATTCTTCTTTCTAATATAAAATACCACTGTCACCTCAAAATACAAAAACAAATAGTCAAAAGAAAACTCTATCCCCCCATCCAAATGCCTTTTTTTTTACAGGTTTGAAACTGTTTCTGATAAAGGGTATGAATTGCTTTTTCCAGTTAGAGCTGTGGTATGTTGAAAGAGATATTATTTATTCATACCAAATACATCCCACAGAAGAAGCAGGTATCTTGGTGATTTCTTTAATTATCAGCTTTAGTGCTACAACACTAAATTATAGCTCTGCTAACATGACAAGGTAAACAGAGGGGTAAACTAATATGGCCAAAGAGAACTGTTCAAAGTTTCTTTATCATTTGGAGGCAAACTGAGAATATCCAGTGGCATTTACATAGCTGCATTTCAGGATAATGCTGGTTTGATTTTTGTTGTTGATGTTGTTGTNTTGTTGTTGTTTTCATTTTGTTTTCTGGTGTATTTTTGGGTTGTTTTTTGGGGAGCTTTTTGTTTGGCTAGTTTTGGGTATTGTTTGTTTGTTTATTATTTATATTGAGCTAATTCTGGCTTTAAATTTTTGGGGTGCTTGTGCATCACTAATTTGTGTTACCATCTCTGGTGTCATGTCATGAGAAGGCTAAGACTTATCCCATGTGACTCTTATTTGGCTTAAGCCTAAATTTATTGAAAATCAATTATAAATAAAACTTATTGAGATTATTTGGGGCAGAGCAGATGAGGCTAAAACACATAGTAAAAATTCACTGATTTTGTTATAGTTTATTTTTGCTATATTTTATGCTACTGTATTTTACTGAAGCTGTACAAGGCTCATGAAGATTGTGAACCAAGATGTATTTAGCTACAAAAAGCACTTGTGTGAAGACGGCATTAATACATTTTAAGATACCTGTACACAGCATTAGGGAAGCAGACACTGACAAAATAGCTAATTTGACAACTCATTAAAAGTAAGAAACTATTAAGTATTCTTTACAGTTCTGCCAGGTACTTTGTGTCAGTGATTAAACATCTAACAATTGCTAATGCTACATTATTACTTACAAATGTCTTAAGTTTTATATCACTGCAATTGCTGAGTGGGGCTCATTTTACTGATTTGACAGTTTACTAGCTTTCTAACAATGTTACTAACAAGGACTTTACACTTGAAACTTCTGTTTTACCATTTGCCTTGTTTCATCATTTTGCAGGAATAAACCTTCTCGTTAAACTAAGCATCCTTTTCCAGTTATTCGCTCAGTGCCTTGCTGGCAAAGGAATCATTGCTGTCACAAAGTTTGATTGCTGTGAAATGTTACAGCAATCTGTCCAGGCTCTGCACATATCAAATTCTGTCAAGTCTGCCTTGCCCTGGGAAATAAACCTTTCTCCTGAAGATAAATCTACAGTACTCTTGAAACAAGTGGTTGATGTGTTTATTCAAAAGTGTATTTCAAGCTCTGAGAAGTTTACACTCATCTGGTCTGAAATATTAACTAAACATTTAATTATGACACTAAAATCCTACAAACCTGAACAGACATCTGTTAAGTAGAACATACAGTGAAAATTTACATTCATGAACTACATAAATGTCAGCTAACTGAAAATCTGTAAGATAGGCCACTGCTTATGTTCAATTCATCTTCTAGATTTCTCTTGTTGTAGTTTTTCATACAAGACTGTTCAGCATTAAGATGAATCTTATACACAGTACAAGCTTATGACGAAGTTTTGTTCTTAGTACTTGCTATCCTGCTCTATTACTAATTAGCAATAAATTAAATTAATTTTACTCAAGTGAAGTCTGTTTTGCTTGTGGCAGCAATTTATAAGCAATCTTCTGATACATAGCTCGACCCATAAGTCTTTTCATTACATTTTCTAACTTTGTCCTGCAGAGGACAGGGAGTGAAACAGCAGCTTGGTAAGCACTTGAAAACCAGCTGAATTCAATACCCTACTCATGTCAAAACTTGTGAGTCATTTTTTGCATTTGCAAAAACAGATAAAAGTGTTAGTTTGTCAATGAACCTCTAAGACCAATGCCTACTTCTGTGTGTTGCTGTTGAATTACATGAACAACATTTTGCAGTCTTAGAAATAAAACATACAAATTCTCAGGATTAAAAGAAGTCAGTAAACTCTCTATTGGGCCAAAGAGAAAATAATAAACTGCTTTCTTTCATTTGTTCTTAATGACATCCGTGAGACTATTTTTTTAAAATCTTGCTTACTTTGTAGCTCTAATTCAGATTAAGTGATGGGCAATGGCTAAAGCAGTGTAGCCCAGGAGTTCCAGAAAAAATTGTGTTTCTCTTTTTCCATTACTTTTGAGGTCAGATTTTCATCTACACTGAGGTATTCTAACATTTTCCTAACAAACGAGGAAACTCTGAAGTGTATGATTTACCCTCTCAAAGGTGAAGTGCAGAGAGATTTTTAACATCTCTGACAAAAACCTGTTTTAGTGACAGAAAATACACCAAGACTGGTTTACATCCTAGTAGAGGCTGAGCCACTTACTCTGTTTGTAACTCAAGTCCTTGGCTGAAAAGAGAAAACCTTCACTGTTCCAAGGGATATTTAAAAGTTATGTGTGATGAGGTGTAAACTAAATAACAAATTTATGGGAACAATTTGTGACAGTGACTATATAGACTAACAGTGAGTAGTGAATTGGAAATTGTTTGCTGTAAGGAAGGCTCTGGTCATCCTGTGTGATCTGAGATGCTTTTAGAACCAGATAAAGTAATCTAATGTGTCACCTTCCCAGAGTAAACTGGCATGCAGATTTTTTGCAGAAGCAAAGTGTGTGTGAAGGAGGATTTGAAACCTCTCAGTCTGAGCCTTAAAGTCTGGCATCTTAGGAAGGATCTGCATTGGTTCATTGTATATAGATTATTCTGGGCTGTGGAACAAGAAATAAACTTTTGGTAAACACGACTTCATTATCTATAAAGAAATCCGCCATCTTTTCTTCTAATTTGAGAAGAACTACTCTTCTAGACTTTTAAGAAGAATATGAATTTCACAAAGTAAGATTTAAACAGATGAATCACAAGGCAGGAGTAGGGCACAGACATTTCTGTGTGACACATTTTGCTTTCAGAGAGCTTATTAGAAATAAAAAATATTTTACTTGTTTTTATTTCTTAAAAACAAATTGGATATTATGCCGTATTATCTCTTTGGTTCAATGTTGTAGGGGAAAAAAAGACATCTTTCATTTGCTTATGATTAGAGGGAAAAAAGGAAGCGAAAGCAAATTTTTTTTCTTGCATGTGGAAAGAAAAAGACCAAAATTTGAACTGCCAGGGGCTTTTTAAAACTGCAGAGTACAGCAAAGTACCTTTTCAAAAGTAAGGGTTTCGAAATCACCAACGAAAAGAGAGTGTCAAAATGCAATTTTGAAAGTTGGTGATTAATACCTACCTATTATCTATTTTGAAAATACCCTAGAAATATTTTATTAATTGAAATAATTCAAACTAAAGTATTTCAACAGTCTCTGCCTCCATTTTTACTTGAGCTCTCACTCACTTAAATCAGACTTTATTCAGTAAGGCTATTTACCACAAAAGAAACGTATTTAGTCTGTAGATAATAGCATTACTTCCACTTCTTTACTGCAAATTCAAGCTTCTTTATATTTCTCTCTTTCAGCTTATGGTAATCCATTTATATGATCCTGATTTTTCAATAGATTCTGGAGAAATGCTGTTAACAATTATGTAATACAGTATTACATCAGTTTCCCACTCTCACATCTGTCCTACAGAGCATGTAAAAGTAATTGTATTTTTCCATGGCAGAAAGTAAAAGAACAGGTCCATTCAGGATTGTTTTTCTGCTAGTTTGTTGGTTTTGACATAGAATTTGGCAAAGAGAAATATCAAAATATGTTTCATAGAATCATAGAACCAATAATGGTTTGGGCTGGAAGAAATCATAAAGATCATTTAGTTCCAACTACCTTGCCATGGACAAAGACATCTTTCACTAGACTGCTCAAAATCACGTCAAACCTTCCCTTGAAAATTTTCAGGGAATCCACAATTGTGGCATCCACAATTTTTCCATTCCTCACCATCCTTATAATAAAGAATTTCTTCCTAATATGTAATTTAAGCCCACCCTCTTTCAGTGTGAATCCATTCTACCTTGTCCTGTCACTACATTCCCTGGAAGGATGCTGGAAGGCTGCAATTAGGTCATCCCAAAGCCTGTTCTTCTCCAGGCTGAAAAACCCCAATTCTCTCATCCTTTCAACATAGGAGAGGTGCTCCATCCCTCTGATCATCTTGGTGGGCTCTTCTGGACTCACTCCAACATGGCTCCTGTGCTGAAGGCTCCAGAGCTGGATGCAGTGTTCCAGGTGGCATGTCTTTATTTGGCTTCATTTGGACTTTCACTTACTGAGAGTTTCTCCTAAAGATAAAGTGCAGAACACTAAATCTAGAGTGTGTGAGATATACAGGAGTCCTGCCTTCATGGCTATCCTAGTGAACACAAAGTCTCTGTATTCTTTGGTGCACTATTGTCCATTGCCCCCTCAAAATTCTGCAAAAGACTGGACTCCAGAAGATGTGTGATAAAATAAAATATCAGTGTGTTCACTTTATTTAGTAGAATTAGTATCCAAATATGTTAATTCTTTGCCTGAAGTTTTGCTTATATTGCTGAATATTCAGACTTCATATTGTAGAATAGTAAAGGTTTAAGTGATAATTTTGACTGCACATTAAACTCACAAAAGAAATATGAATGTTTCCTTTTATGTTGTAGTGTATGTACTTAAGTAGTGTGCCTTCCTATGTAAAATCAAAACAAATGAATAACTTTGTGACAAACTGTGCCAATGTCTGTTAGACATTGGTGAATGAGAGTTTGAAAAGAAATGGGAAGTATTTAAACAGCAACAGTATTTACAAATACAGAAAACTATTTCTGGTATTCTGCAAGTGGTGATTTAATGCACTATGCAGTCTGTTTCTTCAATACCACATTGTGACCTACACTAGTCTTCACTAGAGTATACTAAAAAATATACAATCTTTTTTTTGCCAAGAAAGCTAGAAAAGCACTCAGTTCATCCATTCAACTTCTGCTGTATAGAACCAGTACAGCTGAACTAGCCATGTAAATCTGTCTAGAGAAGACCTGATGTAATTTATTACTTTATAGATAGACGGATTGATTGATTGATTGATTGATT
>VZDJ01000119.1:2332999-2343529 GCA_008694505.1 Cyanoderma ruficeps | reverse complement strand
ATTAAATGGGTTAGAATTTGATAATGAGTCAGCAATAGAATAAAAGTCAACTGTCAAGCAATCTAATTTGCACCAAAACAAATACCCAGAACCAATCCTTTTTCTGCTGTTTTTATTATAAAGTAAGCTCCAGAAGGCAGGTTAGAACAGATTTTGGAGGCAGAATAGTCTGCCATGTAGCAAAAGAAAGGTAATCACACCACTACCAAGCTGTCTTTAAGCAGTGTGGGTCTGTTTTTCTTCTCTGCATTTTATGGGTTTCACCACCTTTGTGTCCTTTTGCACTCAGTTCTGGGGCCCATTTCCATCCACCTTTACTGTTTCACTGAAGGGTGAGCATTTTTTGTAGTAGTCCTAATATGAAATAACTTTTTAATGCAACGTGTTCTCAACTGATTTTTCTGGCTGGGGAGACAGGAGGGGGGGTGTGTTTTATTGGCTGGTTTTTGATTGATGGTTTGAAAGTCCTGTTTACCTGTGTGGTCCAATTCTGCATGTCTATTTGAAGAACTTGTCTTTCTGCAGGTAGACATTTAGTTTTACCAGAAATAAGTCACAAAATAAATTCCCAATGTTATACAGCATAAGCAGAATTACCCAGAACTGAAAAACATGTAGTAATGAACAGTGTTTCTCATGAGTGTTCTTCCTCACAAATCTTACAAGAATAGTATTTGTCATACAGTTCAATGTTGCTTAGTAAATATTCATTTTATTGTTTTGAGAAACCAGCATCTGACTTGTTTTTTTTCATGCAAAGTACCCTAATTATGTGTTATCTTTGCAAATAAGCAGAATGTTAATTAGGTAACATTGTTCTGAATACCCACTTCACAACATTGTCTTTGGTTTTATAATGATTTCAGTCACCAAAATAATACTTTCATGTAATGCTAATACTGAAGAAAAATTTGCATTTTTTGTGATTCATCTGGAAAATGATAAAAGCATTCAGAATTATTCACAATTATGTATTTGAATCTCTAGAAAAATGGCCAGTTATTTGAGGTAATCATTTTGCCTTGTCTTTGGAAGACCCTGTCCAAAATGGAGCATTTAAAATCATTGCTACAGAAGGCTTTGATGTAAAGAGCAATTTGTAAAATTTGTATCATGACATGCATGAAAAAATACAAGCATGAAAGCTTGTATCTTGGAGTGGCTCTAAAAGACCATTTTAGTTCTATCTTTTACATAAAGAGGTCACAAGATACTGCTATCTTTAGTCATCATATCTTTATACATGCTCTTTTTCTCTTTTGCACAAACAAAATATGTTTCAAATACGTGATAGGTTTTATTTGTCTCAAAGTGGAAAGAGGAAAGCTAAAGCTAACGAGGTTAAAACTAATTAAAGAAAAAGCAGAAGAGTCACAGAGGAATGAAAATCAGCCTAAGCTCTGAAGCAGCAGGAGGAAGCTGCAGCAACAGTCATGTTGTGAAGTGCCATAATGAGTGGTGACACAAACAAAAAATAGTCTCCAGGAATGGTGAGTGACCCCAAGACTTTACTGAAGCGCTGTAGGAGGATGCTTTAGAGTGACACTTTGTAAGTGTCATATCCTGAATTAGAAGGATATCCATAGCTAGAGCCTAGTTTTAAAAAGCAACAGGAACAAGATCCTTCGAAAGACATTTGCTACTTTCTCAGAAATATTAACAGGGAAAATGTTGTAAACACTGAAAAAGCCCTTGTCCTTGATTTTTTTCTTCGCATTTTTGTCTTTGTGAGGAACTTTGTATTAGCAGTTAGATGTCTCTGCAGAAGCAGTATTTTAATAGATACAAGATTTCTCAGAAGTGACACTTCTAGTCATAGATTGGAAGTTACTCAGAGAGTCAAACTCAGACAACTAAACTTTGCAAGCATCTGAGGAAGAGATAAATTAATGGTACATTTTAGAAAGGAAAAACTATTCAAATTCAGTTTAAGAGAGATTGATTACTTCCTCTTCAAGCTGAGCTATTTTTCCCCTTCTGGGCAAACACTGAAGAGAGAGTATTTTGGAATCACTTAAAAAAAAAAAAGCTGGAATATTTATTTTTCATAAATAAAAAATTAAGAACTGATCTCTGGAAAATATTTAGTCATCTATACAATGAACTAACTTTCATAATAAAAATACTCATCTAGCCAAACAGCTTTATATCTAAAGTCACATCCGCTGATAGAGAAAAGGACAAAGTTAGAAGCATTCAGTTAGCATGTGGAAAAAAAAAAAGAAATCTTTTTTAGGAAATATCTCTGAGTATAATTCACATTTTTGATTTTCAAAGTGATGGATTTGTGAAAGAAATAATAAGTCTTGTGCCATCATTTTCTCCTTGTCATCCTAAGTGTCAAAAGTGTGTAAGAATTTATGCTACTGATGCTAGCTTGCCACACTTTGAGATGGTTGACATGTTAAAACTTGTGTTATAATGCATTTTTTTTATCTGCGATGGGTTGTACAATTGGACCACTTGCTTAACTGATGCCATGAGATTGGTAGGAGTAGTCAGGAAAAATGTATTTGGAGTCACACAATACTTGATACTAAAGTTCTTATTATTCTTTTATAACTGTTATTTTGTCCACGAAAATTTAATACAAACCATTATTATAAAAATTTACTTTAGAATTCTTTATTTATTTCTGGTAACTCAGACATTTAATGGAGCTTTGGATATTACCTTTATAATTTAAAAAAAAAGCAAATACAATAAAATTTACTGCAGGTTGAAAAATGTTAACATTATGATAGTTTTTATCAAAAAATGACTGCTACACCAAACTCATAACATGGTTCTGCACTCCACTAATAGGGCAATATTTTTATATTCTTACTTCAGACTTTTTAATTTTGTATATCTTTGTTATCTGTGAGGGTGTGTTTTGTACAACAAGTTTGATATAAATCCATTGTTGCACAAAATGGTTTTTCTTTGTACCTTTGTTCACTTTTTTGTACCCCAGTTCTTTTTTAACCCTAAGGTCCTCCCTGATTGGTTTGCTTTTCCCGCCTTGGCTGCCTGTCCATCAGGTGTCAAGAGACCTTCCCCCCCCCCGCCAGTCACCCCAAGACCTGTCCCCCAAGTCCAGAAGCTTTGGAGAGGGACCTTTGGTGACTGGCTGGGTCGGAACCGTTTCCCTCCTATCTCCATGTATGTCAGTGTATGTTATGTTAACAGCCACTCCGTGTTGTACCCCATTGGCCTGTTCCTACCCGCCCTGAGTTCCCACCTCCTGAATAAAACTCCCTCTCTCCTTTTGCTCGGGGTCACTCTTGAGGCACCGGTCACGAGGTGAGGGGTCCGTGCTGATGCCAATAAACCTTACTCCGCTCTAAGCCTCCAGAGTGAGGTGTGACCGGCGTTGTGGCCTTCCAGCAGGCAGGGGCTAAACAGGTCGACAGATGTCATCTACTTAAGCTTCTGTAAGGCCTTTAACAAGTTTCCATATGACACCTTCATCTCCAAACTGGATTTGCAGGGTGGTCTATTCTGCGGGAGAGGAATTAGCTGTCTGGATTTGAGTGGAGCCTGGTGGCAAGCATTGTCCCTTGGCTGGATGGGACCCCGAGCAACAAGGTCTAGTGGGTGGCATCCATGTCCTTGGTGGAGGTTTGAGGCTAGATGAATTTTGAGGTCCCTTCCAAACCAATCCATTCTATGATTTTGTGAGCTAGAGAGATATTTTTTATTGCAGTATGATCACTACCTAAATCGTCTTAGCATCCCCACTAACACTAATAACAGTTTTCATTACTGTTTCTTTCTCCCTCTTCCTTTGCAGCAAGGTATCAGACATATGGGATGTCTTCACAGACACATTACATAAGTATGATTCCTCAAAGGTCCTGAGAAGAATTAATCAATAATTAAAGACTACATACTCCATTGAAAAATAAGCCTTGCAGACTCAAAGCCTTGTAGAACCTTTCTGAATAAATGTCCTACTAATATAAAGTCATTTTAAATTGTTCTTGTGATTCCTGTGAACCCGATTTTGTGTTTGTAAGACAAGGATGTTCTTCATTCTGGTAGGACATTCTCAAAAAATATCTTTTCTCTGTCTGCCTCATAATCAGCTCTACTGTAAACAGATCACAATCAGCTGAGAAGTAAAGATTTAAAGCAAAGAATTTTGCTTAATTTGTTCTATGGTTATTACAAATATAACATGTCTGTATTTCAATTCACATAAAAATACAGTTTTGTTGCTCAACTCTCAGAAAAGCAGTACATGATCAGCCGTATTCTGAAGCTTCTTTTGTATCATTTAGCTTTTTTTCCCTAACAAACATTTCCCGCTAAAATTGACTAGAATAATTAATATCGACCAATGTAGTAGGTACAGGGATATACCATCTGAGCACTCAGCAAAGACTTAGGAAAGTAAGCAATGCTGCTAAGCAAGAATTGTTAACATATCGCTTTCATAAAAGCATTTTTTAAAGATAGTTCATATGGTAGGTCGAAAACACTCTGTCATGAATGAATCTTATCATGTGTTTGTTAAGCATGTGCAAACATGAAAGGCTCATCTCCATGAAGCCTCTTGCTGTAACTGATTGCTAGATTTCAAAATTAAAATTCCTCAGAGGGCTCACAGTTACTGGAAGGGATCAAAGCACATTCTTATAATACACATTAAAGAGAAATCAAATTATTTTATAGGATTCTTGGAAAAATAGGTTTCTCAGATCAAAAAACCTGAGACTCTCAGCTGTATGGAAGAGCTTCAAATTTATCTGAAATCTTACAATAATTATATTTTAACAATAAATAATTTCAGCAGGAAGATGTGCTAAGGACTGCTGCTATGCAGATAAAATGTATGGTACTTAAGGATGATAAAAACTGTGTGAAATTAGCATTACTAAAACTAATTTACAAATTACCAATATTTATACTGAAATCTTAAGAAGTTATTTGAAAATATTCTCCATTATGGTTCTATTCTAAATGAGGCATTTGCTTCCCATTATATCACCCTTATTAAACAAAGGTGCATTTGTTTTCCTTTTTTAGCACTTGGCATGAGAGCTTTCTATGCCTGCTCATCAACTGACATTTCTTGGCATTTCAATAAATTGATCTCACCAGTTTACATCACAAAAGTAATTTGTCCCCTAATGTTCAGCAAATGTTTCTTCAGTTCTCTTACATAAGATGAATCTCGTTAACTTACTTGATTTGATATGAAATTCTCATACTAGTATATGTTTCTGCCCACTCAATACTTCAATGATAAAATGAAAAATAAAGTCATTCTAGTTTAAGTAAAAGAGCTATATATGTCCTTCTGCATTTAAGCAGCAGTATCTGAGCAGCTAAGACTCAGATAAAGAATGTAAGATGTAAGCCAAATTGCAATAGGAGCATTTTTAATTTGCTTGCTGAAAAATAAAAAAGTCTAAATGTTAAAAGATTTACCTGATCAGTAGAAAATCAATAGCTTCTAAGCTATTTGGAAAGGAGGAAGTAAGACATCTGGTTATGCAGAAAATACATTGATTCTTAGAAACCAGAAAAACCCTTTGGAATGGAAAGTGAGGAAAATTACCACAGCTAACTAATTTTTAGAGATACTAAGAAGATAAAACCTACTCAGGGCTTTTACTCACACATTTATCACTATTTTACAGAGTTTGAAAGAAGAACAATACAACAGCCAAGGGACTGAAAATAACACTCGTGAAGCTAGGTTTTGTGATCATTTTGTTCATCTGTTTCAGTGATTAATCTGCAAAGAAAGTTACTGCTGAAGTTGTCAGAAGGAAAAAAAGTTAGCCTCCTATTTTTAAATAGTGAACCAATGTCTCTTTATAACACAGTAATTAGCAACGTGCTGTGCCCTCTGACTAATGACTCAAGCTGTTCCCATATGGACCTCTGGGATGACCTGCAATTCTGCTAGGCAAGGACTCCCCCATGGCTGGTCTGGACACATCTGCCAGCCCCCACCTGCCTGGACATTGCCACCTGCCCAAGGGAGAGGGTCTTGCTCAGAGCCATGTCATACACCTGTCATACACCATGTGCTGTGAAAGGGCATGATGGTCCTTCCCCACATCAGTCCTAACTCCAAAATACACATCTTTTTCCATGCTTTCTGTTTGGAGACACTGTGATATCTTGTTATTCCTTATGCCACACCTAATAGGAAATGTTTGTGTTTTGTCACCTCTTTCTCCCGCTTAGCTCATCCCTGCCAGGTTCACTGGTGTGTGGGCACCCCCAGGGCTCAGCACCAGAGGCTGCTCGCAGCACTTCCCACCTAACGGGCTGCACACACACAGACACAGTCACATCCCCACTAGGCACTGAGAGAGAAAGTTGGTGCAACTTCTGCCCTGCTGTCCCCAAGCCAGACTTCTGAAGGGACAAGTGTCAGCAGTCTGGAAAGAGTGACACACCAATATGATCTGTGGCAAAAATACCCCACTTAATATAGAGAAATAATAAATGGACAAAAATAAATAGACGTTGCTGTATAGTATTAAGAGAGTTTAACAGGAATGAGTAGACAACTTTCCCTGAAAGGAAAATTTGTGTCACGCTGATTTATTTTATTTAGCCAAACCAAAGGAAAGAAGATAATAATAATTTTAAAATTGCCTCTTTTTTTTATAATTAGGAAGAATTTTTAATTAATTTTTTTAATAATGGGGATTATCAGAAGCAATACTGATGGAACTTTTTTATTTTCTTTGCTTTTTAAAAGCCTTTCATGTCAACTTCATTTAAAAAATTGCTATCAGTCCTCACACATTATTGACTAACTAGGACTTTTGGCAATACCTTCTGGTTTACTTTTACTCCATTATAGAATGCACTATCAATTTTACTACCTGCTCTTAAAAGTGTGAAAAATATTTTTTGCTATAATTTATTTTAACCTCTTTCAAAATTGACAGTTTCTTCATTAAAATGGATGAAAACATTCAGCTAAGCATAGCAAAAATTATTACAGGAATGACCTGATGTTAATTAATGTCAGAAAAATATTAGTTCATAAATTACCTAAAACCAGGAAAAAATAATTAGAATTGTTATATCTGACCACACTGATCTCTGGGAGATGTTGTAATTTGAGATTTTTTTTTGCTTGAATGAAACTTCAACACATTTCTGTTCCAAAGTGCAGCAAAGATGCTTAGTTTTAAACAACTTTAATATTGAGAAAATAGGAGATCTAGAACTTTTATCAGTCTGTGATACTAAAATGAATCTTATGATAGCATATCCAATTGTATGTTTTTAAGGTATCCCCCTGAGGTTTTTATTCTTAGGTCAACTAAACTTCAATATGTTCCTGGGCTATTTTTTAAACTGAAACTGAATTTACACAAGTGAAGCAGAAATCATTATTTTCTCAGTTTCCAGACATTTTTGGCTAAGGAAAAACTTACATTTGATGATTTGATCAGCCTTGAATATTGTGAATAACTAACTTTGAAATGAAAAATAGAAATTAAAAAGGTGAATAGATACACAATTATTTTAAGTGCTAAATTCTTTCCGAACCATCCTATTGTATCACACTATTTTAATGTATATAGTATTCTTTACACATTGCATATTTTCAAAAAGTGCCTAATTAATTATTCATTATTCAAATGTTTAATATTCTAGTTATACATGGGATTTTTCTTATTACGTTGCTCCTTCACAAACAGATTGCAACAGTTCCTATGCAACCCATCATTTGTTAACAGCGCCTTAAATGCCTCACAAACAAATTACACTGAAAATAGTCCTATGGTTGTCACACCAAACTGGCATTTTTCAGACTTTCCCTTTTTACTTTCTGGGTCAAATTATTGGCCTATTGTATCATATTCTGACTTGGAATCCTGTCCTGAGGTTCACAGAAGGATCTGCTCTTTCTCTTCAGAAGGACAGCACAGATGGTGCCGTTTGTGCAATGCGGCAGTGCCGAGGCTCGCTGGCCCTGCACAGAACCTCATTGTGCAGGACACACTGCCCGTGCAATAGCACTGACCACGCAGTCAGAACTGTCAAGGTATTTGCCAGCCTAATCAAAACCACTGCTCTAAACAAGCTTCTGAAGTGCCTTCCCCCAAACAGTTAAATGCTTCTCCTCCCCCACCTGTCACTCACAAAAATACCCACATGGGAAAGACATGAGAAAAAACGGGGACAAGCAAAAGCTCCAGGTCTGTGTGCACACATTAAGCTCATGACACTTGACATCTGTCTGCAGGGAGCTGCCTCACCAGTACAGACCTAAACTGCTGGTCTTAGTAGAATGGCTTATCTTAAACAGCATGTGTTCTGCTGTGAAAGGAAGGTAAAGCAAAATTATTTCCTTTGAGGGGAATTGGAGGAACCAGTGTCCCTGATCTTGCATTCAAGGTAGTTATGTTGAATTCTTTTTAGTCTATTAAAGAAGGTAGTATGCAACTGAATTGCGTTGAGATTGCCACATAAGGTCAAAGAACTGCCATCTCCCTGTCCATATAATTTGTCTTATTGTTAAGTGCACACGATGTAACCATGTGATCAGAGAAAGAATATAAATCTATCAAATATTTTGAAAGCTGTACTCCCTGACAGAAAGGTTTGATAATATTAATGGGCTGAATCCTTTTTAAATTGAAGGAGCTGATTTGATTCCAGATCTAAATAATTTTTATTAATTTTATAACCTATCTGTTAACTGAAACAGCCTGTCTCCAAAACACTCTGTTTATTCTTATAAGGATACCTTTAGTGCTTTTGACATTGAATTCTTCATTCATTTAAAGTGGATGTTTTACCTACAAACTGCTTGGAAGTGGGAAAGTTGACACGAGAAACGGAGAGGTCTTGAGCTTGTCTCAAAATAGCAAGTAACAAACGTATTTTAGAACATACCCTTTTTGCCTCACATACTAGTTGCTACAAATCTGCTTGATTTGAAGGATAAATGAAAATCATTCTGTTTGATTTCCACACAGATATATATTGCAAGACTATCCAATTTCAGCTAGAAAATAATTTTTTTTATTATTATCTGCCCCTTTTACATAATTTCGTAATAAACGTGAAACTAAAATAACAGTCTGCGACTAGGAGGAATCAAAAATTCCAACATGGAGTCAAGTACACAGTCCGCAGTGCGGTAATAGGCACATGGAGGTGCAAGAACAGATCAGCACAGACAAGGTCTAAGGTGAAAAGATCAGCCTTTCTTGGCCAGAAAATGTACCTCCACAGAAACAATGTATCTAGACATGCGCTCCAACAGAATGGAGTATGCTGAAGGCAAATTTTCAGCTTTCTTGGGCTCCTTTGTTAAAGAGCTCTGGAAGCTACATCTTGACCAGGAGACTAAGAAGCATCCCATGTAATGGATCTCAGGAATAAGCATAAGACCAGAGGCATCATAAATCCATAGCTTCATTGGTATGTTTGTTTAATACTTGGAGTTCAATTGTTATCAGATAAGTTGTCTGGTAGCTGAGGAGAAGTACACTTGAAGTCTGGGGAGTTGCTTGTTTTCTCAGTCTCTCTCAAGAAACTTCCACCAAATTTCCAACAATACCAGATGCAATTCTGATCTTTCCATTATGTGCTGTGTTTATGAAACTAAGTGAATTGATAGTGAAACTTTATAATGAGTTCCTACTTCTTTACTTACCATTAAAATAGAAATCGCTGTTATGTTCATTACAATTTAAGTTATATAAACAATTTTTACTATTTGATAAGAAATTTTCTCCAAATTGTAATATTACCTACCTTTCAACTGATATATTTTTAATAGTCTTGTACTTTAAAGGTAAAATATTTCAGGTAACATGAGGGGAATTCTCTTACCAGCAGCTACATAGTAGGAAAAGCTCCTTGGAGAATGGCTGAAACAAGTGACCACAACTAGAGGTTATGCATTAAACTACTGTCTTCTAAACAGATCCTTGCAGATCCTGTATCTTGTGGCAGGAAGGAATTCCACTGTATTTTGTAGACACAGAAAAGTGTATTGACTTTCTTTGATTTTTTTTTCTTTCTTCACCTAGTGAGGAGCCCGAAACCTGTGCCCATATCAGAATTTTCCTGTCAAATTAAAGGCTGGGCTTAAAGATATACTCTTTTTGTTTGTTTCGTTAGTCAGGCTGATATGAATGGATTTCAGCAAAAAAGCCATGTGAACCCAGTCCAGTTCTGATAAGGAAGAAAAGTGGTAAGTTAGTCCATTATGAGTAACTTATATGTTAATATGATAACAGAAAGCCAATTATGAATAGATCAAGAAAAATTAAATAAAATGTTAAATTATTACAATGCAACCATTTATCATCCACCCAGGTGTAATGTAAACATAGTGCTACTAATGCCCTGCAATCCATTATTCCTGATGCTTTTAAATGCTGCTCTTAGGAGAAGAAAAAAATTAATGGTGCACAGAAGTATCATTAGCATGAATTTCCTAAAGAAAGAAGCATGCAAAAATGATTTTTAAAAGAAGTCTACTTTTGAAAAAAATCCTGTAATATGTTCTTTTAATACTTGTAACGACTTTTTTTTCATTCATTCATT
>VZDJ01000119.1:2313730-2332971 GCA_008694505.1 Cyanoderma ruficeps | reverse complement strand
CATTCATTCATTCATTCATGTATTCATTCACTCACTCACTCTGGTTTGATCTAACTTGAAGCTAAGGAGGCTAAGGAGTGACCTTGTTGCTCTGTGCAACTTCCTGAAGTGGAAGATGTGGAGAGGAGGCACTGAGGTTTTCTCCTTGAGATCCAGAACACAAATGGGGATAACACAAAGCTGTACTGGAAGGGTTCGGAGATAGAGATTGGGAAGCATTTCTTTACTGAGAGGGTGGTCAGACACTAGAACAGGCTCATGCCCCAAGCTTCTAAATGTTCAAGGTGTATCTGGACAGTGCCCTTAAGAAAGTGCTTTAACGTCTGCACAGCCCAGAACTGCTCAGGAAGTTGGGCAAGGTGAGCTTTGTAGGTCCATTGCACCTGAAATTTTCTGTTCTGTTCCAGGCTATGCGGTTCTTCATAAACACTTAGTCAAAGTAAGCTGTATACAGGTTCACACGCACACATGTAAATATAAAAAGGAAGTGTTGTATTATGGCTTGTGCACTAATGGGTAAAAATTGTAACTACTGGTCTTGTCTGAATGCACATTTACTGAAATACTGTTACAGTTTTTAACCAAGACTAAACTAAGTTTAAATTGGCTTTCTAACCTTTAGCTAAATCATTGCAGTAGCATTTTAAAGAATAGGTTAGGGTCTTTTTCTTTCCTTTGAAGTATCCAAACTATGTGGTTTTTTTTTCCATTGATTTCACTGATTTAATGAAAAAAAATGGAAAATTAATGTAATTATTTATTCCAAGACCAAACTGCCTTAGAACCACCACAGTCTACTTATTCCTGACAGTTTCAATTCACATTCCACAATAATTTAAATATGTTTAACTGTAAAATAAAGGAAATTATCATGACAGCTTTCTTATTCTAATTGACATTTTAAAATTAAATAAGAATTATCTATGCAAATATCTACGTAAACTTAATGGCAAAATAAATGCTTCATCACATGAAGCTATAAAATGACATCAGGAGGCTGAGGCAGAAATCAGGAGGAATGCAGTGTGGTTTATAGCTAATGCATCAAACAGCACTCTGGCCCACATTGTTTCCACCCAAGGAAAAGCATCTAAAAGAACTTCCTCTTAAAATAACAAGCATTTGGCTTCCTACATCCAGCAAAAACATCAGAGCTGAAGGAATAAACTTTAGATATTACTTTTCAGAAATAATAATAAAATCCCAATAATGAATCTCTTTCTTCAGGGATGCAGTTATGCACTGCAATGAACTTTCAAAATCTTGTTTCAAAATGAAAAAGGATTCATAAATTTTGTGGCCTTTCCTATAATTCTTGCCTTAGAAAACAGGAGCAAAAGCCAACATTTTCCTATGAATGAAAAACTGACCATGAAAACCAAAAAGTGAATCAGAAAAAATAGTTTACTAATTAATGTTCAAACTCAGATTCTATATATTGTTCATGGAACTCAATTTAATCTTAATATTAATCATTTTAATCTATTTTAATCATCTTAACCTATCTTAATCTTCTAAAATTTTCAGATATACTAATTAATACAAGATTTTTAAAATTAAATATAAGATGTGTGCCTATGATCTTGTAGGGATATTACCAGTTCACTATTTTGAAAACTGTTGCTCAGTAACAGAAGTTTTTGTCATGGGTGAGGATTTTTTATATTTACTGAAACAATATTAAAGGTAGGCTGGGATTAAAATTATGTAACATATGAAAGACTTCACAGGTAAAGGGATCAGTTAATGACTGACAAGAGAATCCCAGCTATTTGCAACTGTTATTTATTCAAGATGTAAAAGCAGTGTCCATGGAGTTTATTCTCTCTAGAATGATAAACAAAAGTTGTTTTAAAGCTATTAAATTGTTTATGCACACCATTTTGAGAAATATAAATAGTTCAACTGTGGTGGCATCAAGTTCCAAGACACAAGATTCCCTAATGCACCGCATCACCTTGGACAGAGAACTGGCATAGAACATGTGCCTGCAACTTAATGGCAAAATAAATGCTTCATCACATGAAGCTATTCTTAACTCATTAGCCTGACCACTGATATTACTAGAGCTATGGAGAAAGTCATAATTCAATATTTCTCTGCATTATTTCAGGATTCATCTGTTCTATAAGTGCAACACAGTGGCAAAAAAAACTAAAGCAAACACCAGCTACCAAAATATACAAATTTCAACTCTTAATGTTCTCCTTTGGCATATATTTGGCTTTTACCCCAAATCTGTGTGATGGCTTCCACAAGTTATACAAATATCTAGGATTGGAATGTTTATCCCTTCATCTTTATCTATAGAGAAAAGGATTTGAAAGCTATTGGGGTGGTGAGGGAAGACACAGGGAAGTAGTGAATGCTGAAAAGATGTGACTGTAAAAATTCTTATTTCTCTGGGAAACTAAAATAATACTGAAAAAAACAAACCCTAATCATATTATGAAACTTTCCTGCAGTTACAATCCTTAGTAAAAGAACTTGGAGTTTTTAATGAAAAGAAACAAAAAGCAATTTGTACATCAATCTATGAATCTCAGTGTAGCTGACTAGTTTATCAACGACAGTATTTCTTTAAGTACAAAAAACCCCTCAAACCTTCTGCAGTGATAATTCTTTTGGCATTTTGTACTACAATATTTTCTGGCATCACAGGCAAAAGCAAAAACACAAAACACCATATATGGAACAGAACACAAATTTTGCCGGACTGAACACCCAAAAATTAGTAGAATAAAATGCAGCATTTTTGTTAATTGTTTGGTACTCTTTGCAAACATACAAAATAGGTGATTTCTTTGAAATTAATCCAGGTTGTATTCTCACATCACTAAATAACAAAGAGTGGCCAATATCAAGCAGTGAAAACTCAGCCCTTCATCTTGCTTTTCTGAAAAAAACCCTAATTCCTGTTAAAGAATGCTGAGTACAAAATAAAGATATGCTTTATTCAATTTAGTGAAATTAAAACACATAAGATATTTTTAAAATAAATTTGTTTTGCAGATGTCTAAACACTGAAGTCAAAGTGACATATTGTTTAAGCTGGCTATGTAATTTTTATTTTTCTGATGAAAATCAGAGATTAGTGTGAATGAGCATTTAACATTATTTTTTTATAAATAAGTTCCATGCCAGAAAATCTTAACTTTCATCATACTGTATGAAAGACAACATATTTAAAAAAAAATATTAATGAAAAGACCTGAACCAAAACAAAACAAAAACCAGAATGCAGAATTTATAGATTACCTACTTCCATCAACTGCACTTTTTCAAAGCTGACCACACAGTAGAATAATAGTTGTGGCTATTTTAGGAAACAATACTGCATGTACTTTTTAATAACAGTTTTTGTATAATTTCTAAATTTCTCTTGAGCAGTAAATAGTAGTTGGTAAACAATAAAGAGAAGCAAACCTTCAGAATCCCTTTCTGTCCTTCCTAAGAGCTTAAAAATGCCGAAGTCTTCATTCAGTCCCTCTGCCATCAATGAGGTTCTGATAATTTATCTTCTTACAGTTTTGCACATCTGTAACTGCATATAGTAATTCAGACTACTTATGTAACTGCTTTTTATTAGCCACAAAACATGATTTGAAATGTCATATTTTCATGGAAAATAAGTTAAATTGAATCTTTGGTGGGGAGATGGCTTGGGATTTCGTAAGTGCACTGACATTTTTGGTCTTCTTTTAGAGATTGTAGAGAGACCAGTCAGCACTAAGGTCCTAGGAAACGGAATTTCCATGATGGATGAAATTTTTAAGCACACTCTAAAGAGATGCAGAAAGGATGTGCTGTGTTTATTATGGCATGCATTTCACTCAACTTGTTTAGGGTTGTTTAAGATGCTACTACAACACTAACACTTGACCATATTAAACTCCTTTTTGATACATGGTCCCCCACCTCAAGAGGGAAAAGCATTCTGCTTAGATCTCCTAGAACTGTCCTCCCCACAAATGCATGATCCTTTGTAAAACAGCCATGAAACCAGGAATGGCAGTACTGAAGCCAGTCAGATATAGATATATATATGCACGTATGCTGCACAAACCTAGGACCACAAAGAGGCAACCTCTCACTGTTACTAAACACAAATATTAATTTAATCTTCCTAGAACCATAACTGATGGCACCAAAACAAATCCCAACCTTTCCATCTTTATGTAACTTCTGCTGCTGAAATTTTATCTGTAGATACAGCCATAAAAATGTTGTAGTGTCTTTAATAATATAACAGGAGAAAGGTTTTCGTTGCTCCTCAAAGCTATCAGCTCACATCCAGTGAAGCAGAGCAGATGATAATGTGCACAGACTAATGAAGTGTAGAAAATATCTTTGCTCATGAAATCCTGACAGCCTGAACAAATTTTAATCAATGATTACTTTCTTTGTGTCAATATGTGATTGTATTTTCCTTTGTGAAAATATGAGTAGTTGAGGGAACTGGGGTTCTTTAGCCTGAAGCAAAGACAGCTCAAGGGTGACCTTATTGCTCTCTACAACTGCCGGAGAGGAGGGTGTAGCCAGACAGGGGTTGGATTCTTATCCCAGACCACTAGTGACAGGTGGAGAAGACATAGCCTCAAGCTGCACCAGGGGAGGTTCAGGTTGGACATCAAGAGTAATTTCTTCACAGAAAGAGTTGTTAACCATTGGAACAGACTACCCATGGGAGTGATGGAGTCACTGTCCCTGAAGGTGTTCAAGAATGGACAGCACGTGGCACTTAGTTCTATGGTCTTTTTGACAAGGTGACAGTCGAAGGTTGGACCTGATGATCTCAGATGTCTTTTCCAAATGAAATGATTCTGTGATTCTGTGTGATTTATTTTACCAAAATATATATCATCAAGCAGAAGATGTTTAATTCATAAATTTTTTTGCATAAAAAGTAGTTTCTTAAAAATCATTTCTAAGTGTCCTTCAGATATTTTATTCTCTGAAAACTATTTTTCATAAAATTACTTTTTCAGCAAGTGAATTTACTAATATAACTATGTGGATGATGTCAGTATTTTTAGAGGGTCAAAATTATATCTTCAGTTCATTAGTGGCTCCATTTGGAAATGATCTTTGAAATCATCTGGTCCAATCCTTACCTTAAAATAGGACTAGCTTCCCTGTTAGAACTGGTTGCTCATCACATTGCCCAGTTGAGATATGAACATCTCAGGGGCAGAAATTCCCATATTTCCTCTGGTAATATATTCCTGTGCTTAAACAGCTTCTCTATGTATTTCCCCCTATTCCTTCTCCTCAAAACAAAACTGTTTTGTTTGATTTTTTTCGTGGTTTTTTGGTGGTGGTGTTTTTGGGGTTTTTTTTGGGTTTTTTTGTTTGTTTGGTTTTGGTTTTGGTTTTTTGGGGGGCTTTTTGGTTGTTTTTTTTTTTTCTGCACTTTATGTATCTTGTCTCCTGTGATTGTTCTGTACCTGTCAGGAGAGTATGGCTACTGTCTTCTCTACAACTGCTCATCATAAATCTGTATACAGCAGGTAGATGTCCCCCCTGTCCTCAGCTTTTCCATTCTCATCATAACTAAATGCACTTTTCAGGCTGTTCTTGTACACCACATACAGATCTCTTACCAGTCTAGTGCTGCTCTGCTGAACTTGGTTTCTCAGTACTCTTGCAGTAAAGTACTACAAGTGCACCAGAATCCCACACAAGTGTGAAGTCACTTTCATTCTAAATTCTTTTCTTAACCCAGGGACACTTCCTGTACTTTAAGATCTAATCATTGTCCTTGTGTTAGTTTAGCCAACAGCTATAGATGAGATAGAACCTCTTTCTTTCCTGTGGTCAACTGTGTATTCATTAGTGGTGTTGGAAAGGCAAGTTTCTGTACCTCATCTGAAATACCTTTATTCCTTTACCTGATCCACCACAAACCACTTCAAAGTCTACCCAGACACAACACGGTCCTTGCTCCATTGCAAGATCAAGTGGATCTCTGACCTTTACACATTTGGAAATTGGAAAATACACCAAAGAGCTCGTTTCCATTACTCTAGTCGGATATCATGATCTTACTTCCATCCTCCTTAGAACATGGCTCACTGTGAAAGACAGGAATGCATGACTCAGCCTTGCCAGTCTGAGACCTGGCTGAGTTTAAAGCCCAAGTAAGAAATAATTACATGGTAAATATTGTTCTTTATTTACCTTTTGTTAAGAAATCTTTAAAAGGAAGATGTCATACCAATATAGACCACTTTTGTTACAAAATGAGAGCAGAGATACAGTAATACTATACTGTTATCCTGTATTACCCTTGGTCCCTACCTTTGGATAATAAAAGTGATACAGATTTAGAGTTTCTATATCATGGGACAATGTGTTTGTGTATGAGAAAAAATATTTTTTATTTTCTGCAGCTTGCACTTTTGAAGTGTAATTAAGACTGAACCAATCATTCTATTAGTCTCTGAATATAAATTAATAATAAAAAAGCTAAAGCTATTCATAATCCTTTTTTCTAAGAGTTGTATGGGTCTTTCCATTCTAAATCCTCTCCATTTCTGTTCTATTTCCTTTCCCAGATCAGAAAATCTTTTGCTGTGTATATTCCAGTCTGACAAAGCTGTTTTGTTTTCACATGTAAATCTATATTCAAAAGCATTTAACTTAAGAGATGATTCAACTCCATGACACAAAAACACTAGACATCCTTGATAGAATGTGTACAGCTCAACCAAGTGCAGCTTTTGTCTGTGCATGCCCATCTCAAAAAATATTTTGGTTTCTAGTCAGCTGTTCCTTCCCTTAATTTTTAACTCATGCCTTAATTTGCAAGATCATTCTTCTGTTATTAAAGACAAAAAAATGACGAGATGTCATATAGTGCCACCACTTTCCACACTGATGCTAGAGTTCCAGCTGCATTCTTTGCTTTGTGATATTTCAGTTTGCATTAAAATAATTCACTGCTCCTCTCAGAGAGGCTCTGAGTAAGTGATAAATTAACAGGGCAAGGAATTACTGAAATGATCAAATGGAAAGCAAAGCACTTTTAAATAAAAGTACAACCTTTTCTTTTTCCTTTGGGAAAACATGCCTGAAACTGTAGAGTTTTGAGTACTTAAATGGTATATTCTGTTTTACTCAGCTTTCTTCTATAAAATGCTGTTCCATTAAAGAAAAAGAAATCAAACCCCAAAACAACAGCAGGTGATCTTTTACATTAGAATAGTTTTTCAAGTAGCTTTATTCTTAATTCTTACCCTCAGATGTACCTGCTCTTTTCTTTCAAGGGACATAAAAAATGAAGATTAAACTCCCTGAATATAGTCTGTAACATTCAGCATATGATAGCTAGAAGCTATTATTTCAATATTGATTAGTTTTTTCGCAAGCATTAGGGACTTACAAACTTCAGGTATGCACATTCTTGTTCCTTGCATTCCCTTTGTGCATTTATTATGTAAATTACATTTTCATGAAATGGAATTTTATGACTGAAAGATGCATAATTAAGATTCGAACAGAACTGTGTTCAGTTACAGATAATTCATGCTGACTAACTAAAGGGCATTAATACTATATGAACTTATGTTGCATTTAGTTTTTGAAATATATTTTGAAATGTATTTTTCAAAGCTTTGGACAACTACCAATTCTTGTAAAATAATTGCAATATCTTGCAATATAATCTGAATGTTGAAGCCTTACTCTAGTGAGGATATAGCAGATCATCACAGATAAAACAGATACTCAGCAGTGTTGAGAATTTTTTTGATTGAAGAACAGGTAAAAGAAAATAGTTAGGCAGAAAAGGCCACGGTATACAGAATAGCTTCAGTAGAAAAACATTGACAAAAAAAAATAATTTTACTTGGAAAAGGTACCTTTAATAGGCTTAAAAGCGGGACAGAAAGCAACTCATCATTTTTCTCTTTGCAGCTTGCAAAAAAAAAAAAAAAGCCAAAAAACTTTGGGTTTTTTTGGAGTTCAAAGTATGGAAAGAAAAGCAATTTTTCATCAATTAGCTGTTCCTTGTTGTATAGCTGCTTGTTTCCTGTGAATGTGATGAAAATTGCACTTGCTTTTATAATGACAGAAGAGTGAGCCATCTGCACTTGCAGTTTAATATCAGATGTGAACAGGTTTCTGTGAAAGAGTTTGTATCTACTAAATTCATACTTTACCTTATTATGCAATAGCTTCTTCAAAGATTTTAGCCCAGTGTAGACTCTACTACATTTTTCACACAGCTTAAAAAACAATCTATAAGTTCTTTGCCATTTTCCCTCCACTCATTTGGCCTGTACACTAGAGCATGGAAAAGGATGGCTGTTTTCATATTGTTGCTGGGAAAATATGTCATTGGAATAAATGTATGAAATGTGTGTCTATATGAAAGTACGACAGTAAAGTAGGTCATCTGTATTTTATGGCTGTGTGCTAAGATGGAATAAAGTATCCTTACAAATTTCACTACTCCTAGAGGACTTCAGGGGTTGTACTCCAAATCTTTCTTTTCTTACAAGTCTTCTTAAGTTGTCAGCATATAATTTATTTTAGAATATCCCATGCAGGGTTTTGAAATCCAAAAAAAAGTTATGGAGATGTGACAAATTAGCAAGGAATAATATATTATTAAAATATATCAGGGTGAAATTTTGATGCTGTTACTGTCTTGTATATCCTGTATACATCCTGTATGTACAAAGTTGCCACAATGTGATTTTAAACAAGTGCTCTGTGTAAAAATATATTATTTTTCAATAAAAATGAAGCCAAAACCCAAGACTGGAAATTTTATCTGATAAGGTTGCAGTATTTTTACCTTAAAATCATCCATCTTAAGTATTCAGGTCTACAAAAAGAAAACCAGCAACTTTTATTCTAGCAGTTATCCTAATGTACAAGTGACAGCCACTCTGATTTATCATTTCAGTCATACTAGAATGCATCCTCCATTATTGCCCTCTGTTAGTTTTAATAGCTCGCAATGCAACTGAACCTGCCTTTACTAGTTGAAGTAAAATGAAACTCCTTAGAGTCTATTTTGTAAAATTAGAAGCAAAGTTTTCTAAACAAATTTGTGTAGGTGTTTTGCTCCCCACAAAGCTATCAACTTTGCCCATGTCAGTAGTGACATGTTTACTTTGCACTTGGAGGGACCTCATAATACCTTAAAATGAAGGTAATTTCATCTTCTTCCTGCTCTCTTCCCTTTCCTATTGAGAATACATGTATAGTTCAAAGTGAAAACCTACCTGGGATTCTACTCTGCTGCTGCGAACAACAGACAATTATCTACTACAGTGGGATTTTCTATCTGTGATTGATTTTTTTGGGCCAACACAAGTACATGAAATGTGTGCTAGTGCAGGAGTTTGGGAGCATCTCACCTGTATACTGAAGTGCCTCACTTATAAAAATTTTCCACAAACCATAGACTTAATAGTTCATGGAGGAAATAGACAATTTATATTATCTTTCTACTGCTTTCTGTGTCTTTACATGAGTAAAATTCTGGATGCTGCTGCTCTTAAGAGCAAGAGTTACCAGCCTGTGAGTGGGCATCTCCCGTATTAGCTTTATAATGGCAAATTTTAAGAATGGCGTAAAGGTCTTCTTTTGTCTTTTTGGATTTTCGTTATTGCTGTGTGAAAATTTATAAAAGATCATCACAAATGTGTAAGGAATACTTCAAAAAATAAACTAGATAAATAGGATAAATTTATTGTATTTTATCTTCTTATGAAAGATGGAATAAATAGTTTTCCCCAAGTTCTCAATTTGACAGACTAAGTAAATCCCAATAATGCCTGTTCTACAACTCTTTCAAATGAAAGTAACAAGCATCAAACATAATTGCTATTGTAAATGATGCTACATTCTAATTTGAGAGGAGGTTTTCTGGAAGACTCCTTCAAACACTATAAACCCTGTTTAATTTTAATTATTAAAATTAATTATTAAAAAATAAAATTATCATCTCCCTGCATTAGAATTTCTTAATTTTTTCGGAACATAGTTTGCTTCTTGTGAAATCTTTTCATATATAATTCCATATAGAGAACCCAGACATGGTTTCATCCTTTTTATGTTCCATTTAAAATAGCTGATTATGTTACAAATTCTGGTACATCAATAGTAAGCGGTAGAACAGAAAATTTACTTCAAAAGATCTTGTTTATGCTCCTGTTATAATGTTGGTTTATTTCTTCTTTTTCAAAGCAGAAATTCATGGGATATGTTTCAGCCCAGTCACTAGAAGTTTGAACATAAATTTATCAAGGCTAGCATTAAGGCAAGACTAGCAGTATCTAAATCTAATCGTGTTGGAATAAATATAGTTCATGTGATGCTTTAAAAAACCAAAACAATCTGATTCATTAATCACTTCAAGAAGACATATGACAATATAGTAAGCAGACAAAGGCAATTTGTATCAGCTTTTGATGTCTTTTAATACAATAGAATTTTAAATGGGATATTCAAATGTTTATGAGTCCTATGTGCTATTATATGTCATCTGTGGTCATTATGCTTAAAATAATGGTATTTATCTGTACTGTAGAAATAATAACTTTTTTAACATCACAACAGTTATGACCAAAACCAGTTCAAAGTTTTTCCCTGCCAAGAATCAGTGGAAAGAACAGCTACACGCATTATAAATGCTTGGGCAGCTATTTTAACTGTGCACAAAACCACTGGCTCCTGGCTCTGAGTAACCAAGGATGACACAGTGCACAGCAGTATGCTGACTCTAACTAGTGCTCACTAGAGTGCCAGGAATAGCTCAGCACAAGGACAGGAGACCAGTTTGGCCTGATACACTGTACTTTGGAAACATTTCAGTGCCTGCTTCCCACTGTCTCACAGGCACAAGACGCTACAGATCATCTGCTCCTACCTAAGGCTGATAATGAGCCAGTACTATGAGGCACAATTACTTGTGCTTTGCCAGTATTCCAGCCAGGATCTGTTACAGGGGTGAGTAATCACCAATTAAGATGCATGAGAAAATTTCTTCCTGCCTCTGCTCAGCATGAACTCTCATGATTGTCAGGCATCAAATATCCGCTCCTGGTGACAAGTATGCCCACACAAACCAGACAATACATGAATTTTGCTCTACTGCCTTCCATCCCCATCTTCTTCGTTGTTCTGATGGAACTGAAAAGGAGGCTTGTTCACCATGGAGATTCATCTCTGGGGTGTTCCAGTACAGCTAGTACAGAGAGGACCTTCAAGTATCTCCTCTAGGAATGGTAAGATATGTCTACTGAAATCCAGAGTGATAGAGAAGGGTGGCAGACTCAAGCCCCCCAGAGAAAAGCCTCTGGGATAAGGTTTCACAACACGCAGGAGACCAGAACAGGCTGAGCCAGGTGAACAGAAGTAGTCTAGAGAAAATACAGACAAAACTGGTGACAGATGAAAGAGGAGAATGAGAATGGTGTGCTCATCTGAGGGTCAGGTCTGAAGTAGAGACTGTATGGGCTTATGCAGAGATCTCCCCAGATTTTTGCACAGTAATCTGGTTAACAGGACTAGATTTGCAAAGTAATACCTGATTGGCTCTTTGCATGAACATCTTCTAAGTGAAAACTTAACAGGTTTGTGGGTTCCTGTTTCTTGACACTTCAGAAGAGCAAAACAATAATTCAAGCTGCATGTGTTCTGCCCAGCTTGAGGAGCAGTGATATGATAATATTCTAAAAGATATCTGAGAATTGAAGCTATCTAGAAACAGTTTTTCAGGGAGATACATACTAGTTTATGCCAGAAAATTTTTTTCATAGTATCAAAAATAATTGACTTCTTATGAATCAGGGGCACTAGTTTAAAATGTACAAATTTGTAATCTTGTTTTCAGACTCAAATCTGTTGCACTTGAACCACAAGAAAAGGAGGTAAACGTGAATAAATGAAATCACTTTATTCTTCAATGGAGATTACAGTGTCAGCTACCAGAGAAAAAGGTTAAAAGCAGCACTGAAAATCAGACATATGAATGTATGCATATTCCATTAAAAAAATTTCCATTCTACCAATTACTTTGTCCTCTGTTTTTACCAGCTTCTGGGTAAAACAGAATTATTACAAGTATCATTGTTTTAATTTAAAGACTTCATTGGCAGATTTAAACAAAGGGATTTGCACTCCTTGTGAGGAAAAGTACTTCAGCAACAGCAAAGTTGTCATCATACATGGTACTGAGAAATTTTAAATCCTTGGATATTACAGTAGAGTAAATATTAGGAATTACTTCGGAAGCAGAAGCATGACAGGCACAAGAAAAAAATAAATAACACAAATTAACTTTTCATAGCTGTTGAAATAAAAAAATCTCAGTTTCTAGAAAATTTCCATGCTTATAGCAAATATGACAAAATAGATCTAAATCAAGATGAAGCCTGCCTCTTCAAAGTGATAGCATCTCATATGTAAAATAGTAAGAAATATTCTCCATATTTTTAACAATAATATAATGCAAAATTAATGGGTATAATTTTTCTAACCTGGAGTATATTTAATTGCTTTTTTTAATGGTTCATTTATGGATTGAAAAATGCTCAGACTCCTTGGAACACTTCTTTTTTTTCCCCAACAGTTAACAGACTGAAAGAAAAAAAGCCATGGATCATAAGCACATTATTGTACCCTAGCAGAACCTTTTGTACAACTCCTCTACAGTGAGGCTCTATTCCTTACAAATTAAACATAATTATTTTCATGACTTTACAATTTCATCAGTGAATCAAAGTGGTGGCAAACTTTCAGATTACCTCTTCTTATCACAAGTAGAACAGCTTAATATCTTATGGATCATATTTTCCTAGTGTGTCTTCATGAATTTCCCACTAAAAAATTTCAGAGGGATCTTACTTGATTTTTCAAAGAACAGATAATTTGGGGGTTTTTTCAAATCTCCAATTTTTTTTTTTAATAAGTCTACCTTTGATAACTCTGAACTCTTTTTGGAATGAATTTGTGTTGACAAAGCAACAAATTCTGCTTTCTCAAAAACCTGCTCATAAATGCCAGATCAGTCAGAAGAAAAGTCTCAATATTAATGAAGTCAAACGTAGAGCTACATATGATCACTATTATTAGGAGGGAAACTCCACACCAATTTGCAAGTTGCATTTTGCTATACAAGTAATCAGATAACAGTGCTATGCTGGGACATTGAAAAGCAATTATAAATATCATTGTGCACTACACAAAGGGTAATGTTCTTGGTACTTGAAGAAGAAGTTTATACTTTATAAACTCAGTTAGTTGGATAAACTTCAGATGAAAAGATGCTTCATAGCATATATATTCAGAAATTTTTAAATTTATTAACTCAAGCATTTCAAATCAATGACTACTAAAATTTCACAATTCAGCAGCCTTTCTGTGGAAAATCTACAAACCTTTGATTGAAAACAAGCCCTGTTTGCTAATACTATTCACAGAACTATAAAACCACTCAGGTTGGAATGGCCCATCTCATTCCAGCCCTGCCGCCATGGGCAGGAACACCTCCCACTAAAAAAGAATGCTCAGAACCTCATCCAGCCTAGCCTTGAACTTTTCCAGGGATGGGGATCTCTTCTTTCTCTAGAACTGGGAGTTCCAGTTTCTCCGGAATCACTCTACAGTATGTAAATAGTTTCAGTACTTGGACCATAGCAATATATCGGACAAAAGAGTAGTGCTGACCTAGCTTAACTACACAGTTAGCATGAGAAGCTTCAAAAAGAAGGAAATTTTTCCAGAGACTTAGGATAAATACACCTGAGGATCAGTTTGGAATTCTTAACTAAATTATACTTATCCCTACAATACCAATTTCTGCTTACCTTTTCAAAAATAAAAATAAAATTATGAATGTAGGACTTTTTTATGACAGAGTAGTTAGTATATTCATCCTTCATTTATCCATCATTTCAGATGTTAGAAGCAAATTAAAGAACTTTATTCATATTAAGGAGTTGTTTGGATTTCGTATTCGCTGAGGGGTTTTTGTATGAATATGAATTACTATGGTAAGAACAGTCAAGAGAAGCCTTCACTGATCTGACCTGGACATTGTCATGAATACATTAAGTTAAATTAATACTTTTTACTACATTGATTCAAAAAGTAATAAGTGAAATAATATATTATATAATAGCTTTAAATAAAAAATAAGTAACTGAACAATTTAATAGATATGCAAGGGTTTGACTAACAAAAAGTCTGCCATACCTTTAAAAGTCTATTCAAAGCACAGACAGGAAAAAAAACCCTAATGAAATTTTTTAAAAGATAATTTCTCTGTGATCTTTTCCTAGAACTAGCTAATTAACCTAAAAGTGGTGTTGTTTCATTGATGGAGAACCTGAAAAGCAATAACATCAGAGGATACTTACACTGTTGTTTGTTCGGGTGTTACTTTTCAGAGGTTGCTGATATCTTACCAGGACACAGATCCCTGCTAAGGACCAACACAGCAATGCAATCTTTCCAGCCATTCTGTTCTGAGGCATAACAAGAAACATCTCCACACAAACCACAAACTGCTGTTTCAAAAAACATTCATTGTTTGAGGCAGGTATTTCATAAGCTAGAGGACCCCAGGCAGCTAAAGATTTACTTTAACAAAGAGCAAAGTGAACAGCTTCAAACAATTATCAACCCTGTTGTTCAAAGTGAGCAGACAGAACCACTGGTAAAACAGTGTGTCTTTGGAAACATTTCTTACACTGCATTGCAAGTACAAAACTGTTAAAGTAACCTAACTCAGAGGTTCATCTAAGTTTTCCAGCAAAAGCTAGTCTTTTTCTTTGCATCAACTAGGCTAAAGAATCAAAAATTTCAGCACTTTGGGATGAGAGATGTTTTTTTCCTGCACCGTGAGGTTTACAAATATTTTTCGCTTATTCGCTCTAGTTGGTGAAGTAGTAAAAGCTCAGGTAGGTTGGAATGGGCAATAGAACAAGAAGAACAAACCCTGTTTTTTGGAAGGGTATAAGGATTCTCTGAGTGATAGGAATAATGAATAATAACTTGTACTTCTTTAAAAACAATTTTTGGGTTTTTGAATTGGCTGCCAGGAGGCACATCCTACAGGTCTAGGGTTTTTTTGTTTTGTTTTGTTTTGTTTTTCAACAATCACTGAAGACTGCTAGACAGTATAGCTTATCACAAGGGAAACAATCATTCAGAATCTGAATGTCACCAATATAAATAAGTACTCTGCATTGGCTAAATCCCTGAAAAATAATGGAAGATTCTTGCAGAGCATAGCATAGTTTAGCCACTAATTCTCTTAAGAAAATAATTAACTTCAAGTAATGATGGCCTTCAAGGCTTTTTCTCCAGCATCCTTTTAATTGATAATTAGTTAAGTAAGATAAAACAGAAAAATAAAAACAAATCCAGATAATTTCAGTATAGGTTGAAATTAAAATTTTGCATTTTTACTATAAAGGAGAACACATTTGTATTTCCAAGGTACTGATCCTAAATGACCTCTGAAGCTGCTGCAAAGACTCCCTACCATTAAATTTAGTCCGGGTTTGAAATGGGCTATTTCTACTTTGCCTAAAAGGAACACAATGAAGCATGGAAAGTATAATGTAGTTATAATGAAGTACAACTAATGGGAGTCTATTTGTGTAATAGAGACAGAATTGAAACTAGATAAAGTGGCAAAGAAAAAGGAATACCATACACCTCATTTTGTGCAGAAAGTGCTGCTTACCTCTGCAAGAGGTGGGTTTTAGGTTGTTTTGTTTCTCTTAATATCAGTGATATGTGTTCACTGCAGATGAAAACTGTGCTCAGTGTTTGCCTAATGACAAGTCTATAAAATAATATCACATTTTGCATTTTACCTGGGGTTAGTTGATCTCTGCTGAGTTTTCTCAAATATCTCATGTGTGCTACTGCCAGCCATCTTGCCTAAGTCCAGTGCACACAGCAAAATCAGATATGTTTAATTTTTTTTCAGCTCCTGCATTTGCCTGGTCTGTATACACAAAAATGGTTTTGCTACATGGCACCTGTGAAATTTTCTCACTTTGCTAAGACCTGACTAAACATAAAAAAACAGATAACGTTTGCTACAAGATGGCATTAACTTCACAACAGGGAATATATTTTTCTTGTACTGTCTCTACTCCAACCATTAACACCTTCGTTATGCACACCATGTTTAAAGCAAAAAGTGATTTTAATTACAGCAAAAGAATAAGAAGAAATATTGCTGTCAGATATTGGTATAAATTTCTCTCCTAAATTGAACGACCAGCAACTAAAATGTTCTGTCCTGCTGTCAGACACTGTCATTATGATTATATCTGGGAATAATATCATGAAGTTTCAAGTATTAATATTAACTTAAAATAGTCAACATCAAAATAAGAGAATACAATGAAATCTTTTCATTTTTGCAGAAGCTGGAAAGTTTGTAGTAAAATATTACAAAACACAAGGAAGCTTCATAGGTGAGATGACGAAATGATGCTTGAATAACTGAATTCCATGTAAACCACACTAAGCATTTGTGTGATTCTACACAAACAGCACAATCTTTTTGCATTGTAACAAGTTCTGAGTAATGGTGTTTGTCTTCCCAAGTCCAAGTCAAATATGGTGGAGCCCAGATTTCCTGGAGATGGCTGAACACCTGCCTACCCATGGGAAATATTGAATTAATTCCTTGTCTTATTTTTCTTTTTCCTTTACTTGCTATACTGCCTTTAATTCAAGGCATGAGTTCTCCCACTTTTACTACTCTGACTGTCCCCCAGTCTACCAGGGGAAGGTGAGCAAGTGTCTGTGTGGTACTTAGTTCATAGCTTAAACCACAGGAAAGGGAAAGATAAAGCATTAGTTAACTGAGTTAACCGAGATGGCGAGAGGTATGCCTTGCATGTCTACAGAGCAATTCCCGTAAAAGATTCAAAAATGTATGCATCTGTTTTCTGGCACAGCGCACTACAGTGTGTGACTTAAAGTCCCAATCTCATCACCTTTCATATCTTTTGAATTATTTTCAACTAATCTTTTAACAATGGGCACCCTTGCAAGGAGCCAAGGATCTGGGAGAAGACAGATATGTAGATATAGATATAGAAGATATAAATGATACAGATATAGATGATACAAATATGTATGCATGTATTTCAAACACTGTAGGAACATAACCACATGGTAGGGCAGGGCCTCAGGCAATATAACTTGTGCATCCAGAAGTTTTGGTCTTATCCTAGGCATCAGCGAGATCCTCATTCCATCACTTTTGATGAAAATCAGAATTTTGATTTTGACTGTAATAGGGTGGCATCTGAAACTACAAAGTTATTTTAATAATTTCTCAATTAGTGAGACTGAATTTATAAAATTATAGAATCATTAAGGTCAGAAAGGAGCTCCAAGATGGTTGAGTCTAACCTGTGATTGAACCACCCTGGTAGCTAGACCATGGCGATAAGTGCCACGTCCAGACTTTCCTTGGATGTTTCCAGGGATAGTGACTCCACCAGTTTCCTCAGCAGCCTGTTCCAGTCCTTCTTTCTGATGTCCAGTCTCAACCTCCCTAGCACATCTTGAAGCCATTGCCTCTTGTCCTGTCATGAGTTTCCTGAGAAAGGAGGCCTATCCCTACTTTTCTGCAGCTTCCTCTGAAGCAGTTGTGGAGACCAATGAAGTCATCTCTGAGCCTTCTTTTCTCCAGGATAAACACCCCCCAGAACCTCAGCCACTCCTCACATTACTTACTCTCTAGACTATTCCCAAGCTCCATTGTCCTCCTCTGGACTTGCTCCATCACCTCCATGTCCTTCCTCAATTTAGAGGCCCAAACCTGGGCATAGTACTCAAGGTGTGACCTCATCAGTGCCCAGTACAGGGGGACAATCACTGCCCTGGTCCTGCTGGCCACACTATTGCTGATACAAGCCAGGATGACACCGGCCTTCTTGGCCACTGTTCAGCCAGCTGTCAGCCAGCACCCCCAAGTTCTTTTCCTCTGGGCAGCTTTCCAGTCATTCTGCCCCCATCTGGTAGTGCTGTCTGGTAATTGTGAACAAAATTCAAACCTGGCACTTCGCTTATTGAACCTCATCCAGTTGCCCCTGGCCAACTGGATCTGGCCTGTACAGAACAAAGTTTCTGTCCAGATCAAATGTCTGTCTTTTAAAGGCTGTCTTCACAGTTTACTTCAAGAGTGTGTTTTTAAATAACTGACTTGTTATGTTTTGCTGATTCTTGCTTTCAAAATGCAGTGAACTTGTAAAACTATTCAAACAGTTTTCAAAAAGCAAAATATAGTTATCTTCTGATAAGTGAATTAGAAATAGGTTTTAGTGGTAAGAAAATAACTTCTTTTTAAACACTTGAGTCATTAAACTAATCATCTTTCCTATTTAAGTGAACAGATCTAGAAACAATATTAATTTCCTTGGGAAGTCTTCACTAATTTGCACATTGCTTTTGCACAAAAGGCAGCCATGCTGCAAGTGGTAAATGTTCCTTAATGTTACCCCACTGCAAGTAAAACTTTCATTAGGAAAGCCTAGTATAAGGAGTTGTCATATGTGCTACAAAATACTAACTTCTTTCAAACTAATAATAGAGTTATTTATACTGCCTCCTCCAGGAAAGTCCACATAACTGAATCAGCCCTGTCCTGGGGTGACGTTGTGATGTTTGTATCCCCAGTCTTCCATTGGGTTTGGGTTGGATATTGCCCTGTGTGCCTTTGGTGTTGGGTCTGGGAGCCAGGGGAAGGGACAGGCGTGCAGTTTGTTTTCAGAAACCCCCTCAGCTGGCTGGCCTTGAGAGTCAGATTCAGCAATACACGGCGAGGGATGGAGAGTTGTTGTTTTTATTTTTTAGTCATTAGTTAGTGTGTAGCTACCAAAGGGGAAGAAGCTCTGCTTTTTGCCTTGTCCTGTTTTTGGGATTTTTTGGGGGGTTTTTTTCCCCCGTTTTTCTTTCCTCTTTTTTTCTTTTTTTCACCTTCCCTTGGAACTGTTAAAATCTCTCTGGACTGGGGACCTGGGGGAGCACCGTGGGGGTTTGCATCTGGAACCCACCAGGATCTGCCCAGCAACATTTCCCAGCACCAGGAGGACTGAGACAGAGCAGCCACCTACAAGAGGGGCTTCTTTCCAAAATCTGTCATCTCTCCAGAGTGGCACCAAGTTCTTGTCATCGGGTATTGTTCAGTTTATTGTGCCAGGGAGTGCTTTGCTTGTTTAATAAACAGGGCTCTTTCCACTTCT
>VZDJ01000119.1:2101674-2313693 GCA_008694505.1 Cyanoderma ruficeps | reverse complement strand
AAAAAAGCATCAGCTTGTTATCAATGTTTTTCCCATTCTGATTTCAAAACTGTATTAGCTTCTGAGAAAAAATAAACTCATTTCACCTGAAATCAAGAGAGTATGTGTAAATCACCAACCACCTTCTCAAGTTAAATTGTTATCATATCTTCATAAAAGTAATGAAAAAGACATTTATTTTCTGTGATCAAGCAAGATGAAAATTATAATAGCATAAACTGGTTATTTCACAACCAGGATCAAAGCCTAATTCCAGTACAAGCTAAGGAGAAGGTCTTCAGAAACACGTGAAGAAATGTAGCAGTAAAATGTAAGAGAAGAGAGCCTATTATGATGTCCATCTGGACAGTAGCAGAATTGAAAGGTGAAAAATTCACTAGTAGACATGCTGTCTGAATATAGATGGGACAAATGAGATAGAAATGAAGAGGAGGAAAAAAAGGACAGGATCTTTGTCAGGTAAGAGAAATTGCTAAAAGAATTGTAACTCCTATAGAAGTTGATTAAAAATAGAGAAACCCAAGAAAGAGAACAAATCCTGGTGTTTATAAGATTCTTCCACATGCAACTTAAACAAGTGTTTGCTTTTTGTCTCAGTAGATCCACAGATAGTATTTTAGAGTAGCCAATTCTCCAGTATAAGTCTGTAAAGATGCCACATGCACAAACAGCATAGTTTACACTGTAAATTTTCCCATGCTTTCAATCCCAAATGCACAAATTATTTCGGTTACACTATAAGCCTGGGAGCATTCATCAAGACTGATGAATATCAAATAGTGCAATTTGTTGATTACTATGACAGAATAAAGTTCAAAGGTCACTGCTGATAAATCCACAGATGTTAGAAAGGATAAGCAATTGTATTTTTGCAGAATAATATTTACCCAATAGGTGTTCCTGTGGGTACAGGAGAAGGTGGGTACAGCCCTTTGACTTTCTCAGGATATGTAGAGTCTCCTCTGATCTCCCTCCACTCTTAAGATACATTCATATTGATTTTTTTGAGGGTGGGGAAAAGACTTCAGTTCATGTCATTTCACGGTCAGATGGGGTTTGAGTGACTTCAGTTGTACATGTCAAACATATACAGGTTTTACTTCATTAGGGTATGTGGGTGCTTGAAAAGTAAAATATATTGTCAAGTTGATGCGTAGTTCAACTTTCAGTCACTATTTGTCATTCCTTCATCTTAATTTCTCTTACCTACATTGTTTTAAACAGACGATGACAGCAACACCTCTATGCTGCTCCATTCTCAGTTTCATGCCTCTCTTAAAGCAGTGCACCAAGCTCAGTGTTCTTCATCCTAACAGGATGTTCCTCATCCTATTACCAGCACAGGTGCTGAGCTTTGTCTTTCCACAGAACATTTTTCCACAGCACTTCACAAGCTTTCAGCACAACAGGGTGAAAAATAAAAATCAAGATTTTCAGTACCTGTTCTGTATAGGTGTTTGAAAGAATTACTTTGTGAAAACTCTCTGTATGAGGTACTTAAATTATGTTTGGCCTTTGTTAAGCAAGAAAGAAATTGGATCATATTTATCTTTTCTAGCTTCTCTACTAATTCACTGGTTTTCTGGAAAAATGTCCTGTGAAAAACTCCATACTCTCAAAACCACTGTTCAAATCTGAACAACAAAAGCCTATGAGATATGAACATTGGTACAATAAAAATATAATTCGCACCACTTGGTTGTCTTGGACAACCATCTGCATTCTGTTCCCTTATTTCTAAATAAGAGAAAGCAGAAAATAATTGACAGTGCGTCAGATGTGACTGCAACCATACAGTATGTTCACTTTCAGTCTTTCTCTGCCCTTTGTTGAAGAATAAAATCTGATACATTAAATATATGTTCAACCCCCACCTGCTGAATTGTGATTCAAGTAGATAGTAATTTCAGATTGCTCAACCTTACTTATGTGATTTTTGAATCTGAAAGAAATCAGGAAATCTTACTAATGTAGAACTGAAGTCTGATTTGTTGTTTCACTGCCAAAGTAGTTTTATTTGTATTATATTGATGGATGCAACTTTGCAAGCACTTGAGCACATGTAATGTGGATGACAGAGTCAGGGATCAACATTCAATACTTTGGTTCACTCCAAAATCAGTACATTAAAGCAATAGATTAAACTGTTCATTTGTGTTCAGCCTGGTTTTTTAAAGTATGGAATTCTCATCAGCTGTCCTTTTAATGTAGAAGTGTCACTGTAATTAAAGGCATTTGTCCTTTTTTCTTATCTAACACTAGATAATTCTCAGTGAGGTGATTACAAATTCAATAAAAATTTAAGGGCAGTTAAGTTCTTTTCAAGGTGTACAAGCTCTTATGGATCCTCAATAAGGGCAAAATTATTGCTAAAGTCAAAACTTTTATACCATCATTATTCTTAAAACGTCAAACGTTAGATAAAAGGTCCAGAGATAAATCTCTGCCCAGTACTTAATCATCCAGATTCTACAGAACTTCAAAGCTGGCAGAATTTGCTACAAGAATTTGCTAACCATTATTTTGTACTTGTTACATGCTTGTCAAAAGCCATTATGAAGGTTTTGTCTAAAGTATTCTTTGAAAAGAAATAATCCTCCATCACATGACAAAAAAAATTAAAAGAAATGAAATCCAGATGATATTTCCTAATGCCATAATCCAAATGAAAGACATGGCTCTAATTTTTTTTTAATAAATGCTGAAAAAAAATTCACTAAAACTTAGAAAAGAAAGAAAGCAGCTTCTTCTTATGAAAAATATTGTGAAACATTTTGCTTTGAATTTGTGAAGGCTTTCTGGGTACCCCACTATTTTTCAGCTAAAAGTAATTGTCTCACTCAGTAAAGTGCCAATTTTTAAGTTGAGTCTAATTCTTGAATTGCCTACATGGGCTAGACATTACCTCTTTTTCTATAATTTTATGAGTTTGTTGGAGTTTTCTAGTAATAAATCTTACTGATTACTCTTTTTTAAAATTATTCTTTTCTAATCTCTTTAAAAGATTTTGTTTTCTTTTGCCTATTACCACTGCTTTTATTATCACTGTAGTGGAAACTTTTGAAGGGAGATTTTACCTGAGATCATATCAGAGAAGAGAGGCAATTCAAAAATATGCTATAAGTTATTTACATATGAAAAAAAGACCAAGAGATCCCTAATCAATTTACTTATCTGGGATAAATAAATATTGAAATGTTTTAAATATAAAAAAAGAAAAAAGAACAAAATATGCATGTCTGGGGTTTGTATATGTGTAGCTGTACATCTGTGTATGCATGTGGTTATGCATGTATGTACACATTTGTGATTTAAGGTAAAAGTGTCCCAGCAAAAGGGAACACCTCTTCATCAACCGGAATATTAATTAGAAATCAAGGAGTAGAGGACAAAAAGGTACCAGCAAGCCACAACTGGGAACAGTGGAGGTAAATGAGGATGAGCTCCATGAAAATACAGACTGTATGCATCAAATGCTTGCATGAAATCGAAACAGATTTGAGGCAATTTCTTTTTAACTATAAAATAAACAAATGGGAAAAGAAGATTGAGAAATTTGCTAAAAGTACTCAGAATATTAACTCTACCAAGGTTTTTGGACTAGAACTGAATACTGAATACTCACACTTTTAAACTGTTCCACCATCAATCAGTTACAAATCAAAGGTGATACAGTTATGGTTAGCACAACAGGGAATCCAAGTTAACAAGCCCCAAGAGTGGCAGGGACCACCACCTTGAGAGTCCTAGGCTGGATCATCCTGAAGTTCACTTGCAAACATGGAAGAAAAACCTGGAATCATAAACCACAGAATGGTTTGGTTCAGACGGGATGTCTCAAGGCCAGCTAGCACAATCTCCTTTCAGTGAGCAGTGACTCCTTCTGCTCGATCAGGATGTCACCAGTGGCACTATGTCTGCACACTGATTCACCCTCCCTTTCTCTTCCATAATCTAAGCAAATGTAGTAGCAATGGATTCCAAGTTGCAATGGACCTGTGATCAACAAAGAAAAACACAGCCAAATCTACCATCTTTTTAGGAGTCTGACTTAAGGCTTTACAAATCACCAAGACATGTAGCTACCAATGACTTCCGCCAATACGAAACTGGCCTAAGACAAATTTAATACAACTATACTTTTGCCATCTTGTGTTTTGAATTAACATAAATTTTGCTGACCAAGACAGAAACTGCAGCAAAACTTTAAAGCTAGATTGTCAGCCATGACTAGGAGCAGACAAATTTTACACAGGCAAATTTCATCAAGAATTCCTTTATTATGCAATATAAAGAGAGAAATCTTATCCAATATATGTGACCCATTCTACCAAGCCATGAAGTTTTAAATTCAAACGTGCATAAAACCCACAGTCTAGTTTACTTTACGAGACTCCTAAAACAAATATTTGAAAATTTTATATAAAAATTTACAAAAAGTTGAGACTGTCTTTTCAGACACATTTCACAAACTGAAAGATTAATGAAGAAATTGAATAAATTATTTGCCCTCAAAATTGTGAAAATGGCTAGAGACACAACAGAAATTTTAAGAGTAACTTTATTTATCTACTAGCCCACATCCTGCTGCATAAAGCTGAGACACAAGAACAACATGCCTGCTCTCTAAATACTGCTATGAACAGTAAGTGCTGGAAATACTATACTATGCAGTCTATTTTTCTGTAAGGGCAGAGATGTTCTCAGAGTAGCAAAAGAATACATGACTATATTTTTTTGAAAGGGTAATAAATAATAAAATGGTTCCTGTATGACTTAGTCTAAACCTCACATGTTCCCAGAGGCTATCAAACAAATGAGAAGACAAGACTCCTGTCATAAAAAATTAACCACTTTTTGAAGAGTTCAGTGAACTGAAGCTTCTTTTTACAAGTGTTACACTGTTGAAACTGCTCAGAATATCTTATTACTGTGTTTCATGTTGAAAGGCATGCAGACTAAGTACCAGAACAACCTCCTAGATAAACAGGCATTTTTCTCCCTCTTTTATGTCACTTAGCCGTGAACTGTCATTTCAATATTGTATATAATTCAGGCCTTTGAAGTTTTATTTGCCTTCATTTTTCCCTTGGATATTCTGTTTAATAAGGAGAAATTCAATCCATAATGGGTTCTGATGATTCGTGTTAGGATGGTAAAGAAAGAACCCATCCTGCAGTATATTACTTCCTATGACAAAAGATCTCCTAGGTGATCTAGAGGAATGTGGTCTAACAGAGAAAAGTTCTGGATACCTAAGTCAGGTTTATTGATTGCTTTCAATAAACGTAGATATGAACACCAGGAAGCTGAAAGAATTGCCTTAACAAATTTGTCAAATGAGAAAAGTCATATAAACTCCCACTTACAAATAAATCAGATAATTGTTAGAAAAATCATCCCAAATTGATAAAATTCAGAATGTTCTTGAAAAAAAATATGTAGGAAAATACTTTGAATGTCTGCAAACTGAAGTAACTGTTTGGCTATAGCTACTGACGGGGGTCTCATGATAGGGAGTGTTATGAATTTTCTGTTTCAGTAGACACCTCACTGTGCTTCCTTTTTTTTTTTTTTTAATATGGCTTTTGAGATATTTAATATAGAGCTATATCTTTATTTGATTCCTTGACTGGCCCTGTAATTAGCACAGTATACAAGTAATCTGCTCTCCTCATGTTATAAGATCGCTACTCCTGATACTGAGGCACTGAGAAACAGCCATAAACTATTTTTCAAAATTAACATAGAGAATATAGATTATCTTGAAGAGTGTATGTCAAGGGTATCCATTAAGTAGGGCTTCTCAGGTGAGACCATCAAGAACACATTTTGCACAAGCAGATGTTTATTTTGATGCATTTTTTCAAAGATAAAAGACGACTATGAACAAATTAAAATGATTGGTGACACAATTACAGGGCTGAGATAAGTTTGTTTTTTCTAGACTAAAGTGAACAGATGGCATGCAGATTACAGAGCAGATTTTAGTAAAATGAGGTGGTTAATTAGTTCACTGCAAACAGTACCTGCTTTCTAGAAAATATAAAGTCTGAGCTAGGGATCACTAGGAAGCTGGTTAATTTTACACAAAATTCATTGCAGGCTACTTGACTTCAAACCATACTGTGCCAAGATGTAAGAATATGGCACCAACTCCACCCATGGTGATGTCATAAATATCTGTAAGCCTGTCAGAAATCTCAGGATACAACAAAAGTTGTAATTGTGCATTGCCAAGTAGTTAAGGCACTAATTTTTTCACAAGCATGGGTCAATGCTACTTGGATTCCATACACTGACTTTTAAAACTAGATAGCATTACTGACAATGGATGAAGTTTGGCAAGCAGAGCCAAACTGCATGAAGTTTGGCAATCTCAAGCAGTAATATTGGTAGAAAATGATTTAAAATCAATAGATACATTCTAAAAGTTTTGGTCCTACACTCTGTCATGTACTTAGCTTTAACTGTCCAAATTACAGGAAACAAGTGCTGGTGCTCTCCTTCACAGCAAGTTTTTCAAGCATGAGATCACTGATTGCCAGATTTGTCTTCTCTGTAAGGAAGGCATGGTATATTTTGAGATAGAGGTGTATTTTTCTATTCTAGCCCATGAGATTAAACCTGCTCTATAGTCACAAGCATAATGTCCTGGAGCTCTGTTCAAACCAGTGGTGTGGTGTTGCAGCAGGGGTGGCTACCAGGAAAGGACTTTCCACTCTCTCCCTTTAGTCCAGAGGGAGTGGTACAATTTTGTACCCAGCAGTTCCAGAGAGACATTAGGAAACTAGAGTGACCTCTGCTGAGCAGCATCGTGGTGGTTGGGGCTGGAGACTTGACTGGCTCTTTTAGGAGAGGCTGGAGGGCTTCAGCCTAAATACATGGGCTATAAATATATGGGTAGAAAAACCTGAGTTCTTGCATGTATTACATCATGATAGTTACACAAAATATTCAACATTGAGCCTACCAATTTAAAAGAAATTGAGAAAATGTCTTTTTGTGCATGCTTGAAAGTTCACTGGAAAGCAATAAATTACTGAAGCTGTTTAAAAATTTCCCCTTTTCCCCTTAATGTGCCATTTCTATAATGACTGTATGCTGTCAGAGTCATTCTTTAGTTCTTGTTTTATACACACACACACTGAGATCCAGCTATTTCTCCCAAATTTGCCTCTTTTGTCAATTCACACTCAATTTAACTAATTTCAGTTTTTATAGTTAAATAAGAAATAACAGTTGAAAAAAGAGACATGGGACAAAAATTTTTATTGCATTTTGTCAGGCTATCCTTTCTAAACTATAGCATGTAATAATTTTTGCTTTGAAACAAATAAATCTGTTATCAAATCACTGAAGTAAAATAAATCCATATGGACCCATAGTGTCTGAAATTGTGTTACATTTTTCCCCCTCTCTTTCCTGGACATACTTAGAGATGTAGTAACCATGTTATTTACACACAGTTAAAATAGTGCAACATAAGATGCTTTTTTATTATTATTTTAAATTTTTGGCTAATCAGATTAATTTTATCCTCTGTTTCTTCAAAGTTCAGGTCAGAACTCCATCATTTTTATGGAGCATATTAAAAAACCAATTTTTGAAATAAAAACAGGAACTAGAAAAAACATGCCACAGAGATCAGTTTAGGAGAGGAAAACTAATGGAGCCAGTAGTATAAAAACTGAAACAAAAATTAACACCAGTGTATTCCACAAAATTTCAGTATTTCTGATGATTTTATCTTAAAGGAATCCCTAAAATCTATCATTTAATTCCATATCCTACACAAGGAAGCAAATCAATGCACTTAAGGCTGTGTGAAAATGTAGAGCAACAAAACCAGTAACTATCAGAAAGTTGTTTTCAGAAGGGCACTCCTAATCAAAATTCAAATCTTAACACATATGACTCACTCTTCTGGAAGTCAGCAAGGTTATTTATGTGTTTAAAATCATACATAAGCCTCTGTATTTCATTAGCAACAGACTTTATTTTGCAAATCTTCATAAGCAGTTAATTACAACAACTGAGTAATAAGAAGGAAAAAAAATAAATGCAAAAAAATACCACCAATAAAATAAAATATATTGAAAAAATTTTAAAATATATTTTAATTCTAAAAAGAACCATTTTTATTTCCTGCTACCATTTCTTCATCTTNTTTGTCTTCTTTCTCCTCTGTGATGGTCTGTGTAGATGAGGACAGTGTTGCCTTGCCTTTGGTTCCCTTCTCCTTTGTGACAGTCTGTGTAGGCACTGATGCTGTTGCTTTGCTTCTTTTTCCCTTTTCCATAAGAACATGCTGCACCACACCATGTAGTGTTTTGATTCTAAGCATCTCTGCGGGCTGTGCAGGGAAGACAAAGCAGGACTAACAACAACATTATGCTGTCCTTGGTATCCAGAGGATACTCAATATTTCCAAAAACTGCTGTGCCATTCCTGAAAAACTGGGAAAAATCATCCTTTACCTCTCCCCACAGGGGCTGGGTGAGATTGTTGAGGCCCCAGACGTAGCATCCCAGACTAGAACAAGAATACAGAACTGGGCATATATTCTGAATGATGTTCATTGCCTCAGAGTTTATCAAGCAATGGACATAATAGATCACTAAAGCAATTTTAGCACCATATCCAGTGGCTAAGGGCTGCCAAAATCCCAGATTATATCCAGGTGAGAATGCCTGACTCCTCCCCCCAGGCGCAGTATCTCACAATGGGATGGTGAGTGATGCAGAAGAGTCTTTGATGGCCCATTAGTGAGTGATTGCTCCCGGAGGCAGTTATCTATGAGTCATAGAGCAAGGCATCTGATGGGCCATTAACAGAAGATAGTCCGGGGGGGGGGGTCTGGGAAACACTGCTTCAACAATTGAATTCAACAGTTCATGAAGATGGTGATAGAATACTTCTGCATATACTACAACCCAGGACATACTACTACTGCTATTTCTTCTTTTACTTCTTCTTTGTCTTCTTTTTCTTCTTTTGCTATTCTTATTCTTATTCCTAAATCCTATTTTTATTTCCTGCTACCGTTTCTTCATCTTCTTCATTGTCCACTTCTTATTCTTATTCTAATTCTATTGCTTTTTGTGTTCCTTTTGGCGGGTTTTGTGTGAGTTTTGATATGAGGGGTTGTTTTTGGGTTTTGTTTTTTTTTGGGTTTTGGGGTTTGGGGGTTTTTGGGTCCTTTTTTTTTGTTTGTTTGTTTGTTGGATTGGTTGCAGTCCTGCAGTGTGCAGCAGCGTCCTGGTCAGCCCTAATCCTGGGGCTGTGGGGCCCGGCAGGAGAAGCGGAACAGGCCACGCAGCACCCGCAGCGCCCGCCGGAGCTGGCAGAGAGTTTTCTTGCGGGGGGCCGGCTGCTGGCTGAGGGTGCCGGCCTCTGGCACCTGCTCCTGGATGGCACGAGGGGCCGTGTGTCCTCTGGGGGCCAGGGCTTCCAGGTGGGGAGGCCAGGCACAGAGCAGCCCCCAGGGCCACGGCTCAGATGCCCCGTCCTCAACCCAAGCCTCGCGGGGGACAGGCACGAGGAACCCCCCTCCCGCCAACCCTGCCAGTCTTCGCTCTGGCTCTTCATCCTCACAGAGCTCCAGGATGCTGATGTCATCCCTCTTGTCATCCTCGTGCAGCAAGGCCTTGTCCCCAATGCTCTCTTCCCAGCCATACTGCACGAGCTCTTGGGGACTGCCACTTTCCCAGCCGGACTGCGCGGTGGGTCTCCTTCTATTCCCTCCGGAAATCTTCTGGCCAACAGAGTCTTCCACTGGGAAAAGCTCTTGGCCAATGGATTGTTCCCAATCCGAGGCTTCTGGGTAACTGCCAACATCACCAGGGGACAGCTCTTCTTCAAAGCATTCATCCCAAAGAGACAGCATGTGGTAGATATCCACTTCTTCTAGGGACGGCTTCTGCCCAATGCAGGCTTCCCCCTGTGATCCTTCCTGGTAGCTGCTGCTTTCTGCTGGGGACAGCTCCTGCTCAGTGCAGGCTACCCCCTTGGGACCCTTCCTCATACTTACTAGCATCTCCAGGGTACAGCATCTCCACATTTAAATTCTCCTCCTCCATGTCTGGTCTCCTGCAACGCAGAAGGGGGTCCCGGCAGCTGCTTCCTGCTGAGCGAGAGGCTCTCCTGGGACTGGGCAGCGCAGGGCCCTGCGCCCCTTTATATACCTCTGAGGGCGTGGCTCCGCCGTGTCATAAGGGCCCCTGGGCACCACATCATCCAGGAGACAAAGGAAATGCAAATTCCATCATTGTTCAGTACTTCAAAATGCAAATGCAGTTCTTCCATTTGCCTTTCAAACCTTTTTGAAACTTGTGCTTTCTCGTAAAGTTTTTTTTTAGGTCATCACACATATTTCTAGTCCCACTGAATTAGTACACAAGTAAAAGATAAAATCTTAGACAAAGTCACCAAAGATGCCATCATACATTTTCCACTTAATATACTTTTTGAAGGAACGTTGAGAACATAATTAGGCTTCTCTCTCATGAGCTACAGCTAGGGCTTGGCCTTCTGTCAATGCTGGAATCAGACTTTAAATAAAGATCTTAACAGGAAGTTTGTGATTCACTTCAAAAATCACACAGATAATGATCAGCTGCAAGAAGCAAATGCTTGTCCAAGGTTGGATTTTTGCAAACTTCATAACTTCCTAGATCAAAAGAAAAAGGTCCTCGCTTTTCCCAAGATGAACAAAATGTTACACTACAGAGGAAGAAATATTCACCTATCAATGAGCTCCTCTTCCTAACCCAGGATGTCATATTTTGAATCCAGTTGTCATCTAAAGATCATGCAGCCACGCATGCACTGCCTTCCAGGAGGATGGGGGAGAGATCAGAAAAATAAAAGTTCATTTTATTTAGACTGAAAGAGTACAGAGATGTTTTTTTGTAGCCAGAGACCAGCTCAGGAGACCTCAAGCTCTGATGGAATTAGAATCTTGCTTGTTAAATCTGATTTCCTTTTATGGCACGGTAATCCACCTTGTCAATCAAGAGAAGTTGCTCAATTTCAGCAAAGCTTTTGACAGGATCCCTCTGAATAGAACATCCAACACACAGCTACAGATAAACACAGATAAACACATCATGTCATGAGTGAGCACCTGGCTCACTGGTGAGGCACAAAGGGTGACATCAGTGAAAGGGGTGACATCAGACTGGAGACCTGTCACTGGTGGGTTCTGCAGGGCTCCATCCTTGGCCTTATGCTCTTCAGCATCTTCATCAAAATTGGCTTGGACACAGAACTGGGAGGGATACTCAGCAAGTTTTTCCAACACCACTAAACTGGCAAGAGCTGTTGATTCCCTTGAGGGAAGGGACAACATACAATTATTAAAATCATATCTACTTAAGTAGCTTGTACAATACTCTTTTTAGGCTCAAATACTCTTAGTGAAATGCATTTCTCCCAAGGACATATTTAGCACCTTCTTTTTAGGCACATAGATGCATCTGTAGAACATGAGGATAGTTTTTCAGTTAATATTCAAAATACATATTTTATCACATGATTTAAATTACTTCAATAACTAATAGTTAGTTGGTTTCATTATTTTTAAAAGTAGAATAATTAATCCTTTCCTTTTATGGAAGGTGGCCTAAAATCCATTAAAATCAAACACCAGTGACACTCAAACACATGAAGCCACATCAAACCAGGAAAACAGGAATTCCAAGCAAAATAAAAGCAAGATCTTTCTAGAAATGTCTGTGAGGAAACCAGAGAGACACAGCTCTACAGAGGTTGATTACTAGTTACTCAGACAGGTACACACTTCAGCTGATGGTATTAATATGAATTCCATCCCTGTTTGAACACCTAGATTATACATTGCTTGCAAAAAACATCAAATAAGATGAAATATCCCTCACACAAAATTAATATTATGATTGAAAAACTGCTCTTCTGAAATGCAGTCGGATCTATATCTTAATCTGAAGTGGCTAGCTTCCTGACAAAATCCTCTACTGAAATAATATATTCCAAAGTTTCAGCTTATTGGTTCTTTAGAGCACCACTTTTTTTATGCTAAAAACAAATGCAATGAACCAGCATGTTGGGTTACATGCCTGTGTTAATTGCGTGGAAAGAAAAATCAAAAGAACCAACTAAAACCAGAAAAACGTTATTAAAAATTAATTTTTAGGGGAAGTTCAGGGTTCAGAGTAGAAACAGCAAGTAAATAACTGCTTGGAATAAATACCTGTTCATGTTGTTTCATGGTGTGTCTGTGATGACATAGTAACATTGACATGAATATGTAAGTTGCTTTAATTATGCATTTGAAGAATATTCCTCTGGTGGCTAACTTCTGTGCCAGAGGAGATAAAGGCTCTTTTACCATTTATTTAACTAATGCTTAAGATCTTTCACTTTTCTCCTCATCTACTTCTGATGCTGCAACCACATTCTCCAGTAAATTCCGTCTGCAATAACTGTGACAGTTTATGATCTGATTCTTCTCCTGAAGGGACTAATAAAGTGAGAGAGTCAGCCATCACAGAGTTTGGGGAATAAAGGTGATGAATAGGCATTCTAAACAGAGTGGAACCACTTGTGGTTTTTAACCTCTGTTTTGTAACCCACAGGGAGAAACTGTTCTAGCTGAAATATCTAAAATCTTTGAAGCACAGCTAGTAGGGAAAAGGACTGATACACTGTGTAAAAAACTAAAATAACCATGGCATGTGCCATGCAGTAGCTATGTAGAAGAAAGACCCCTGAGAATACTGATAAATTAGGATGTGATTTTTACAAGCTAGAGCATGCTCTGACATCTAAACTCCATCAGGCATGGCTTTTAGAGTGGTTATAAGCTTTATTTTTCCAGTTTAATTGCTCTAAAGTATCATAAAAAAGAGACTAAATATAGATTTTTTCAAAATGTATAATTTTATGTTGAATTTTTCCCAATTAATGTGTAAGCAAGAACAGAATCAATTTTCCTTTGAAGACCTGTTTTTAAATTAAGTATCAGAATAAATGAAATTTCATAGTATATATAATTCCCATTACTTTTTCAAATTGTTTCCATTAATACCCCAAATTTCAATGAAAAAAGCTCTCATGCCTGTAATATATGTGTTTTCTTCACAAGATTTAGAGAAGCAGGGAGAGGGGAAAATCCAATTTCTAATGGAAAACATGAGCTATAAGGTAAAAGTTTTAACAAGTTAGTACAGAAAAAAGGACAATATGGTAGACACTATAAAAATAGTGTTCACTACCATAGTGAATATGGCAAATTGACTCAAATTAATTAATTAGACGTTGACTTAACTCATACAGAAAATTATGTACTTCATGACAAATGTGTTTTTGAAAAAGTAATATACTATCCGGAATCATATATATCAAATTGAAGATTCTCTGAACTTCTTCTAAGAGGAGTAATTTTCTTTTGTTGAGGACTTACCCTGTGAAACCAATTTGTAGTACTGTCAACTGTAAGATGGTCTGACTGCTGAGAGCTCACTTGTTTTCAAGAATATGGAGAATTGTGAATAGCATGAAAGAGTAAAGCCTTTAGGTTATAACACAGGCAAACGCTCATCCTTTCAAGTTTTATTTTGTTTTTGTGCATAGAAGACATGATGAATGTATCTGTTAAACACTGCTGAATAAAAGTGAATTCTCTTGCTAAAAATCTAGTTGTGCTGGTCTAATCTAGCATAGTTATAGCAGGTGTTTGTTATGGAAAAAACCTCAAGAACTTTATTCTGGAAAATGACCATAGACCTCTTTAAAAAAAGGTAAGGGTAAAATTGAAATACATATAAAAATAACACTGAATATTAAAACCTTCCTCAAATGAGTCAAAATCAGTAACAAGAAATATTATGTTAGAAAAATATTAAAGATATAAAAGACATAATAAATATTTTATATAAGAAATATGAATAGAAAATGTATAATAGTCATAAAATCCAGAAGTCTCATGCTTCATTGTGGACAACTGCAAGTACAGAAGAATTAAAAAAAAAAAAAATCAAAATCAATACATGCTGATATTTAAACAAAAGTTTGGGGGTTTTGCACAGCCCAGAAAGAGAAGGAGTCTGACAGAGAATCTGCTGATAAGCAGCTTTCCCTTCCAAAGGCTTACTATGCCATGGAGGATTTTGAATCATTAGCACAGATATTTTGCTGCCGCAAAAACCAAATAAGTTACTCAGCTGTTACGATCAGCTTGCTCTGAAATACATTTCATTCAGAGTAATAACACTACAAGGTTTTACAATAACTAAAAACCAGGGTGGATTTTCTGAATTGAGTCCGTATCAAGATTATTACAACAAGCAGGTATAGTCTACCAAAATTAACAAAGAAAGCTTGAATCAGCAATTGTGGTTTTGTAATCTGTTGTTCAAAGCTAAAAAGCAATGTCATAAATGACCCCTGGGTTTGCAAAATATTTTTTTTCCTAACAGCATGAGCTGCTTATTTGTACTTATTTGTTTAGAAAAAAAGTAAAAAGAAAAATTCAAGATCTGATAGATCAGGAAGTTCTAAGTTTCTGTTGGTTCCATTGCTCGAGGTACAAGGTTTACTGAAAATATGGTTAGAGTCATGCCTGAATATAATATTCGCAGCTTAACTTCACATTTGCCAAGAATATAAGTTATGGCCTCTACTCATACCTTTAAGTTTCAGATTTAAATAACAGTTATTTAGAGTGCTGAACATATAAATGGTATAATTTAACATAGAATAAAACTAGACAGGATGAGGATATCAAAACCAAAATGAAAAGCTAAAAGCATACAAAACATCCTAGGACACAGGCAGTTTTATTCATATCATAACTAAATTTCCTGTGGGTAATAAGGAATCATCAATATGTGTTGTCAGAAATACCTAGAATGGTCAGTACAGATTACCAAAAGCAGTTCTTCTTGCTGTAAATCAAGGATCTGATGAAACTTCAGGGACACACAGCTACTGCCTGCAAAAGACTTCTGAAAACAATCGAAATCAAGTAATATCTTAGTGAGATTACACACAAAGAAAAAAAAAAGAATTTCCTAGTCCATTTTGGAAAAACTATAGAATCACCTTAAAATGGGATAAAATGTTTTCATGTAACATGCAAATATATGGGGGAAAAAATGGTTTAGAGCTGAAAGAGATACTCTGGGGCTCTTCACTGAAATAGCCTCAGGTCATGGCTTGAATTCCTAGAGGAAATTACACAGACAAAATCCAATTTTTCTTTAGGAAGTTTCAAAATCCATAACTTAAATACAAATGAAAACCTGAAAAAGATGCAATCATACATGAGCTTTGTCTCAGCAGAGCAACCAGTGGAATCAGTTTATGAAAAACCCTATGTGAATGTCAGCACCAAATTTATGCTCTGAATTCTCACAAGCAACAAATATTTATGCAACCTGATGGTACCTGTGCTACCTCCTCCAGAATATTTTATTTTCCAAGTCATTGTCTCTTAATTTTTCATATATGGTACCAAATATAGATACATATATGCCATGCATTGAACTTGACTTGGGGTTTGTTTTCTATATTTTTGACACATAATTACCAAGTTTGTTTCTGCATGTTAGAGATTAAAAACAGCAAGAAAAAAAATGAAAAGTAGTTGTCTGGTGTCATAAACTGTTGCTATAACACTGAGATATTTGTTTCATGTATTTCAAAAACTTTACCTAGAAACAATGCTTCTGTGTATGAGAAATGATGGTCAATCAAATCCTGTGCAACATCACTGTGGAACTTCTGACATCAGGAATCAGCAGATTTTCTCTTTGTCCAAGAGTATTCTGTAATAGATCTGAAGTATTAAAACGTGGATTGTTTTGTCTTTTACTTTTCCTTTGGCCCATTTACTTAATTTTATTATTTTGTGTTGTCCATCTTTTGCTTTCTCTGGCAATTCCGTTGTTAGTTCTGATATACTCAGTTTGGCAGATGCTTTAACAATACCTGCCATTATTTGTTAACCTTTGTGAGGCAAAATTCCCAGCAATTTTCTGTTCCATATACATATATATTTCCATTATATTATGCAAGATCAAGTACTAAATCAGAACTACATTCCAGGTTTGAAAGCAATGTGAAACAGAAAATCTGTGACATACAAAGTGAATTAGTGTATAATACCTCTTTGTCCTCTAAAATGTAGTAGAAATATTCACTGACAAAAACAGGTTCCATATTACTGCAACAATTTTTGTGTTAATTAAAAACAAATGTATGCTTTTATACACAAACAAGTATAAAAATTTGAAAGATTACATCACTGTGTAAAAATTGCATGAGTGTAGTATTCCTCTTTTTCCTTGCTAGTTTTCAACAGTTTTAGGTAGTTTCACAGGAAAGATTGAATAAGAGTAAGACCTCTGGGCATGCCACTATGTGCATTGTAACTCAGCCTGCTCCTAACAATCTCATTCATGTTGCAGATTGCGGATGTACGAAGTATTTTTTAGAAATTCCTAAGTGACTTTGGATATCAAATCTCATTTTAAAATGTGGCTTTGTACATATAAACTGCCTGAGTGAAAATTTTTCTTCTACTCAGGTGCTAAATAAACACAAAACAATAACTTGATGGGACCACATCTGTTTCTTTAGCTCAAATTTTAATTTCATGGTCCACTTTGCTTTACCCAATCAGACCAGATAAAAACTGAAGTTCTGCCCGATACATTTTTTCTCTAGATATATCCCTCAAATATATTAAACATGGGATTTGGAAACCACAAAGTTTGAATATTCAAGAGGTTCCATTAAAGTTTATTTGTTGCTAATAATGTTATTTACAGGGGATAATTGTAAATGCATTTCTCTGGGGAGAAAGGAGGTGCAAAAATGTTTAATGTTTTAAGACAAAAGTCAGAAATAAATTGGAGGTATTCAAAATTCAACCATATTGTTTAGGTTGGCTAAAATTAACCTTATAAAATCACACCTGGGGTTTTTTGGGGGGTTTTTTGGGGGTTTTTTTGTGGGGTTTTTTTTGTTGCCAATGTTACTCTTATTGAAATATTTTTTATGAAGTGGGAAGCAAAAAGTTTAATTGTGTAAGAAAAGTATTTCATTTTGCTGAGGGTGAAGCTGATGCTATGGTACTATAATTTACTAATAAATTACTATTGACACGAATTCCTTATTGGACACACAACAGGAATGGGAATTTCTATACATGAAAAGGTTATTTAATGACATAAATTTTGCCCTCAAGAACATATATTTCTTTTTTGAACCCCTTTCTTTTGAAGAAGTCAAATACAAGTTTCCAAGAAATGTGGAGTTCTTCTTAATATCTATTCTGACACATATTCTTATTTTCTAAAGCAAAACATGAAAACCAGTCTGGTGACCTACTTGTGAGTACATTCAGACTGACTCAATGCAAAGTAGAAAAAAATTGGTACTAAAATTGGGGGAAATAATATTACATAAGCAAGTATTTCTCCAAAGACCATAATTGAAAGTGATTTCTTCAACAGAAAATAAATAACTCACTAAAAGACAAAAATTGTTTTAAAACACTACTTCATTAGTGCTGAGTGGCTTTCACAGAATGTTGGTAAGCAAAAAGCTAAGTCTTAAAGATATAACTTGTCCTATTAAAGGGTACCAAAACAAGTCTTATATTTTGGAGGAATCATATGGGTGAAACAATAATTTTTTGGGGTTTTTTTTTAATTCTTTCTCCCACATGAAACAACCAATGGTAGTAAAAATTCCTGAAATGCATCTTCTAACAATTATTATTTCACTGAAGCACAACAAAGCATGCTCCTGACACCACTGTTATACCATTGCACCTAATGTGGTCATTCTCTATATTCTTGTCCCATACTGCTTCTGATGTAAGGAGGAAAGGTGTCAGAAGTTTGTCTCTTGAATCACGTAATTCCTTAATTCAGATTAATCTCTTTTTATATATGATATTTCGAACCATCCAGAAGAATTGGTTGATACAGAATCTGTGATCATAATACCCATTTAAAATATTTCTCCTTAATATCCCAGCAAAGTTTACAAATCAAAAAATAATCTGCTGCAGATTTGGATGTGTAAGATGCAAATGTTTTTATGACTTTCAGGGAGTCAAGGTTTTTACCCTAAACAGAGGTTTTTACCCTAAACAGACCCTGTTTTCTTCTTGGACTCTTCCTCATCCAAATATCCCTGCCACCTTACCTGATAGGTTGCATGTGAAACTAACCTTCACAAATGATGAAAAGAGGACAAGTACTTGTTAGACAAAAAAGTCTCAGAACATTATACCATCCAATCCCAAAGAATGTAAATCAGATGTATAAGTGTTTGGTTATTGGAATCTCACAGATCTCTGAGTTAAGGATATTTTTCCAATAAAAAATGATTTAGAAAGATGTGAGAAACATACCTGATTTGTACCATCTTTAGTGGAAAATTATTAAAAGTTAAATTATTCATATCAAATTTTAAATAACATTTTTTTCTTAGTCTCTCATTCTCTCTCTGACAAACCAAATGTCAGAAGTGTCCAGGAAACAATTTCAGTCATTTTAATGTGTTTAAGCTCCATATAACTCAGAACGATGCAAGGCCACAACTAAACACAATACAAAGCAATGTTTCAAATCAGCAAATGATTGCATAGCCATACAATATATTTTACCTTTAATCAGGAAAATTATTCTCCATATATAATTCTACCAATAAGATACTACCTAAATAATGAACTTTAAAAATATTTTTTTTAAGAATCCCTTGATTTAAATACACAAAACATGCTTGGGGTGTATATTTGAGGGGTCACTTGGAACTTTTTGCAATTTTCCAGTGCCAGGTTTAGCCAGCAGCCACTAGAAGGCTTTCATTGATTATCAGAACCAGTGTTCTGCTTTCTCAAGCTTTCTTCTCTTTGCAGATTTCTTCTTTTAACCGCAGATGAGAAAGAAAATGACAGTGGTATCACTGCTATTCTACCTTAAAGGAATGCAAAGACATTTATTGGCAGAATTGGTGTTCTGTTTTGGCCATCCAGTTCCAGAGTTCTAATCATATCAGACCTCTGCAATTTGAATACCTTCATGAATAGTAACATAAACAGTACTATAGTACTATAGTACTATACACAGGGTATAGTATTTATCATCTTTTTAGCTTCATGTGCTTGGTTCTTCTGTAAGAACTGAGCTAAATGCAGCCTTTGCATCATACTTATGCCATACTTATGCTAGGAGAATTTGGATTTATTGTTTCTTAGCATGACTTAAATAATGTATTTAAATAATAATGCCTTTTTCTAAGAATTTTATGAATGACCCGAAAATAATTTGCCTAACATAATCTTCGAAGGTCCAATACTAATTTATGCCTAAAATGTGCAGTAATTTCCCTAATGAAATTTTGTTTACACACCAGAATTAATACTAGGTATCTAACATGTCTGATTTACAGACAGCAAGTATAGCTGCAGGTCATATTAAATTACATTATCATGAGCTGTCACAGAAGCTGCATAAAGAATAACCACAGCGACCAAGAGATTTAAAATCCAGATTCCATCTGCAGAGGGTCAGTAAGGTTCAGCCTAAAGACAGTAGATCCAGGAGGTCTGGATCTTTCTCTCCAGGAAAAGCAAGAAGGATTTTATGCATAGAGAAATTGCCATATGGAAGAGCTTGCAAGTGAAGCTGAAGGGCATTAAGAGCCTCTGAGAAGCAAATCCCATATTATTTTTTAGCTAAGGTAAGAATAATCATGCTGATTAGAAAACATCCCACGACACTTCCTGCACCACTGCCAGAGCTTCTTATTGTCCACCCATTTAATTAAGACAAATGAGGTATTATACTTTTCCTTTTAGTTCACAGCTTCTTATCAATTTCCTTGCGCAAATTAGTTAGAAGAAATTTGTCTCTACACATCCATCTATGGAAATTTCTTAAATGTCTGTTTATATTTATGCAAATCCAGTCCATAAAGTGTCTTTAGCTCTTCGATTTAGTACTGTACAATAGGACTAAATGGTGCCATGTCTTATATGTGTTGCAGTTCAAGACAGTGTAAGGTTGTTTGTGTAAAAAAAGAAAAGGGACATTTCAATTCATCTTCCAGAAGTCTTCTGTTGCCCTAGGTTTTCTTGCTTTTGAGTGCTTGTAACTTTGTACTGCAGATTCTCACGCAGCTTCATGTAAACAATGTGTATTTTTAGAATGTTTACATATTTCTCCTCTGGGAGGAGAAATGTGATTGATGGCGATGTTCACCATCCAGGTTAGAGAGGTGGCGATGTGTGTAGCCAATCTCTTGACATTTGTACAAATGTATATAAGTGGAGTCAGATTTTTGAAATAAACGGTTAGTTCCCTTGAACTGCTGCTGGCGTGGCCTCATCTTTCTGTCCCTGAAATTGGGACATCCTAGGGTCAGCTATCACAGTCTTCCTTCTTGTGTTGCCTTGGGCTTTTAAAGTTCTGGGGTGAATATTAAATAATATTTATTAAGAACAGGATCTCCATACAGAAACTTCCAGCATTTCATGGCAATTACATAGCAGGATTGCAGATGATCTTATATCATAGAATCGTAGAATGGTTTGGGTTGGAAAGGATCTTAAAGATCATCTGGTTCCAACTCCTGTGCCATGGACAGGTACATCTCCCACAGCAGGCTGCTCAGACCTCCAGGCGACCTGGCTTTGAACACTTCCAGGGACAGGTCACATACAGCTGCCCTGGACTACCTGTTCCAGTGCCTCACCACCCTCACAGTAAATAATTTCTTCCTAAGATGTGATCTAAACCTACTGTCTTTCAGTTTAAAGCCATTCCCTTGTCCTGTCACTGCATGCCCTTGTAAAAATTTCTCCCCATATTCCTTGAAGATTCCCTTCAGCTACTGGAAAGCTGCAGTATTGTGACCCCTTAGCCTTCTCTGTTTCAGCTGTACAATCCTGATTCTCTCAGGCCAATTTCTTCATGGGAGATGTGATCTATCCCTGTGATCACTTTGGTAGCCTCCTCTGAACTCTCTCCAAGAGGTGCCTTCCTGTGCTGAGGCCCCCAGACCTGGATGGAGGGTTCCAGGTGAGGTCTCAGCAGAACAAAGCAGAGGGGCAGAATCCCCTCCCTTGCCCTGCTGCCCTCACTGCTTTGGATGCAGCCCAGGACACGTTTGGCTTCCTGGGCTGTGAGTGCTCATGGCTGGGTCACGTCCAGCCTCGCACCCACCAGCACCCCAAGTCCTTCCAGCAGGGCTGCTCTCAATGCCTTCATTCCCAGCCTGGATTGATACTGGGGATTGCTCTGACCCAGCTGCAGCACCTTGCACTCGGTCTTGTTGAACCACATGACATTCCCACAGGCCCATTCCTCAAGCTTGGCCAGGTCTCTTTGGATTACATCCCATCCTTCAGGATTGGCAGTGCACTACTCAGTTTGGTATCATCTGCAGATTTGCTGAGGGTGCACTCGATCCTTTCAAGTATGGCGCGAATATATTAAATAACAGCAGTCCCAGTTTGGACCCCTGAGGAACATCAATAGTTATTGATGTCCTTTGGGAAATTGATCACCACCCTCTGGATGTGACCAACCAACTCTTTATCCAGCCACAAGTCACTCATCAATTCCATCTCTCTCCAATCTGGAGTGAAGGATGTTTTGGGGAACAGTGTCTAAAGCTTTGCAGAAGTCCAGACAAAAAACATCCCTAGCCCTTCCTTTGTTCACTTGTCACTCCACTGTAGAATTGGACTGTTCAGGCAGGAGTTGCCCATAAGAAATCCATGTATCAGATGCTGCCCAGTACTGAGTCTGTGATGCACAATCATCTTGAATCAAGGCATAGAACAGATTTCAGCTCTTGCAATGCCGCCATCAAAAATTATTTCAAAGGCATTTCTGCTTTTTCTTTTTCTTTCTGTGCCAATAATTCACAATACCCCCAGAGTCAGGCCTAGATGGGGAAAAAAATTCTGACTCTGATCTGAAGAGTCTGGGAAGGAAGCAGCTAGGAAGTCAGAGGATGCAAAGAACTTCGTACATTTTAACAATACTAGCTCAGGCTATCTCTTGTGACAATATCCAAAATTATTTCAGTTTTAACTGTCCCCTACTTGGCATAAAGCTATCCTAATCCTCACCAAGGTTAGATATCTGTAAACCAGTGTTGCTTGGCATAACCCTTGTTCTATTTTAATTTACATATGGTAAGACATTACCTTGAAGAGATTTTATAGATTAAATTGCATTCCATGTTGTAGTATAAATCTCACCTTTCCAACATTCATTAGAAAAATTGTTTTAAATTAAATATATATATATATTTAAATTAGAAGAGTTAATTATAAGGATTAATGGTATATGTACATTTCAAACCAACAGGAAATATTTGTTTTCATGTGGTGAACACTTAAGTAAGAAATTATACTGAAATCCACAAGAATAATAAGCACTCTTTGAGGATTTTTTGTGATTTCTAATGAGTGTTGCTTGATATGATTAGAATTAAAACACTATCTTTTGGTTCAAGCTGGGCTTCTTTCATTTTTGGAAGTAGATTTCTATTACGTATGAGAGGTACAGGAAACATTCAAGAGATTTCCAACCAGTGATCTACAACTGCTATGATCTCTAATTTGAATCCTTTGTGAATTGCCAAAGTAACTGAAAAATGTACCCAGGAATATTAGTAGATGACAACTATCTGTCTGTTCAAAGTTAAAACTCTAATTTCTTTCTAGGAAGAAAAAAAAAAACCTTCTACATCTCAAAAATCAGGCTTATATTTGTTAGCACTTAGAAACAGTCTTAGATTACTTATATCAGCCTAAGCATCTACTGTTCTTATTTAAATCCTTACAGACACCATTTTAAAATAATTTCTTCTGTGACTTTCCTTGTATCGTACATCCACAACATGTCACAGGGTTGCCAACTCAGAAACTGCATCAGATGTTAACAAAGACAGTAGGTAAGGTATAGGGATAAACAAGAACTAATTTCTCCATCTCTATCTCCATGCTGCCTGCAATTTTTGGGCGTTCTTGTCACTGTTATTTAGTTATATAAGTAGTCGGCAAATGAAGCAAAACGAGAGCATTTTAAATACTTCCGAGCCATGTCTCATTAACTTGAACATTAAGGAGAAGTGAAAAAAGTGAAAGCAAGCATTTTAAAAGGGGCATTTTTATGAATCTCAGTATTCACATCTTTTGCACTTCAAGCCATAATAGAGCAGTAACATCTTAATGACAACTATTCACAGGTTTTTTCCTAGGAAATCCTGAATCAATCCAAGAAAAGACAAGAGTTCAGACTTCCAGCAGCCCAAACTCTTACATCACTACCATCATTAGGAAAAGATGATTCACTGCTGTTTCACTCCTTTAATACTCCTTTCTTGACATTTATTGTGATTAACAACCCTCATTCATACATATTCTTACATCTGCTTGACAAAAATGTTAAATATACATGATTTTCATATCAATTCTGAAAAAACTCCAGCTAAATATTATCTATACTTAATTCTACCAAATGCTATGTGGTATAAAAGAACCTTGGAAATAAATGAAAAGCTTTGTGCATACTCTGGGGGGTATGGGGAGTGTTCTTATTTCTAGTTAAGAGAACACATCAGAAACAAACCCAGCATCATTTACCTGGGTAGCAAAACTCTGAATGTCATATGATGTTTTTTTTTTTAGGATGTATAGATTTTTCTAGACGTTCAAAAGTTAGAATTTTTTCTAACTAATGTGAATGTATATTAATATTAAGTTCACAAGAATGTGTTAATTTTAAAAAATACCTCCCCTCATATTCACCTTCGTATAATTTTACATATTACATTCATTTACAGCTTTTTGGCTGTGGTTTTTTTTTGTGGGGTTGCTTTTTAGTTGGTTTGGGGTGGGGTTTTTTTGATTGAGTGGTTTATTGGTGGGGTTCTTTGTTATTCATTTTGTTAACTGACATTTTGGTTATTTAATTAATAATAACCAATAATTAATATTGGTTATTTATTTTGTTATTTGACTTTTTTTTTACTTTTGGGAAGGTGTTTTGTTTTGGTTTTGTTTTTTTCTTTTTTTTTTTTTTAGCGTAGTCAAGCTTTTTATTAACTCATTTATCTTAAATTAAAAAACTTGCACTTCTCCTGCAAACCAGCTGTGGGTTAATGTCTGAGCAGCTGAATGCAGTATTCTGAAGTGGGAAGTGAATAATAATTCTGCAAAATATTGCTACATCCAATTGCTAATTGTTTCCTGATGACTTTGACAGCTGCAGATATAAGATAAGAGAGTCTACACAGTTGGTTATTTTGTAGATTTATTACTCATTCTGTTTGATCAATGAGCTTTTAGCAGTTCTGAGAATTGCTTTTTTCTCTGTGAAAATTCTTGATTCTGGATTCTATTATTCCAATGGAAATAAACACAACTCATTTATGGTCCTTCCTCCACTGGAGAAATTTGCATGCTGGTGACTGAAATGTTTCTGTAAATGGAATTAAATAGACATTCCTGAGAATGCATAGAAGTATTTACCAGAATATTGCTGTTCATATACAGTGTTCTGGATCCTGGTTTTTGCTCTTTGGTTTTGTGAAGACAAATACCTTGAATATCCAATAGAATAAGGACAATAAGAAAACAAATTTCATTAATGTAATTACCTGGATTTGATTTTCTCTACTTCCCTTCTGCATATTCTCTAAGATGGCCCAGTCCTTCCCTAAATACTACTTAACTTTTTGGTTTGCTCTGCTGGACCACAGTGCACATTAATTCTTACTTACTGATCCTAGGTTTCAATTCAATATATAACTAATTTCTGTTGCTGCTTGCATTGAACTCCATAGAACAATTATTAATGAAAGTTTCCAAATGAATGTTACAGAAGCACACATAAAGGAACATTTTCAGAAACTATTGCATGGGGATTCATTGCTTATTTACCATGACTCAGCAAGCTGCTGTAGACAATATAGGATATGTTAAAGGCATTTATCATTAAAATGATATGTAGATAAACAATGGTGAATGATAACAATGCAGGGAGCACTATCTGGCAAAAATCTGAGTGGCAATGATTCACCTGGTGTGCACATCTGCTCTGCCTGTGAACACATCCAAAAATGCTCATCACAGATGCTTCTAAGTTGTCCAGACTTCTCAGTTTCTTCTGCTGGGATAAAAGAGAAAAGAGTAGTTACAGATCTCACCAAGATCATCTGGTTTGCCACTATGATAGCTCTTGCTCAAAACTTACACTGGGACAGAATTTCGTTGTTACCATTTATTAACAATGACTGTTTCAGGATTTATTGCACATCCACAATATTGTACCATAAAGGTGACTATTTAGGTGCATAAATATTGATTATTTCAGAAAATTAAATTTTCTTGATTTGCAAATAAAGCAGTTTTCTACTCACAAAGAAACTGAATTTCAATTACTATCATTTTTCTTCTAAAAGGAGATAAATTCAGTATTTTAGGCCAACTTAATTTGCAAATGATTTTGTATACAAAGACTACTTATCCCTCTGGCAGATGGATGACGGTTAATCCTTGAGTGGAAATTAATTTTACTACATCAAATATTCATATTAGCATTTTGCCTGATTTTCACACATTTTACTTAGCATTGAATATTTTTCACAAAGTATTTTTAATCTAATAATGATTTGAATCTCCAAGGATAATTGGAGCTATTAGCCACATTCTGCAATGTTTTCTTATTCACTTGGTATGGTCATCTGTCTGCATTTATCAACGTGCTTTTTTATTTCAAATAAATGTAAATATTTAAATGACATTTTTATATGAACCCCAAGGACAAGTGATTTCGTAATTTCAAACTGGCATAGTTCTACTTAAAAAAAAACCAAAAACTGAACGAACATGATGTCAGCATATCATTATTTACCATGACTCACCAAGCTGCTGCAGACAATATAGGATATGTTAAAGGCATTTATCATTACAATGACATATAGATAAACAATGGTCAGTGATAACAATGCAGGAAGCACTATGTGGCAAAAATCTGAGCAAACATCACACCAGCATATCATGGACTTGGAGAAAATGCTTATGCATGCATTACAGGCAATTTACTCATTTTCAGATAGCTTTAATCATGAGCTCTGATTTCACTTGATTTTGATTAATTCATGAAGCCAAATTTCATATTTCTTCCAACATAACTTTAAGATTGAATCCATTACACCCAGTTTTTCAAAAGCTTTAGTGAAATAAATTCAGGAAAAATTATTTGAACTTTCATTTTCTTTTAGTTTTATCACCTGAATGGAATGGCAGAACTGTGAGATTAAAGTCATACCTACCAAACCATGCCAGTTCTTTCAAGGGGTAGCTAGCAGCAGAGCTCTCATACAACTTCATGAGATTGTTCATGCTCATAATGATCAGATTGATTTTAGAAATTATCAACAAAAAATCATTTAAAATTTGAAATAATTTTGATATGTCTTAACAATGTAGTTACTTAACATGAAACAGCCCAAGTTTGCATGAGCAATGATACCATTGCACCGCAGCCAGAACTTAAGATGTTCTCAAAATCCATTTTTGTGAAAATTATGTAGTCCAATAACTACGTGCTTCACAGGAAAGAACTCCTGCCAGGTCTTTGTTGCAGTTTGCTCTGAAGGTCCATAGGGGGAATGGCATGTATTCTTAGATTGTGGACTACAGGCATACAGCATATTTATGGAGTGTATTAAACATAAACAGAAATTGTTGGTCTGTTTCACCTCTACCCCAGCTGTTTGTTTAGGAACAAAGACACAAACAGAATATTCTGGGTTTGGAGGGACCCACAAGCATTATTGACTTAAATCCTATGGGGGTTGAACCCACAACTCTGGTGTTATTTGCACCATGCTCTGACCAACTGAGCCAATCTCAGGGTCTTGCTGCGCTATTTTCAAAGTTCAAAAAGTTTAATTTTTGGCCCACCTCCATTTCTGAGCATCCCAATGACAGACCTGCTCATCTCTCCACTGCCTCCATGGCTGACTGAGATTGCAAAGGTACGCATCAGTTTGACTGTGCAGGATATTTCTCAGACTGGTATGTATTTAATATCTTCCTTCATTCAATTTTCCGAGACCTCTGTATAAGTAGAAACCTGTTGGCTATTTTGTCTTTCTTTAAAAGGACAAAAGAATTGACCCCTTTAGTCTTTCTGTGTTTTAGTACACTTAATATCTCACTACAGGAGTGCCTAAACATACAATATAAAAACAGGAAACAGAACCTACATTTAGCAAAAAAGAAAATATAATATTTCATTAAACTTCTAAATTAGATTATTTTATGTGCAGGTTATTTTGAGTTTTCCTTCCATGAATCTTAAAAAAAACCCCAAACAAAACCTCCAACTATTTTAAGTTTTAACACTGGGTCATTTTAGGAAACTAAGAAATGGTTTGACATGCCTTAGGATGTCAGAACTTGAGGGAAAATGATTGGAAAACAGAATACATACCAGAAGCCATCCTTTGCTTCTGGTATCATTGGCAGATAGATGTTTATGAGTTTTCACTACTGGTGTTTTGGGACTTAAAAACACCCCAGAATATGTTTATCAATTTATTATGTCCTATAGTTCATAGTAGGGGATAACAGAGTGAAAGTTGAAAAAAACAGAAAGAAGGACAGGATACTCAGGAAAATTTTAGAAAGAAAAACAAGGCTCTCCAAATTTCAAGGTAGGTGGCTAAAGTAGCTCTATTCACCGGCCTTGCTCTTCTGAAGAGTCTACCTCAAATACTTCCACAGATTTACCTTTTTTTAAAAGCAGATTATAGAAATGATAAGTTGCATATAGTACATCTTGATTCCAGAGATTGTATTTTAACAGCCTGCTATAAAAATGTCATAAATCTTTTGTTTCTCTTTTTTTTTAATTTCATGCTGGCATGCACTAGCATGTGACTTGCTAAGCTACTTCAGGAAATTTAGCTTTTAGACATCTGTTTAGGTATTTTGGCTAATAATAGATATCCCAAAATTCTGTTTCCAATCTTTACTTTCTTGAAAGTTTCTGTTTCCTATATTCAGAAATACTAACAAAACCTGTTTTCAGTATAACCCATAAAGCTCCATTTTTACATCTGCTCATGATGATCCTAGTATTTGCTGTTGTTTTGTAACTTTAGGCTTAATATTATTATGTAAAAAACTCTATGATTTTATATTATCTACAATAGAGTCAGTCAAGAAAACAGCTTTCAAATCTCTCTGAAGACCATCTAAACATATTAATATTCATGACAACTATCTGCTTTGACATTCTGGACAGTCATTTGTTGATTTCCAGCTTCAGATACTCAGATGTCTGGGATTTCAAATGTGGGGAATGAATTCCTTATCTGTTCTTGCTCAGTAATTTTTATCAGTCTTCATTTGAGATAAATATATTTAACACAGCATCAGTTTGAGAAGGCTGTGACAACTAGTGTGCTATAACTGGTGAAGGTTACAACATCAACAGGTTTTATTACATGTCAATACCTGCAGAACTTTCCAATAATGAGTATAAGAGGAGACATTTCAATTGAGTAAATGGAAAGCTCTAAAATTTATAAGCATCTCTGATAAACCAGAGTGATGGAATAGTAAAATGCCATAAACTGAAACAGGACTAAATAAACCTTAAACATTTGAGAAAGTGAAACTTGTGGCAAAGTGCAAAATACCCCACTATCTTTCAATAGATACAGGACTAGAAGTTATATTCTATATTCAATATCTAATGAGCGAGAGGCAGAGGCAACTTCAATGTGTAACGTAAAAGAACTGCTAGGTGTCAGAAAATAAAATAGGTTACCCAAAGGCTCTCAAACACCTCATCAGCTCCAAAAGCACATGTACAAGCCCAGTAAAACTGACATCAAATGGAAAACAACAACAAAAAAAAGAAAGATAAAATTTTAAAGTTTTAATTGCTAGAGTTAAAAAGAAAAAAGAAAACACTGAAGCATCTATAGTACTTTTATTGTCTCATAAATACATTAAACAAATCTATGAATGCTGAAAGATTTTGTTATTTTCTACTGTGGAAATACTAAGGTTTTTTATAATGTTCTGTCAAGATTATTTGCAAGTAAAACTGTATAAATCTTGCAATATATTAATTGACCTACACAGTCATTGCAGAAAATGAAGCATCAATATTAAATAAGATTAAAAATCCCTCAGATAATGTCATTATTTTTACCTTCTGATAGGCAGAACTCTTCAGCTAAGTCAAGCCTGTTTCATTCTTTGGCATTACTAGAGGGTACTGATTCTCCATAATAGGAAAAGAAAGCTTTTCATTAATTTTCAGTTTTCACTGATTTTGAATTAATGTATTTCCTCAGCTCATTCATTCTTCATCCTCACCAACCAGTTTTCAGCCTTTATTAATGCATTAATCATCATTAATAATAATAATGAAATTAATTATTTCTTATTTGTGTCTCTATGAGTAAGGCTTCTCTGTCAAAAGTTGTAAGAAGCTAGACCACCATCCATGCACTAATCAGTAATTAGTTCTGTCATGTAAGATTAAAAAGTATGCATTAAAAAAAGCACACAAAGGAAATGCATGTGCGTGATGGATTTGTCATTCCATTTGTTTACAACCACTAAGTGGTGACATAATTTCAAAATTCTCCTTGATCAATTAAAAAAAAAAATGCTGTCATATATCTGTTCTGACCACTTTGTTACCTACTCTAAGCAAAGTACTTGGCCTTTCACACTGAGTGAACTCAGCAAAAGCCACTAATCAGTCAAGTTCTGGGCATGGCTATCTGGTATTGCATTGACAAATGCTACTTTTACTTGATGTCAGCTTTGTTTTGGTGTTTCAGCATTCTGGAAATTGAATATTACATGCATCTCCAAAGATCACAAATAAGAAGTCATGAGTTGAAACGGGTGGATGTTTGCAGAGGCTGACATGATACTGTATTTTGATATAATGACATATTCATGATATGTGTAATACTGTTATAAAACCATGTTGTGGTTTAAGTCCAGCCAGCAAGTCAGGCCCATACAGCCACTCACTCATGCCCCAGTGGGATAGGGGAAGGAGTTGAAAGAGATCATAAAAATATTGACAGTGAACCAATGGTTTTTTGCTGTTATTCCTGAAATCACATAGGGGACAAATAGCTGCAAGAGGCAGAATTCTGTCCTGGATTTGGGTGTTTGCAAAATTTGACACTTCCTTGTTAAGAAGAAAGATGCCACCCCCTTCCCCAAGATCAGCAAACTGCTACACTACAGAATAAGAAAATATTTATCTGTCATAACACCCTTCTTAACCCTGGCTATCAAAATTTATCCCCAGTTGTCAACTAAACCCTGTGCAGCCACTCAGTCACTACCCCCAGGGGGAAACAGTAGAGAATCATAGAAGTGAGAAAACTTGTGGTGGGTTGAGATTAAGAGAATTTAATAGGGAAAGCAAAAGTCATGCACACAAGCAGAGCAAAACAAGGACTCATTTTGTTGCTTCCCTTTGGCAGGCAGCTGTTCAGCCATCTCCATGAAAGTCAGCCTTCATGACATGTAAGGCTGACTCAGAAGGCAAATGCCTTCACTCCAAATAGCCCTTAATTCCTTCTTCTTTCCCCCTCTGAATATGCTGAATTGTCCTCTGGGTCAGCTGGGGTCAGTGTCCTGGTTGTGCCCCCTCCCAGGCCCCTGTGCACTCTCATCCTGCTCACCAGTGGGGTGGATTGAGAAGCTGAAAATGCCTTGGCTCTATGTAAGCACTGCTCAAAAACAACAAAAACACCTCTGAATTATTAACAGTGTTTCCATCACAAATCCAAAACACAGAACTCTACTTGCAACTCTGAAGAAAATTAACTCCATCCCAGCCAAAATCAAAACATAGCAAAAAAAGAAGGAATAAAAACTGCAAAATATTATGCAAAACAAATTCTGAATATTAATGAGAAAATAAGAGAATTGATGTGATATATTAATTTTAAAATCCCACAAATTATTTTTACTTACTTATCTAAGTACATGTTGCAGAGTATTTTTAAGCCTGTTTGAGACAGAGAGAATTTAAATGAACATATGACAACACAGCAGGATTGAAAATAAACCCATGTGCTTGTGTCTAAAACAGAATTTAAATGCTAATTTTAGTACCTAAGAGATCCTAACAAACTATAAAAACACTGGCTAAGTGGTCCTTGTGTTTGTGACTCATTCACTTGGCATGTCTGACCACTAGCACAGAAAAGCATTTGGAGCTTCAGTGTGAGAACTGAAAATTTTGTGTATCTTCTACTTTGCTGGCAGAACAGACTTGGCAGCAATGCTCACTAGATTCTCAGGATGCACATAATGCCTGACTGGATATTCCTGAAGGTTGTAGATACCTTATTGTTTCTGAAATTACCTGGAAGCACATTGAAAGTAGAACAACTCTCTACTAAGTAGTTAAAGCCCAAACTTCACAAACTGGACATTTTTTTAACCTTTCATGATGCCTATTTTTATTTAACATTATTTCCTGTCTGCGTAGGCACCTATTCCTATTCTTCCTAAGTGATACTGGTGGTCTAAGGGTAGGGAAAGTTTGTATTATATTCATTTCTATGGAGACTTGAGGAACTGAAATGTTAATGATTAAATGACACTTTATAAAAAGCATCATTAAAAAGCAGCAGGTGCTTTGCTGAAGATGCACACAGTAACCACAGGGTGTAGAGGAGGTGACCACTCATCCCCAGAAGCTACAAACTGCAGACAGATGAGGGAAGAGGTCAATAAGAAGCAGATCCCATGGAGTGGAATTCTGTTTTTTATCACGCCAATGTCCTCCCTTACACAACTGGCTCACGTGTGAAAACTCTCCTCCAGGGAACAATCAGGACATTCACACATGGGCCTGTGGGTTTTGGACAGAGCAGAAGTGCTCCACTCCACTGATGTGAGAGGCAGCTGCCATGTCCTAGGAGGGGTCATAAACCATCAAAGGCTATCAGACTCATTTCTGAGTGCCTTCCACCTGCACCTGATCCACAGTATTGCAACAGACAGCAATGTTGCAGCAGACAGTGTGAAACTCTCCTCTCAGAGGAGGCAAATTCTCACACAGAATTTTCACATGCAGGGAATTCTCACAGAGAGGGAATTCTCACACAGAACTTAGTGTTGTATTAACCCACTGAACTCTGTGTTTCATGGGCTTCCCTTGCCCCCAGGGCATCAGCACTGCAACCATTACTTCAGCTTTCAAAATTGTAACAACCAAGTCTTGTTCTTTCTTTCCTTCCTTTATGCTTCTTCTTCAATGTTTTCTATGTTTTTATATTGCTATATTTCCAGAGAAAATAACCACTATATACATCCTTTCCATCACAACCAAATTGTTCTAAAATAAACGCTACACACACACACAGAGACACACAGAGCACACAGTGTGTGTGTTTNTTTGTTTGTTTGTTTATAAGGAAAGAAGAGGCTGAGTTACCCTCACCCTCAGGGGTGGGTTGTAACAAGAGGGAATTCTCTGCCACTGCCAGTCTACTCTTTCCCTGATGCAACATCTGCCTTCTTCACTCATGCAATACAGACATGTAAAATTATTTGCCTCAGTAAACTTCCTGCTCATCTGCCTTGGAGTGCAACAAGACTTTTACAATGACACTTCTTATCTACAGCAAATCCTGACTTCTCTGTCTGTCTTTAATTAGAGCTCCTCTCCTTGACTTTCTCCCTTACTTAGTGATTTTTGGTGTCTGATTTATGGAATCTGTTGTCAGGTGCCAAGCAGGACATCCCCGATAACCAAAGCACGTATTTAGAAACAGGAGACTATTAGGTAACAGCAGCTATCTCCTTTGTTTCATTGTAGAAGTTATTGTAGAAGTGCTAAAGCACTGCAAAATTCAACCATCAAGCAAATTTTTTGTCAGCTGGTATGTCATTATTTGGTTTTGTTTGAGCTACATACTACAATCAAGAGCAAAGAATGTAACAGGTTGAAAAGCCCATTAAGCCCACTGAAGGAAAAACACTGAAAAATTATTTTCTTCAACTCCTGTGACAGTTAAAATCAAGTCAAAATTACCCATAATCAGATGAAGGAAAGCAAAACCACTTAAAGGACACCATCAGCATTTCTTAACCCACTCTGCTGTGGAAATGTGCAATGAAAAATGAGGTGAGATATTCTGGCATGCATCAAATTCTTATTTCAAAATACCAACTTTACACTTTTTTTTTTAATTAAAAGCTTTTCTTACTTTACCACAAACACATTGATGATGGGATCATGCTCTTTTTTTCTTAGTATAACAAATATGCTCTTGATTGGACAAATTTACCCTGTTGCAGTATTCATTTTGCCACTGCCAGTTTTTGTGAAATGTTCCTAAAACTCAGTCCACATTTTGTGATTAGGTCTATGTTCATTAACTTTTCATTCTTTGACTTTCTAGTGAATTTTCTACTGATATGCAGCCTTCACAGTTGAAATGCAGAACTTTGTGAACTATTTTAGTCATCATCTTTTCACGCTGTGATTAATTAGTATACATTTATTTTAAAATACATATTGTGATTACATATATATAAAGGGTTAGCTTTCTGCCATTCCAGATTTCTACTATCATGGCAATTTGTTGTTTAATTTGCAATACTTCTTTTTATTTTACTTAAAACTCTACTCCTACAGCTGTGAGGCGTAGTTATCAGGTATTCCTATTTCAAGAACCATTATTTATGTTATCTACTGCTTGCATAATTAATAGGAAGAAGGGGTCAATATTTATACAGGCGTATTAAGCAAAGTTAACTGAATGCAAGCCTCAATCAAATAAATTTGGTCTGCAGCTACCTTTCCTTCCAAGAAAAACTAGTCAAAACAAAAAGTAAATATTTTCAAACTCTAATGCTACTGACTCCCTTGCCTGTGAGAATGTACTCTTAAAATATTAATCCTTTCTCATGGGCATTACTTTGTTGCATTTGAAGTGTTCAGATCATATTGTATGCAGGGAGAGTTTAGAAAACACTAGCAGACAATCTCTGGCATGGCCTTTAAATTTCCACATAAAGCCTCATGAGAATCTGCAAGCCCATAGAGAGGGAAGGGTGGCAGCACCCAAACAGATTCATCAAAGGGATCTGATGGTGTGTTCAGATCTCCTGGGCTTGTCACAGAACAAATTTACAACCATGTAGTCAATACACACAGAAATTCTAAGAGATGAAAATGAAGACAGGAAATAAATTGCAGAGGAGGAAAAAAGTTAAATGTGGTATTAGATCTTCCACTGAGGCCTGATTTTAAGTTTGATTACTTAAGATCCTGGCTATAAAAAGCCAAAGACAAAAATTGACTACATAAATTACCAATCATGACACTACTAGTCACTCTCCACAGTTTTCGTGCTCCAGAGGAGTAAATTGAGAAGCATGGTTCAAAACCAAAAATAATTTTCATATACAGCTTTTTACAGCTCAAAATGAAGGAATTTCTTGTTAAGTGCATACTGCCAAACAAAGACTCAACAAAGAGTGAGGTCAAAGATAATTGTAGTATGGCATCAATGAACAAGAAATCTTGGCCGCCAAAGAAGCCATTAAAGTACACAACAATAGTAGGTATTGATAGTAGTTCATGAACATCGCTGGCCCTGCCCTCAAAGTGGGAGCTACTAGATCTCACTTTGCCTCCTGCTTGTTTTTACATTTGCTATTCAATATCAGCTCCTCCTTTTTACTTCCCCCTCCTTTTTCCTTAAAACCAATATATGTTCTTCTTTTCTTTGCTGATGAGCTTTGCTCATGCCCATGCATGAGAAAACCATGAAAAAGCCTAGCATATTCTAACTCTTCGAAATATTTGTCTTCTCGTATGCGAGACATCAAGCTTGATATTACTTTCTTATCTAAGCTACCAAATTCAGGCCACGTCTCATCATTACCTAGTTCATACGTTGGCCACATTTTTTCTGAGTGCCTGATAAGTCTGGATTTAAAAAGCTCTGACTCTCCACCAGTTAGATTGTGCCAGTTTTTCAGTGCTAATCTTAAGAAACTGTCTCTTGCGATCTGGTTTTCCAGATGCCTTTTGTCCCACCTGGGGTGCCAGAACTGATGCCTAGAGAGGCTGATCTGGAATACAGGCTAGACAGAGTTAAATGAATAAAGTAGGTATTTACTGAAAGGCCTTTAAAGGATACACCGTGGGCAGTACAAAAACCCGGCCATGGCTCTACCCCAGATGGATGACTGGTCACAAGTTTTCACACTTTTATAAGTTTTGGTCCATTTACATATTGGGGTCAATTGTCCAATTACAGCTTCAGGTTATGAAGTCCTATCCTCCCAGTTTTCTCTCCTCAATTCACAATTGTTTGTACTCTTCGAGCCCGAAGCTGCAACGGTGTCCCTCGTTCTCAAGCTGGAAAAGGATTGTTTTGTCTAACTATCCTATGAAGGGAACTTGCTAACACTTTAATGAAGTTCAGTCACACAGTAAAGCAGTACCAAATCTAAAAAATACGAAAACTAAAACTTAAGGCATTAGTAACCATGATTACAGGATTGATGTAATGGCATCCTAGTAATTAATACAACAGAGCTCACAGTAATGGAATGGTTGAGTGGCCTGTGTCAACAAAATAAATACCATTGTTTTCCACTGTTATAGAATAAGAGAAGAAGACACACAGACACAGGCAAGGAGGAGCAACTGAAGTAGATTGGCTGTGAAGCCGAAAAGAAAAACCACTGACAAAATCCATCTTAAGACTCACACAAAACCAGAAGCACAGCAAATTTTCCATCTCTCTGACTTACCTATAAGGTCTTGCTATAAAGTCAACTCAGATGGCTCATTCAGTTTTGGTGCAGGCATATTTCATGTGGGAACTTTTAACAATGAATTGTGTCCTATTTCCAGAAAGATGTGCTAAACAAAAAGTCAGTGAGGAGCAACTCTGCTATACTTAACATCTACATTCAACTGAGGCCAAAACCGAAAAAATGTAGGCATGTCTCTCATCCATGAACATTTTGGCAAGCAGATGTCAGAGGCAAAACTGTGCCTACAAAATCTTGCACCAGCCAAGTTGTCAGAAAGGTTATTCATTCTGAATGACTTTCTATCAGCTCATTGTGAAGTAATTGTGCAGGAGAACAGCATCATCCCAAATGTGTCTAGGCTGGGCAGGTACACTCATCAGAGCGCAAATAAGTACTTTCACATTTGCAGAGACATATTATGTAAAACATACCAAACTAGGTATGTTATAAGCCTACTAAGTTCATCTTTGGAAAGTTAATGAAGAAATGACATCTTTAAAGTCCATAAAAACTCTACAATATGGTAGATCAGCAGAATGGTTTAGGAGACAATCACATCAGAAAATTCTGTCACCTTACCATGGTAACACTTAACTTCTATTAGCATCTAATCTTTAACTATCTGCTTTGTAGATACCTGCTTTGTAGAAGACACACATGAAATGAAACATCAATTACACAAATACAGAGAAAAGACACATATGCAATTTCACTGATAAGTAAACCCTGTTAAATGGACTATAAATATATTAACATTCCGCCTTTTAGTATACTTTATATTTTGTATCAATTTGAGCATACATTTTTGAAACAACAAAAAAAATTATCTAATACTCTATCCCTGTTAGTCAATTCAACTTAATTGAGAAAATAATTCAGATCATACTTTGCTTATTCAAAATTTATTTTATAACAGAACATTGGTTTGAATGGGGAACAGGAAGAACCATATCTGTCAATATTTCAGTGCTCTTATTAGCAGTTTTACACATAGGTTTAACATGGAATTTGCATAAATTATACTGGTCCATGAAAGCTGTCCATACTTGCATGCAAGGTGAAAAAGTCAAAAAGAATGTATATTTCTGCTTCAAAGTAAATAGGAATGAGGAAAAAAAANAAAAAAAACAAAAAACAAAACACAAAAAAACCAAAAAATCAGTAAATCTATTATTTTTGGCTCAGGAAGACTCTGTGCATATTTTCCCCATGAACTTAATTTTTAACCTGGATGCTTATGAAAAACAGGCTTATGCACTTAGTGTCTTTCTGTGTGCCTGTATAAAAGTACTTCACCTTTGGGTCTCCTGGTAAATCTAACCAAATTAAGCACTGTAAGAAAGCTATACATATAATTGCATTACTACAAGATTGCTGCAAAATTTATGGGTGCATAGACAGAAATCCTGTTAATAGGCTGGTGTGCTTGCAAAGCCAGTCCCAGTCATACTTCAAAAGCTTTGCCACTCAGGAGCAGTCCCCAGTGACTGGGGAAATAGTCACCCATTTCAATTTTAAAATGTTTTAAAAGGAATTGAAAAAGAGGACCCTGAAATCTACTGACCAGTCAGCCTCAGTTGTGTGTCTGGTACAATCACAAAGCAGATCTTTCTGAGAGTTATGTTGAAGAATATGGAAGATGGGGAGGAAATTAGGGACTGCCAACAGGACCTTGACAACAGCAAATTGTGTCCACCTAACCTGCAGTGATCTTCTGCAGTGGACTGGCTGCATCAGTTAAGAAGAGGAACTTACATAATTTACTTCATCTTACACAAGTGCCTTGGTTATGGCTCTCCACAACACTGTGGCCATATCTTGGAGAGATAAGGGCTTGACAGATAGATTGTCAGATGAATAAGGAACTGGCTGGATGACCACATTCTGAGATAAAGTCCAAAGGCTCAAAGTCCAAATGGAAACCAGTAACAATTACTCTCTTTCAAGAGTGGGACAATTGCTACTTTCTTTCTTCATCAGTGGTAATAAACAACAGGAGCTTGATTTAGACTTAGGATTTAGGCAAATTGAGAACCTCTCATACAAGGAAAGGCTGAGAGAATTGGTTTTGCTCAGCCTGGAAAAAAGAAGACTTTGGAGTGACTTAATTGCAGCCTTTCAGTACCTGAAGGGAACCTCCAGGAAAGACAGAGAGGGCCTATTTACCTGTCATGCAGTGACAGGACAAGGGAGAAAGAATTAAAACTAAAAACCAGTAGGTTTAGATTAGATATTAGGATGAAGCTCTTTGCTGTGTGAGTAGAAAGGCACTGGACAGACTATCCAGAAAAAGGATATCCTGGATACCAATCCCTGGAAGTTTTCAAAGCCAAATTGGATGGTGCTCTGAGCAATTTGGCCTTATGAAAATTTTCCCTGCCCATGCAGTATGGTTGAAACTGCTCTTGAGGTTCCTTCCACCCAAAGCATGATCAAGTGCACTGTCAGCAGGCATGAAGATGATGTGTAGCTGGTGACTGGTGCAGCTGACATGCTGTAGGAAAGGGATGCTTCCCTGGAGCATCCTGGACAGGCCTAAGGAATGAGCCATGTGTACCTCATGAAGTTCAACAAAGCCAGGTGATAGGTTCTGTGCATGGGTCGGGGGGAGGAATGAAGGGAAAATACAAGTATATTGCTGGAAGATAGAAGTTCAGTTAAGAAATGTTCTCTGGCCAGCCATCACTTCCCTTCAGGTTTTTCCTCTTCCCTAACTGCTGTGGCCATTAGCCATTGATCCAAGATGCACTGTCTTCTGTAGTTCAAATCTAAGAGCTCTGCCAGTACTATCCATGTTCAAAAGAGGGATATCTTTACAAGAACTGTCTGTACCAATATTCAGCTCTTACGTTTCCTGATAAAGAGCCACTTGATATCTATTAACCAGTGAACAGTAAAACACCATTCAATAAACTTAACTTGTTTCTGTTACGTTAATATCTCCTTGCTTACCAGGTTTCATGATTAAAGAACTTGTGGAATTGTCCACAAAGACATCAACTTAACCAACCAGTCAGTATTTACATTAAAATTTTCAAAAAGTGAAAGATGAAGGTCAACATCCTGTTAAATTTCACTGTGTTGTAGTGAATTTAGTTTATCAAAAACTTGTGTCAGTATCCTGCAATACAGCTGCAATACAACTAACATGTATGTGCTGAGATGTACTACTTAGTACTATGTACTATATACTCTATTTTTTAATTGCTGTTATATTTATACAAAACATCCATTTGGTCTTCATTATTTTAGAAATTCTGGCTAAATTAGTTAAACTATATTTGCATCAAATGGTGTTAGCTTTAACTTCTATCTCTCATTTTTTTGTATTTGTTGTGAGAAATATTACTAGCATTCACAAAGTTAAGAACCTTGAACGAAGAGATCAAATATTGATTCTAACTTCTTTGGGGGAAATAAAAGAGAAAATATGAAGAAAGATTATTTAACTACAGGCATTATAAAAACCTGAATTCAGCTATTCTGAATGTAATATGTATAATGCAATTTCTGTGTGGATTTAAATACACACTTCTGCTACAATAGTTATGGTTTCATTAAAACAAAGAGTCTTTTGAATCAGAGATTGCTAATCATATTGAAATACCTACCTTGAGATGGTGCCAACAGTCATTAAGGTTCTAAGTATCTTTGGGAAATTGTGCTTCAAGTCAGTGACAGAGATATGTTTACCATTGCTTGGAAACATCAGTCAGAAGTAAAAACAATTTCTCAAGCCATTAGTATCACAAGGTCTCCTATGAATTCTGCTGAAAATATGTTCAGAAGGGTAAGTAAAAATTTCCTACCTATTTTTCTGAATGTGAAATTGTCTTATATCCACAAAAAAAGTCTTTTGAATGCATATCCTTTTTAAGGAAGAAGGAGAAAATAAGCTTTGGAATGTCTTTTTCACGCATCTTTGCACAGTTTAAATATACAGGTGTGGAAATAGTGTTTTACAGCAGCATTTCTCAAGTGGGCACAAGTTCTTTGTGGAGGCTGATCTACCTATGAAGTTGTCGAATTCTAAATCCATAGATATTTTTGTGAGTAGAGTCTGACCATTTTAATACCATTTAATCTTACTTTATTTTGATCTCTTGACTGTGCACAGCTTTGTTTCACCCTTCAAGGAACAGATCTAATCTCCATCATTCTAGAAATACTGGAGATACTCAGGTAGGATCTGACTCCCTCTTGCAGGATCCTTTTTCCAAGACCTATTTTTGAAGGCCACGAAGAGTGAAAAGTTATCATCAATAAAGATTTTAGCATGATTTGTCAATAAAACTATGAAGTATTTCTTATTTGAAAAAACTATTTTCAGTCACATATTATTAGTCTAAGTTAGTACTCCAGTCTCTATGGTGCAGTTTTTCACAGAAATTGTCTATCTCAGGTGAATTTCAGGTAAAGTTTTAATGAAAATTGTTTAATTGTTCATAAGTGCACAAAAGTACATGTATCATCATGCCACTACAAAAAAAAAAAAAAGGAATTTCATGGATAAGCTGCTTTGCTTTGTCTAAATTTGAAGTGGCAGGATTGTCGTCCTTTTTAAGTGGTTTTGTGCAACTATATAGAAGCCATAATCATATTTATCACAGATATTTTTGATTATTATGCAATAAAGTTACTTGAGTTTTGCAATCCTTGAAAGAGTGCCTCGTTAATGAATTCACCAATTCATTAATGAGTTAATGTTAAATACATTCATTTCTTGGAAAGAAAATTATGGTATTGGATTTTCAGATAACAAAAGCTCTTGCAGAAGGAAGTTCCTTCAGCAAATATTTGAAATGACAAAATATTAACTGAACCTGCACTGTCTTGCAATTTATTTAAATGTCTAACTCTATTATCAAATGATTGTGAGGATCTAACATTATAACTTTTTTTTTTAATACAAATTAAAATAGATTAGGTCCTCAGTAGCATGCAAGCTGCATGCTACTCCTGGGTTGCATATAAAAGTGATATTGCTCTAGCCCTGTGTAATTTTCACTGTGTAGTGAAGCAAACGCACCGAAAGCTTACGTAAGTTTAAATCAAACTTCCATTCAGGTTGCATGCATCATCAGTAAGAAGAAACTAGTGGTGAAGTCAACCAACTGGCTTATGATTACCATGCTCCAAATCAACTGAGTTCCAAATTTTCAAAAGTCTGCAGCTATTAAATTAAATTTCATATTTTATATTTCCCTATCTCTTTGTTCAAAATTTCCATAGTATTAACAAAAATTGTTCCTGACACTTTGAAACAAAAGGGAGGAGAGGAATGTGGTCGAGGTGACAACAAAATTAGAAAATGTTTATAAGTAAAGAACATAAGTAGAATGACAGAGTGGGAAGAACAAAGAAAGAAAATAGAGTAACAGAAGCAAGGGAAATGGAGAGTGTTGGCAGTCCTGTAGTACACAACAAAAAATGCTGCTCATTGAAATAGCACAGTTAATAAATATTCAGGTATATTCATATGCAGAAAACAGCCCCGGTCAAGTTGCCCTGCATGTTTATCCTGCTCAGGTCAGATGCTATCACAGCATTAAATCTCAACCAATTCTCAGATCATTGTGAAGCTTGACCCATCTACCCTTTCTGTGTCAGATCCCTTGAGTATTTCTGCCTTCAAATAACACATTAGAAGTGCTTTAGAATTAAAAGACCATGACCATTAAATTTACTACGCAGCTGTGATGTAAAGACATCTGTAAAGACAGGTCTGATTTCAAATTATTTAGACCTACCAGCAAATGTAAAATAAAACTATTGCAAAATATCTTGTGTGAAGGAAAGAAAGGAGCACTTCTCTCCCTCAAGCCCCTTGGACTTGTTCCACTTCACCAAAAGTAAAATTATATTTTAAAAATTTCCTTGATTGTGCTTAGCATCAAGGATGAAATTCCCATCTTCTGACTTGTGGTATTTAGGGGTGACACACATATTCCATTTTGCACTGTTTAGATTAACAAACAGTGGAGAACATTATACTAACACAACATCAGACATATGAGTCCATGAACATGTTTTAAAAGAGAAATTTTAATAAGTCTTCAATGGACATACCAGTAATACTAATGTTGATTTGATTTTTCTTTGTGACTGTTGGATGTTTTTAACAGAAGTTGGAAAGAGCTAACCTGTTTACATTAATCTTCAACAGAAACACTTGGAAAAAACCTTTAGGACCTGACATACTCAAAGCAGTGAATAATTCAGCTTTATCCCTTTGCAAAATATTAAGTTACAAGTATCATCTGACATAAGAGGCACTTTTTATTCATTATCAATGAATAAAAACACTGTTAAATTAATATTCCCCTTTTTATGATTTTGGTGTTTTCCAAATTTTTGCATAGAAATGGTCTCTTCTTCAAACAAAGATAATAATCATTTCCCATATAAGGAAATGAAGAGAAAATGCTGTTTCTTGTGTAGCGGAATGTGCTGTCATTTATCAATAATGGACAGTTTGCTTGAGATTTTATTTCGCTAAGACCGTAGGTATCTAGTTAGGAAAGTGTTTGTGTTGTAGACTCCACTAAAATTTTGAATGAGTAGGCTTCACATTTTCTCACAAAAAGAAACAACTGTGCTTACTTAGTATCATAACACTGATTAATCCAGTTTCTACACCCACATAGTGGTTCCTACTTCCCCATGTTGCAGAACAAGAGATACTTTAACCATAATTCAGCAACAAGATCCAATAATAACACTTGAAACAAAATGGAAGACGAAATAAAATAAGCAAACCAGAGTGAAATAAAATGCAACCAAATAAATCAAAGTAAACCAACCAAAAACTAAATTTTAAAAGTTACTAATTTATCATTTTGGACTGTTTCTGTAACAGAATACATACTATATAAACACACATTCAGACATGGTTGTTACTTGGTTAGAACTGACAGAAGGTAAAGTTTTAGAGAAAAGTATTAGCCACTTTAAAAGGCAAGATCTCTTGGTCTTTGGAAAGAGTTATTTTATCTACCAATATGAGTATATTGTATGTATGCATTTTCACAGTTGTTGTAAATAGATTAAAAAACACTTTAATGTATATGTGAAAATAAGTTGTCTCAGCCTTTAGTAGCACAGCAGCTTGAAATGTATCCAAGAAAGCTAAACGTTATAATAAATGCTGACTTATTCTGTGAAGTTTTATTCAACCATTGTCCCTCCAAAATGTAAGTACAGCATTTCCAAGCCATACTTTACATAAAGTGAGTGCAGCTTTTCACAGTAAAGTGTCAACACATTATCTCAAAATAGTCTTGACAACTAATTCCTTGAAGAAAAAATACATGAATATGAAGTAGCCCATGAAAAATTTATGGAAGTAGAATGGAGGAATTCTATAGTCTAGCCTACAAAACCAGAGACCTGGTTTGGACCTTGGTTTTACCTTTATTGCTGATACTGAGGAAATTGATAGAAGCCTAATGTTCTATTTGATTAGTAACCTAAAAAAATAGTGAATGACTTTTCCTGTAAACAATGATGTTGCCATTGTTAGAAACATGCCATAGGCCTTAGGCTAAATTTTCCATCCTCTAAATTTGTCCTCCCCAGTCCTTTCCCTGTTATCAACTTAACTTGAGAACTTGGGCGTGTACCTTCATACCAGATGCATCTTGCTATTATGTGGAGTTCAGCACATAGTAGCAACGGCATTGAAAATACAAATGAGATTGAAAAGGGAGGCCTGAGGAGAAACTGCTGATTGTCACTGCTGCGCGTAATAGAAATACATCCTNTCTCTCTCTCTCTATCTCTCTCTCTCCCCCTCTGCCTGGTCCAAACACTTCAGTTCTTTTCTTCACATGCAAGATGCAAGAACATTTAAACCTGCTCAAAATTGCTCTGCTACAATCTACAGCTGCTCATTGCAAACAGCTTTCTTGGAGAGGGTAACACCTCCTCGGTTGATTTAGTCAATATCAATGCAAATTTAAATAATACACACCTCTACATTTACCAAGCTTCCATAACAATTTGTTTCATACAACTTTATCCACAATACCTTTTTTTCCAACTCACTTTCAAGTCTGCTCTGTTTCTCTGTAACTGCCTGCAGTATCAGACACTGTTCATCATGCATAGCTAATTCTCCAAACCAGAGACAACCAGCATTAATCTAACAACCCAACCCAGCAAACTCCAATTTCTCTGTCCAGTTTTAATTCCAGACTATCAGAAGATGTGATGTCTTTCCCCAGACCCTCAGCTGAATGCACTCTGACCAGAACAGATACACGTCCTCCACAACTCTCTATCAATATTCATGTTATTTGTATTTAGCATGTATAATGCAATCTATGTTTTCCCTACTTTTTTATAGAACCAGTTCACAGTAGGAAATACATAAAACATTGCATAGTTAAAGCATTTTGTCTGGGTTACCTATTATGAAGATGTTTTAAGGACACTCTACATAGTGTCTCTCATTTTGGTATTAATTACTGTCTCATACACTGAGAGGTAGAATTTAGGCCTTCTCATATTGTTCTTCATATTTCTAGGCAGTTTGAACCATAATGAAGCTTTTAATTTCTTTTCTGTTCAGGTAATTTCCAGACTGCATTTTACACCTGATATTATGTATTGTACAAAAATAGAGACCATGCATTTTGATAGGTTATGGCATTATCAGTTCCCTTCAGAGAATTTTGCCATAAAACTGGGACCTGCTTAAAGCATTTAATTCATCCATCTTCACTGCACTCTCAGTCATGTATTTTCTTTTAGGAATTTTAAAATTCAACGTATTTGTCAAATCAGTCATAATGTTTCATTTGTTTAAATGGCTTTGTTTTCATGTAACCAGTCATATTGAGAATGCTTACAGTTCAGTTTGTCAGTAACCTGACAGTAGGTTTGGCAGATATTCAATCCATCTCACACTTCACTTTTTCCTTGCGGCCACAGAATGGCATTTGTTTTATTTATCTGTGGGAAAAAATAGTAATACAAAACCAACAGATTTTTTTAAAGTTATTATAGATGACCATTAGAGACTTATATCCACAGGTGTTTATGAAACAAGGTAAGAATGTGAATGGTTGAACATTAATTTTTAAATAAAGTAGCTAACTAATAAAGTTTGCATTTATTGTACAGTAAAATAACCTTTAGTTATACAGACCTCTGTGGGTGTGTATAACTGTACCTACTCAAATTACTTTGACCTTGGAGCACTTTACTATACGTAAAATGTCTCTAAATTGTATACTTCTTTCCAAATGTATGCCCAACGTGAGAATATGTGTTGTATACACAGTATGAACATGCAGTTGTAACCTGTATTGTGACTATTTTATATAACCAACAAAAATTATTTTATTTAGTCTCTAAGTAAAATAATCCATCTTGCTCATGCATACTACCTGAAGCATACACAATGCAGGAAGACACAAATTCTACTAGGACAGTCTATTCAAGTCAACAGTGCTACAGAGAATGGGCAAGTAGATCTGAAACCCTGAAAAGTGATTTTCTTGCTCTTCTCTCTATCTGTAGAGGGACTGCTCCTTCTATTCCTCTAGTTCAGTTGTTTACTGAGCTCATTTGACTCCCAAAAAGGAAATTATCAGTAAAGATTAAACACAAGTTGAGCTAGAGCCCAACTTGTTATGCTTAACCTGCTTGCCCAGTCAACAGACCCTCTGCTGCTGTTACATATTACATTACTGTCCTACACACCTTAACCAGTTCAGTTTTGTTATGAGTTGCAACTGTTGCTTCCAAACTGATTCCCAACATCCCCAGAATTATATATCTCTGTATTTTTCAAATTATGTCCTAGGGAGAGGAGTTCTTTGCTGCTGCAAGGACAGGAGTTATGAGTTCTTCAGCTCAAATCTGTAACAGTAACACAGCTACAATTTCTGTAATAGAAACTCCACATCACATCACAGAGTGTTGTAGCAGGTATTGTACTTGCTAATTTTCAACAGTAAACTAATTGAAAGTTAAGATTATAGAGTTAATAGGTAATTTATTACAACTCAGGTATGACTCTCGTAGTGAAAGACATTGGGTACAAAGAAATAAACTGAAAAGCATAGCTTCATAACTTCTGTTGGTGTCTTTTTAATAGTCTGTGTGGTTTTCCTAAAGTATCATAATCTTTTACACCTCATGACATATAATAACAGAATCTTATGTTCTTTTTGTATATGCTGACTTGAAGCTTTATATTTTTGTATTTAATTTGATTTGGCATGTGGTTTTCAGTTTCCACTGCAAGGGTATGTATCTGTAATTTTTTAAAATTATGGCTTGCTATTTTTCTTTCTCACTGCAAAGGCAAATTTTATCCTTAGAAAGCAAATAATTGCTTACACATGGAGGACTTTCTGTGCCAAAGTAGTATTTAACATACACATATAGTTTTACATGATGCAGTGTAGGATCATGTTAAAATAAAGCAAGCTGATAATCATAGCACTAAATTCCAAAATTAGAGAGGGTGTATCAATATTAAGCATGGGAAACGATTCCAAGAACTAACATTTTCATGTAATAATAGAATCACAGAAATGTCTATATTGGAATGGGCCATCAAAGTTCATCTACTTCCAATCATGCTGCCATGGGCATGGACACCCTCCAGCAGAAGAGGTTGTTCCCAGCCCCATCCAACCTGGGCTTGAAAACTTCCAGTGATAGGGCAACCACAACTTCTCTGCTCAACCTAGAGACTCACAAGCATGGACTAGAGGGGAAGAATCACACAGAAACATAGTCACAGAAAAGTTGGGGTTGAAAGAGGGGTCTGGAGGTCATATAGTCCAACACCCCTGATAAAGCAGATTCACTTAGAGCAGGTTACACAGCATCATGCCCAGGTGGGTTTTGAATATCTCCAGAGGGAGGACTCCAGAACCTCTCTGAGCAGCATGTTTCAGTGCTCTGTCAGTCTGTCACAGTAAAAAATGCTCTCCTCATATCCAGGTGGATCTTCCTGTGTTCCAATTTGTGCCTATTGCCCTTTCTACTGTCAAGAGTTTCACTGCGAAGAGTCTGAGCCTATCCTCATGACATCTGTCTTTAAGATATTTGTATGCTTTTATGAGATCCCTTCCCAGCTGCCTTTTCTCCAGGCTAATAGGCCCAGTTCCCTCAGACTTTCCTCATAAGAGAAATGCTCCAGTCTCATAATCTTTGTGCCCTTGGCTGGATCGTCTCAGTTGTACCTTGTCTTTCTGGAAGTACCAAGCCCAGAACTGGACCCATCACCTCCCTCAACGTCGTCATGTTTTCTTGATTCTGTCAAGATATGATTGCCTGTCTGAGCTGTATACAGACACTGCTGGCTTATGTCCAATTGCTTACCCACAGACTGGATGAACACTCCATTCTTCAAACCCTTTTCTGTCGGGCTGCTCTCAGTCCATCCAATCCCCCAGCCTGGCATGGTACTGGGGATTGCTCCGACCCAGGTGCAGCACTTTGTATTGGGCTTGCTGGAGTTCATGCAGTTCGCTTCAGCTCACTCCTCAAGCCAGTCAGGTTCCTCTGGATGCCATCCCCTCGCTACAGTGTGTCATCTGCATCACTTTATGTCATGTCCAAACTTGCTGAGGGTGCACTGTATCTTACTGTCAGTGCCATTGATTAGGATATTAAGTAGTATGCATTCCCATACGTATCTTGAGAACATCACTCATCACTCTCCCCTCAGACACTGAACAATTTACTGTAGCTCTTTGGAAATGATCATGCAGAGAATTTCTCATCCAACGCTCCCTCTATCTATACCTTTGCAATTTGGCAGCAAGAATTCTCTTGGTTTCACCATTGTCACATCTATGTGACACTCTCAAATCAACCAACAAATGTAAACTAAATTGGATATCTCCACTATTGCAGGCAGATCACTAATCTAAGAACTGTGGTGGTGTTTTATTGAGTTTTAATGTTAAGCTTAATGGTTCCAAAATGGCTTCCATGCAATTTTTTGTACTTTGTTGTTTGCCCTCCATGTTGGATGGTCTCCCTCTTCAGTTATTTTTAGTATGAGATTGTTAAATGTTACCCTTTCCCCCTGTCTCTGCCCAGTTTCAGTTCCTGATTGGTTCCTCTTTCCCACCTTTGCCAACTGTCACTTCCAAATTATGTAACACCCCCTCCCTGCCTATCATCCCCAGTCCTGTCCCCTTTTTCCAGAAAGCTCGAGAAGAGCTGATCTGCGACTGGTCAGGGACCGAGCACTTCCCTCCCACCCCCCCTTGATCGATTTACAGAGTTGTATGTTATGTATGTTATGTATGTCATACCACACCCTTATTCTTCCGCATTGGTTGATGTTTGTACCGTCCCCTGAGTTAGCCCTGGTATAAAATCCCCCTGCATCTCAGGATCGGGATCTCTCTGAGGCACCGGTCCTGGGGTGAGAGGCTCTCACTTACCCTCAATAAACCCAGTTACCCCAACCTCCGAGAGTCCCGTCTCTCACCTGCCATTGCTGAAGCCAGTGTGAGGCCGGTTGCAGCAAGAACCCTGGGCTTTGTCGCGAGGTCAGGGCTAGTTGGGTTGAGGACCCACTGCGACAAAGAACAATTTATTTTCTTCCCTAAATATTTTCCCTGAATATTTTGCTATTTGGAATTAGCTGTGGGTTGTCAGGAATATGTTGCAGGTAATAGCTAAGTATTGAAAGCTGGCTCAGATAAGTCAAATTGTTGTAACCAAGTCATTAACACACCTATTAGAAAAACTTTCAGAGGCTGAAATCAACTAAAATAACATTCTCTGGGAAAGATAACATTTTAAAAAAAAACTTATTCTAGTATTTCTAGATTCTCCGAATTGTTTATTCATCATACTACATACCAGGTGAAATTCAATATACACTGTGATATTTAATTTTTTCCAATTATTCCACTCCCTTTTGCATCCTATAATTTTGAGTCATAGTGGCTCAAATTCTGCATATATACTCTGAACTCTGCCTCGTAATTTTTGCAGTTGCAGAACCACACAGATGAGCTATATAAGAATCTTCCAAAGCAGCCTGGCTTCACACAGTCTATACATTATCACATAACTACAGTGTTCACAGTGAAGGGGGGACTCATTTCACTCAGATGCCACAGGTCATTGACACAAAGTAGGAGACAGAAGGATAAAAGGCAACATCTATTTTCCATGAACAGTAGAACAGATTTTGCAGTGGTCCGGTGTGTCTCGGGACCCCTGTCCCATTGCCTGGCCAGCCCTGGCGCTGGAGCTGCAGTAATGGTACGGTTCCATACTCTGTGATACATCCCCGATCCTGTGGGTCCTTGCCCCGCGGAAGTTTGAGCAGTGGTGAGAAATGGTAGACTCTGATGGGGAACTTCAGCTGGGTTTTATTAAGTCCATGCAGTCCTTCTCACCCAGAGAGTCAGCCCGCCAAAGCCGGCTTTCCTCTCTGAACAGCACCTCAACTATAGGGGTGGAGAAATGGGAAGGGGACTGCTTGGAACCAATCCAAAGGGTGAAGGGAGCGACTCAGAACATGAAGGACAGTCAATAGAACAACTCCATAAATCAAGGGAAGGGAGAACAGGGACTCTGCCCAATCCCTCGACGTCCTCACTAGAACCTTCCAGACCTCAGGGTGAGGCTGTAAGGCGATGAACAGGACCCATAATTTGATTGACACCTGACAATCACTCGGGGGTAACCAAGAAGGGTTTAACATAGGGTTACATGGGACAAACCATTGTAACTTATAAAAAAACAATATAAAACAAAGAACAAATGCATACAGAAAACTGGCAAAACCCAAAATGCACCACTACAAGATTTTAATTTCCATGCCTAAGTTTCCAGCCACTGTCAATAACATGACAGTACGATACATTCTTACTTAATTTTTCTATGAGAAGATTTTCTTCTTTTGGCTGGTTCAATTAATTTTTCCCAAATATTTTCTTGAACTGTTTTTATTGCATGATTTACAGGTATGTAATGAACCATGGATATGAAAGTAAGTCTTTTGAGTCAGCAATTGGTGACTGAAATACAATCTCCCAAGTAATTACAGACACCAAAATGGAAGCCACATTTTGGAAAAGGGAAGTGATTTAAGCAAGTATCTCTAAAAAACCAAGGTAGATTAGACAGTATTGTTATGTTTACTTTGTAAGTAATTGAAGCAATGTGGAAGGAAGAAAAAAATATGTAAACTGTTCTACGTAGACCCTAGAGTCAAAAAGGTAAAAGCTTTAGCTTGGGGGAGAAATCATCTGTTTAATCAGTAAGCAGGTGATTCTATTGAGCACTGTTGAGGTCACTTTTTTTTCAGCACAAGGATTATTACCTTGAAAACACCACATGACATAAAGCTAGCAGCCACTTTAGCTTTACAGTGTTTATTTATAACAGCATTTTTTGTTTATATTAAGCTGCATATATAACCACTCACAGATATATATAAACATACAAAACATAGGGTAGGATTCATTGTGGCACTAGTACTTTTGCTATACAGCATTATGCCAGAAAAAAACTTCAGGATTCCAAACTCAGGCCATACACACTCTCACATTACAAGTATAACACCACAAAGACAGTCTTGTGTCTGTAATGCTACAGCATGAGCACCATTTGTTTTGTGCCAAAATTTACTAACTCTGTGACTTTGTAAATATTTTCTGGATTAGCAAGGTTAAGGACATTTCATTCTGCTGTTTTCTGTGCCAATCCTTTTCATACTTATGTGCCATTAGGGCCACAGGCAGTTAAATTGCTGTCAGAGGCAACCCAAGCAACCACAAGTCAAAATAATTTCCTGTGTAATTTTGGCAGTATAAAAATAGTTAGACCTAGATGAGAGGCCCACAAATGTACACATTTTTGAGTGGTTCAGGAAGAGTCAGTAAACTATTATCAAGTAGTTACAAAGTAAGTTTATAGCTGTGACCAATTCTCTATGCAACCTCTACAAAATAGACAGAAGTAAAAAGTTCAAGAGTTTTTGCTGCAAAACAGTCTTTCTAGTACAATTATTTTTGCTGGGTTTATTGATTTTCAATCCCTTGAAAAGAAAACTTTCTCTGAAAAAGTCATGAAGTTCAAGGAAATTCTTTCAATTTTCAACTCAAGTTTTTCAATTTCCCTTCAACAAAATTAACAAGTCAATCACACTGAAATAGCGAAATAAGGACTTGTATTTTAAAACATATAATTGAATAGGTTCCTGAAAACCTCAGAACAAAAATCTACTTGTATTTGAAACTCTGACAAAACATAAACAAGACATTAATTTTATGAAACAAATGACTTATAATACAGGCCATAAAAAATAAGGAGTTCTTTAGACTTGAGTAAAACTCCTATGGGCAGCATTTTAAAACTCCAAAACTCAACTTGGAAAATCCAAAAAAATTTTTTCTCCTTTCGTGCTAAGAAGCAGGAGTGATAGACTGGCTTCATGAGCACATGGTGGCTTGACAAGGTCAGCCCAGCATATTTGTAATACATTTATTTCAAAAATAATTTCCTAAATCAAGTTTGACTAAGCTTCAAATCACCTGTCAGAAAGTATCAATATTTAGACAGTAATCCAGGATGAATTTTACTTCTTAGTCACAAGTACATGATTCTATAATTGATTTATTACTATTACTAATTTCTGTTATTTCTGTACCCATCTAGTTATCATATATTTTTGTCAACAAATTTTGTTGAAGTTTGGCTGTAAATTCAGGATAATTACAAAATCACTGCTATTCCATGCAATGAAGTCATTTAAGTATGAAACAAATTGCAACAGAAAAGCAATGCCATCAAAGTGCATAGGTCAGAGGCAGGCAATTTACGATAAAGGAATGATTTTTATGAGTGAAGTTTGATGAGTATTCTTCAGGCATATGTGGTAAAATGGCTTGATCATATCAACCTTTATGGTTAAATTCTGATGTATATTTATATTATCAACATGTTGTGGACTGCAATGCTTTCCTCTAATCAAATGAGTTTTTATAGATTAAATATTACCTATATTAAGAACAGTACCTCAATCTAAAAGTTTTAAATGGAAACTATTCATATGCCTTTAAACTCTGCCAAATGTTGTTAAACAGAAATATGGTTAAACAGAAATATTCTTAAAAAGATAAATGGTATATTTATTTTGATATAGGATAAATTTTAATGTCATGACCTCTTCTTGCACACTTTGGTGACATACAACTTAATATCCACTGGAAATAAAAAAATGTCTAATACTTTGGAAACAGTTTCTTGAAAATTTTTTTTTTTCAAAAAAAGATAACATTACGAGAGTAGTTGCCTAAAAGTGTCACTTCTTGCTACAGAAGATTCCATCATGAGAAAGCATTTGGTTTTGAGACAGTCAGTGAGAACATGTAGTTATCTCACCCAATGAGAAATGCAGTCTGGATGATTCATGAAGCAGTGCATTTGCATAAGCTTGATTTTCCCATGTGAAAATGATGCACCATGACACTAATGATACAGTTTTCCAAAATATAAAATATCTTTAGAGGTTTCTTTAAATAAAGCTCCTTAACTAAAATTCACATCAGATGTTAAGACATATAATTTTTCTACCAGACTGTTGAAAACCTCTACCCATGCTGACTATATTTGTCATAAAAAAATAATTTTAACTGCACTACTTTGGAACAAGTATTCAAACTCCATAAAAATTCAAACGGAGAGTAAATTACATAATTACACTAATTTTCAATGTTTTCTTTCCATGTTGGAGAGTTAAATGCATTTTTAATAGAGCCAGAAGAAACTCTGGAGAAAAACTGAGAACCTTGTTCTTCTGGTTCAACTTTTGAACCTTTTTCTTCATTAGGCTCTGATTTCATACTGCATACCTTGAATAATTTTACCTAGATATTTTCTTTTGAGAGATTTTAGCCTTGAATTTCTGTGATGGAATGCTAAAATGTATTTTTTAAGTAGATTTCATTCAACAATGTGTGTCATAAAGAAGGCTGATTCTTTTACTGTTTAATGGTGTTAGAAATAACTAATATACTGCTAATATTTTCTGTGTACAGCTTAGAGTTTAGGTGCTCAGTATTATGGGGTATTGGGGCCATAAGCAAGTCTTGCAGAACCTAGAATGTTCCATACTTTTTAAGAAGAGCAATATGGACTGCATGGCACATGGCAGAACTTAATAAAACAGGCAGAGTATAACCAAATCCACAAGAAATAGTGTTCTCTCTCTTTACATTCAACCTGCAAAACCAAAAGTTATTTTTGGATGCAAGAGCAATTCAGCACACTACATTTGCATAAAAAAAAGATCCTTAACCCTTATTTTATCCCTTGAAAATGAAGCAGGACTTCAGCACCATATTATAACGGGAAGACCTTGAAAGCAAGGGGAAATGTGATGTCACATGCTTGGTGCAAAATACTACAGAGATTTAATGAAAATGTTAATGAACATACAGGAAACCTGTGGGATAGAGATGACAGTAGGGAGGTTTTAAAAATCATTCACTTATATGATATGGAGAAGTTGTCCACACTGCATAATATATTAGAAATTTTCTGTATTCACAAAGTAACAAGTAATGTAATGGCAATATTTTTTAATTAGCTTCTCTTCATAAAAAGCAGAGTTAGAATCTCTAACTCTAATGGAGTTAACCACAGCAATGTCACAAGCATTTTGCAAATAGTATCACAGTAACTCTCCAAAAATATTGATCCTAATGATGATTGAGTACATGTTGTTAAGCAATAGCAATGATTTAAAATATTAGGTAAAAATTTTTATCTACATTTCAGCTCATAGTAACTTACCTTCTGTGTAGTAATATCTTTAAATCAATAAAGTCTTCTGTAAATATTTATTCCAGGATAAATATATTGTTTCCATCATAACTTATGATAACAGACAGGAAATTCTGCTTGGTGTAAAGACACATTTTTACACTAGAGGAGTCTCCTGTGGCATGATGAAAGACTACATCAGTGCAGTTATGCTTCTGTAGGTAGAACCATGATAACTCTTCATCCAGTTACAGCATGTGGCAAAAGGTACCAGTAGTATCACCTTGATTCAAAAGCATTTTGATTGTTTACATTCTTGAACTAGAGTTTCTCACACATGTACCATAAACAAGTTGATTGTTTTCATACCTCTCTGTGATAGACTTCTGAATTGACCACTGGGGTCAGAGAGGTGTTCGTCTCATCTACCAAACCTTGAGCAAATTCCAAATCCTATAAAAACCCCAAATCATAATAAACTGTCTTCCCTCTTTGCCTCACTTCAACCTGCCCAAGTGCGTGTCGTTCTTTCATGTCATAAATTGCAACATGTGTCAAGCCAGTGATAATTAAGATACCTAAATCCACATTGTGGATTTTGTCTAGGACATTAGAACTGATACAAGTTGTGGAACAAACTTTATTACCAACTGAAACACTTTTGGTTTTTTTCCTTTTCTTGTTTTTGTTTTTAATTTAATAAATAAGATAGAATTCAAAACATGGCACCTAGACTCCTTACCAATCAAAGTACAGTGGATTCAAGAGAAGAGGAAAACATTATGTATTAGACTTTGCATTAATCTAGAGTAGCATGTTTATCTGAACACTTCCATGAGTTCACAGGATGAAAGTTTACTGTTCTGTTTGGAGAATCAGATCCTGAGGACATACTTGTGCTATTTTACAGGCAGACAAAACCTCACTCATTCAACTTTTGAGCAGAAAGGAAGTTACTTGAAGTAAATACTTCAGAATAAAACCAATCAAAGATTCAACATAGATATTTACATTGTATCTGAACAGGAATTATGGCTACACTTAAGATGGATGTATTGTCAAATGTATGTGAATCTTACACACCTCAGATTAGCAGAGTAAGCTGTGTTTGGTGGAAAAATAATGTGAAAAAATCTGCACTCCAAATGGGTGAGGTCTGACAGAGAAAAGCTGGTTGATTCTCAGCTCACATCAGTGTAACTTTTTGGAGGAAGAACCATTGAACAGAAATATATTCTACAAGCGGCTATGTTAATATATACTCGTAGGGGCATTCATCTCCCACATTTTGTGCAAAATCACCCTGAATGACAGTGTTGAATACTCATTCTAGAGGCAACAATATATTTTTTAAAGCTTATGCTGCATCAAAGACCTTTGTGATGTGACCTTTTATGCTTTTGACACCCCAGTACTGAACTCTGCTCCCTCCTTTGAATGCCCATAGTCTGAAGTCTCACTTCATAAATTAATGAAGCCAAAAGTGCTACAGAGGTTGTGGGCAGCTGCTCAATTATTAAGCAATATTTCAGAGAGAAAGCCCATTATTCCTCTGTACTGGCCCAGTTAACTTGAGGATGTTAGTTCCAACCTGCAAAATTGCTAACTCTTCCTAAGACTTTGTGACAGTTTATCAATTAATGTGCTTATTAAATGCAATGAAGATTCTGAAAGGATGCTTTAAAAAAATATCCCAAACCATAAATAATGAAATCTGCCACTTGCGCTTTAATTACATTTCCCTTACACCACCAGAGACCAAATTTAATGGTTTTCAGGCATATTCCAATATTTATAAACTTAGATTTTCAGGTACAATCAAAGTTTAATATGGCTATTGTCGCGGTGGGTCTTCAACCCGACCAGCCCTGACACGCGACAATGCCCAAGATCCTTCTGCAACCGGCCTCACACCAGCTCCAGCGATGGCAGGCGAACTGAGAGACGGGACTCTCAGAGGTCAGGGCAACTGGGTTTATTGACGGTAGGTATGAACCTCTCACCCCAGGACTGGTGTCTCGAGAGAGGGGGATTTTATACCAGGACCAACTCAGGGGAGGGTACAAACATGAACCAATAGGGAAAAACAGGGGTGCGGTAAGATGCATAACATACAACTTTTTCAGCCCATCAAAGGGAGGTGGGAGGGAAAAGCTCTGGCTCTGACCAATCACAGATCAATTCCTGTCCAGGTGTCTAGAAAGAGGGGACAGGACTGGGGATGACAGGCAAGGAGGGGGGTGTTACATAACTTGGGAATGACAGTTGGCAAAGGTGGGAAAGGGGAACCAATCAGGAGCTGTCGCCGGGCAGAGACAGAGGGAAGGGGTACAAAGGTAACAATCTTGAACTAAAAATAACTGGGAAAGGAGAGCATCCAACATGGAGGGCAAACAACAAGGTACAATGAATGACAGGGAAGCCATTTTGAGATCATTAAACTGAACATTAAACTTAACAAAACATCACCACAGGCTATGAGATTTTTTAATTGATGAACAAGTTACATATATAACTTTCTTAAAGTTTTCAAGCCTGTAGTATAACTTGAAAGGGAATTATTCCTCAATTTGTCCAAAGGTAAACTTAAATTTTAACACATGATCACTTATAGTAAATATTTATTTGAAAATTTCTGTCAGTACTGTCAGAGTAGTAGGAGTCTATAATTTCATCCGCACTGAGAAGCTAACTCTATGTTGGAAAAAAGAGGACTGGCCACTGAGTAGCACTTGCAACAGTGAAGGGTAAAAGAATTTAATCTAATTATTTCTAGTTTTGAATGAAGTTGTCTGCATGAAACTTATGTCTCCCTCAGGATTCAATCTGTCCTGTCTGTTCATGTCAATGTCACAATTAAATGTAGAATGTTGCAGGAAGACAGATAAATGAAAAAGAGAGGTAAAGAAATTGAGAGCTCTACAAAATGCTGAGGAGTTTCCATGCCAGCTACTTAGTGTAATTCCTCTTAGAAAAGAGCTACTTTTTCTTTAGTGTCTTGACATTGACACTACTTTTGAGATCTTTATAAGCCATACATACTTTGGCCAAGAACAGGTTTCATTTCCAGCAGTGAACGGCTAGCTTAGGTAAGTTTATCCCATGGACCCTTCAGATAATGGAATTTTACAAGAATCCCTTTTCTCTATGTGTCATGAATGAAGTACCTTTGATAGGCCATATATTTTGCATGCACTTGAAGTGAAAGTAAGCATGCTTCAGTAAAAGATAGTGAACTGCCAGAAGTCTGTTCAGGCTTCCACTACTTCTCTGTTCATTCCCCACTAGTGCTCACCACATCTGCTTGTGAAGGATATTGCGATGTCATGATGCAGCATAAATTTGAGGTGACTCTTGTTGGAGTGCTGCTGCATACACAAAAAGAATGGTAGCTGAAAAACTCATTCAATGCATTTCTGTCTAATTCTCTGCTGGTAAATGAGTTTACTTGCCAAGAATCAGTGCTTCATGCAAGCAAATTGAATCATCTAAAGGATATGATGTTGAAGAAACTACTTAGTCTCAGATGCTGTAAATTAGAGGGATTGTTAGCCAATTTGAAGAGAAGTTATTTTAGGTGAACACTGTACAGCAAGCTGTCTACCTGAAATGATGAATAACCTCCTATTTTCTCGAGGTGAAACTTTGGTTTTGAATTTTATGTGATGCAACTCTACCAAGTGTTATGATATATTATACAAGACAGTTATCTGGCCTCACACATCAGAGCAAATATGGTTTGAAGAAGCCTGCATTATCAATAATGTTTATCATCAAATTAAGCTTTCTGCCTGGATGTAAATTTAAAAATGACACAAGGCCAGGACTTAAAAAAAATTTTAGAAATATTCTATTTAATTTAAAACCCTTCATGTTTTCATCTAGGATGCAAATAACACTTGTCAAAGTTTAGCTCTGACGTGATCAAATTTAATCTATCATATCTAAATCAAGTGTATATTCAGTTTTTAAGTCTTAGGATGTTAGAGGAAATAGTTCTAACATCTTGCAATACAGTAATAAGATAGCAAAAAGTTTCATGTTAATGTTAAATAAAAGTGAGAATTTAAGTCTAGAAACAATCACCATGAGTGATCTTTGTGGAATTTTCTTTGACAAATGATAGACACTTACATCACTAACTTAACTACAGTATGTTGATGCATTAAAGAGTAAATTTCACACTCTCTGAACAGCCTGGAAAAATAGCTTCTAAGCTGTTACACATTTGCCACTACTTTAATAACTCCATATTAGTGGTTCTTCTATTATATCTATCTGTCACGTTGTCTTCTCAGAAAAAATTGAACATGCAATTCATATTATAACTCTATAAAATAATTATCCCTTCACTAAACCAGCTGTCATAGTGTCTTGTCAAACTATAGAGAGAAATTTCAAAGGTCAGAGCAGTTTGAGAATAATTGCATCAGTAATTTGAAAAATAAATAAAAAGGAAGAATGACTGCCTTAACTTCAAAATTTAAGTTTATTTTATGTTACTGCCCTCAATATTCAGTTGTTTCATTTGAAGCATCCAGAAACAGAAAAGGTGAAGGGTGGCATATCCTGTAAATGCCTTTCACTATCAAGCAACAAACTCAAGTGATAACAGTGGAATTGGGTAAGAAAATTGTAAGGATTGTAAATTTAGTCAAGAACTAAAAAAATTAAACAAAGGAAGGGAGATATCTCTGAATATGGGTTTGTTTTAACTCCTTAGTCAAATAAGTGTTCTAAATTCATCTCTTTCTGGTATATTTGATATTACCTATTTTCTTGAGGTGAGGCTTTGCTGCTATGTTTTGTAGCTTTTGATGTGATGCAACTCAGTTCAGTGATATACTACAAAACACAAACCTGCCTCACACATCACTACAAATATGTGTCCAAGAAGCCTCACCATCAAGAAAATTGAAAAAGCATTTGGCTTGGCTCTTTGGACAAATTAATATTCTGCATTCATTTGATCTCTTTGCCTAGTGATTACAGACAACTTTGAATTCTGTTTTATCTGAGAACATCTTGTAAAGATAAAAGGCAGAATACCAGTCAAACAGTAATGATATCATTGAACAATGTGGAGCTTCACAAAATCAAGAGACACTCTTAATTCATTTATGATTTCAAAGCCCCTTGAAGCAACTTGTTTTGCTTTATGCTAACCTCAGTAATTTGAAAAATGCTGTCCTAGATATCTGTTTCAATAATAAACAATTTTCATTATTGAATGTGCAAAATCCACACTTAAATCAGAGTTCTATCTGACTTCAACTTCAATTCCTCTAAGGAGGCCTGTGGTACTGTCACTCCCTTAAAAAAAATTTAGGTTGAATATTAACAACAGTTGAATAACAGAAGAAAATTAGACATTATTTGAGCTCAAAAGCTTGAATTTTCCTCTGAATTAAGATTTTCAGACTTTCTACAAATACATGGATAAGCCAAAGTGAAAGTATTACCAGTTTCCTTGCTTCAGGCATCTTGCTAGTTCTCTACAGGTGGTACCTTAACTCTCACAAGTTATATTCAGGCAGAAGTTTGTTTCTGGTTTTATTGGGTTTTTTCCTAGCTCATTGTTGTTTGCAATTCTCTTGGTCTTTACTGTATCCAACATCTGGAGATTTAACATGAAATTGAAGTCAAGGACTAGAAGTTCTCCCCCAGGTCTCCAGAGAATAACAAGTAACAGCATATTTATTGTTTAGGATTGTCTGGGGTATACACCTGCTGTTTCCTGGTTCTCCAGCCATAAAAGTCTATGCCAACCATGTAGATTTGTTGCATTTTTGTGAGCCAGTACTAGAAAAACCCTCTTCTTACTTAAGAGAGAAGTGTTACTTTGTAATGGCACACCCTAGGCCTATTTTAAACAAGTCAGTGTGCTTGGGAAATATCAAGGGTCATCTGCATATTTCAAGACTCTGTTAGTGAAGTAGGGCCTCATGGCATTACAAATTTGGGGTCGTAGCAGAAGACTTCCTACTGTGTCCCTTAAAGGACGCAAAAAAAATCACAACAATCATTAACAATGACCAGAAGGACGTTCCCAAAATATGCACAACAAGCTCCATGAAAAACACAAATAAAGACAAGTAAAAGTAGAGTTTGCTCCAGCATTCTCTTCACATTTAAGGATTGCTGCTACTCAGCCACTTTAGCTTCTTCCTCACCTTGGTGGAGACAGGACATTGTTTTTAATTTACCATAAGATACATGTTGCCACTTTAAGTCAGGGATCAGAAGAAAAAGCTTTTCTTTTTTTTAGAATGCATTTGAGTTAAGTAAATTTGAATATTAAACTTAAATATTAATCAGGATGTACATGCATATGTCTTCTCGTAGAGTGTTACCACATAAGAAGCGTTCAGTGCAGAGCCAGGCTAACTTCGCGTATAATAGACTCTTTAAACCTCACTACAGCCTCAAAACAAGAAAGCTTTTCATCTATGAGACATTATCTACCTCTGTAGAGTTGTCACAGGATGAGAAAATGGAGGTAAAGAAATAAAAAGGGGATGAGTACCTGCAAGAAAGCATTGAGAAACAAGAGGAAAACACTATTTATTGAGGAGCTGAGAGGAAAAGCAGCTTCTGCTCCCTAGAAAAACCTTTTAGAAACAGTCAGTAGTCTACAACAAAAGCTCTTAAAAAAATTCGGAAAATGGCTTAAAAATAATTTTCACTTAGCATGCTCCCTAGGACATTTTTTTCATATAGAAAATATAAGAAAGCGTCAATGATATAACAGCTGATTTTTCAAGACAATGCTCATGTCTTTTAACTAGTAGTGAGCTGGTAAGTTGTAAAAAACAAATCTAAAAAACAAGATCTAAAATAGAAATGAAATCTAATAAAGCTACAAATCAATTGCTTATGTTCAACTTCAATTGCTTTTGTAGTTTGCACAACAATTTCTAGCCATATTTGCAATAATCTTTCCATTTCTTACTATGAAAATCAGATTTCAATAGATGCATCCCACTATTCAGTGTCTTGGTACAATAATCAGAGAAAAGAATACACTCAAGAATTAATTTCTTATGAGTTTAACTTGCTGATTTCTTCTAATGATTACATGCCAGAGACTGGTGTAACAGTGAAGTGCCTGCAGTGAAGTCTTCCTAAGCATAATCATATTGCCTCTACTTGTCACTGTTTCGCACTGATCATCCAGACCAGCAAATATTTTTGAACACTTGATATCCTTATCCCTGGGGATACCAATCTCTCAGTGTAAAAAATATGTTCTATATGTCCAACCTAAACCTATTCTCAACCTATTCTAATTTAAAGTCATTGTCTCTTGTCTGCCACCACAGGCATTGACAAAAAGCCTCTCTATCTCTAAAAACTCTAACTCTCTAAGCCTGCCTTAATAGGTGGTTCCACCTCCTGAGTGATTTTCATGTCCCTCGTCTTGAGGGCTGACCTCAACACATCCCTGTTTTTCTTGTTCTAGAGGCACCAACGGCAGATGCATCACTCCAGGTGGGAGAGCAGAGAAGAGGGGTAGAATCACTTCCCTGAACCTGCTGGACATACTTCATTTTTTTTCAGACCAGGGTACAAATGGATTTCCAGGCTGAAAGCTCACATAGCCAGCTCACACACAACACATTCTCACAAAAGCACACGTTACTGCACACCCAAGGTCAACACTTTTGGTTGGTGCTGTTAATATCTCCTACTTCAGTCCACTTATGACATTTCAAATGCCTATTGTAAACATGACATTGTTCTGAAACCTCTTTTCTGCAATCTCCCAAAACACTGTCCAAGCAAACTAATCAATTGCAATTTATAGGTTAGGTACCTCACAACTTAAACTGGAGAGATTACTTTGCATCCTCAATTTCAACAGCTCTAACTGCCATGTATATAAGATTCACCAGCTTAATTATGTTTTGGTCTTCTGTTGCTTTTAACTATGCTATCTACTGAGTCAGAAATATTATTCTGGTATCACACAATTCTGTCATGGCCACTGTTCTCACACAGTGCTATGAACAATAGAAAACATGCAATCCCACAATTTTCATGGTTTTCCATCAACAAAGACTGACAGAAGAGCAGGCAAAGCCTGTATCTACAAACATTTCCCTTATACAAGAAAACCAGAAATTAACAGAAGTTGAACTAAGCACTGAACCCGTTTGATTACAATATTTACATGGTATTTGACATTCAATAACCAATGCATTATTATGAATCAAGAAAAAAGGAAAACCTTCAAAGTGAAACATTTCTGATATTCTGAACTTACAAATTTCTTTTTGTGCTCATGGACTTAAACCCTACTTAACTTAGAGGTGAAAAGGCTTTAATGTATTTTCAGTTATTATTCTCCTCACACTTCATTCCTGTACCACAGAAATCTATGGATTTGAATATAGACAGCTCTTTTAACAGAGAAATACATTGAGGCTTTATCATAAGAGGCATATCAAATGAACACAGAGAAATAGAAAGAAAAAAAAAAAAGAAAAAAAAATCTTACCCAGCAGTCAGAAGACCTGTCTGCTTTCAAAAATTCAAAATCCATTATCTGTTTTCTAAGAGATTTCTCCACAAATATGAATCTGTCCCTGACTGGGACAGCTTATAAACAGCTCATATACAGCATCCTCAGGATTTCTTTACTCCCCAGTTACAGACAGTTCATGCTGAGAAGACTGGCTATTTATTCTAAAGCTACCAACACTTTATTCATTACAATGGCCAGTCACTTTGATGTTAGCTTCCCCCTTTAAAATCCAGGCCCTGGAAATTTCTGAACTGTGTGCAAAAACATACTGCAAAATTCACAGATTATATGCAACCAATTGAGATCTCATTTGTTTGATGGAAATTAAAGAAATTAGAGGTCAGGTTTGATAGCTGAACTACCTGCTTTTCATGTAGCACTTCTTCATCACACTGTCCTCTATCCATTGATCCTTAATAAGAAGCGAGGCAATATTTTTTACCCCTATTGTTCATAAAGAAAACCAAACTAAATCACTTGAGAGGATAGCTCTTTAGTGTGGAACTTGAGAGCACCTTTCACCACCAAGTCTCAGAAAACTCACAAAGCCTAAATATGTCTTAGTCTATTAGACTATTCCCCCTACCAATGAGTCCAGGTATACTAGGGGAAAAACCAGCAACTGGTGTTATTTCACAGGTGCTGGATCAGGGAAGTTCTCAGAAAATGGAGTATTCTAGAGAATGTACTATGTAATAGTATATCATACCATGATATCCACAAGAGCTGAGTTGTCCTGCTGTCATCAGAAAAAAAAATCCAACACACATAATGTCAGGTATTTTTATGCATGCCTCAGTAATCATCCATCTTTTGGGGCCAGCTAGCCAAATAACGCATCCCCATTTTATTTTTCTGATTAAAGCTTACATTACTAAAAAGTAGTTGTCAGCAGTAATAAAGTTAACTAAGAAAATATTGCTAATTAAAAGTAAATCAGTATTCTCACACAGTTCTTATGCCAAGGTTAATTATATCTGTTTCCTGAGGTGCTCTTTTAAGATTCAAAAAACCAGATCTACAGTCAAATACTGCTACAGATAAACTGCAGAAATCTGAAACTTTACATTAAATGGACAAAGAAAGAAAAAATTATGCACTCATAACTATCCATGTTACAGTTAATTAAGTTACATGTAGATCAGTAGTTAACACATAGCCCAAGGAACAGAGCAGTTTCAAGTGCTTAAGTAGTATTTCACATTAATTTTTCTGGTTTTAACAACACAACACACAGAGTCTAATTCCAGCAGAAGCAATCCTGAAAATATACCGGGTGCAGCTGTTGATACCAGTTCAGCCAAAATGACATTCCTTGCTTTTTTATGTGCAAAAGACCAAGCTTCTGGTGTGATACTTCACAGGCACAGTTGCTGCAGGACTTCACAGATACAGGTAGATGTAGTGTGTGCTACAGAAATATGGGCTGCCCTGAACCTGGGTCTGTGCAGAACCACATTCTCTTCACTTCTGGGCTGTTGGGCCTTTACAGCATTGTATAATATAATAGAATAGAATATCAATTATTGCAGGTTTAAAATCAAGTGTTAAAGCAGAAAGCTATTTAAGCATGTTCATTTATATAGGACATGACTCATGGTATATTCAACAGAAAATTCTTGTCAAGCACCTTCTTTCTCTCTGGTATATTACAATTCGGGAGTATGGCTTGGAATGCCTTGCAGGTTTAATTTAATTACTGTAGCACTGACCTTTTAATACTATTAACAAATAATCCTTTGTCCCTCTAGACTAGATTGTTTATTACATTTTCTGCCCACAGCTTAAAGCACATTGATTCCCAATTACCAGTTTATAAAAGCCATCTTTTCACTGCCAAGCCATCTTTGATGCATGACTTTTCTGCCCACCCCCAAAGCAGTTTTAAAAGCATACAACTCAAAAGAGATAATAACGTGATTAATTAAAAGTCACAGAAAAAACCAAAGATATCAAAACAAAAATAAAAACGTTAAATTACTGCAACAAGGTCTCTGTGTACCTTCTACACTTCTATTATCAAAAGACTGTTTCTCACTGTAGACGCTGTATTTTTACACTGAGGATATTATTTTTCAAGAATGAGATAAGAGAATGACAACTGAAGTCATATTAGAGTGGGATCACACTAGAGATACAGTGTTTGAAAGGATATGAAATGAGTATCATTGCTGTCCCAAAATGCAATAGCTTAACATTGCAGTGTAATATAAATTTACAGTTACAATTTCTAAGCACAAGCTTTCTCCCTAGGTGCCATAAATTGACCTGGAGGAGGAAGGTAGGTAGACCTTGGTTCTGAGCTAAAGGGTCACATGTTCTACATCCCTTCATGGATTTTCTATGGGCATCCTTAAAATCCTTCAATCATCAAGACAAGATCAGGATTGCCCAATGGCATTGGTTTAGGTGTTACTGTATGTTTAAGGAGTGTTCTGGTTTAGGGCAAATTTGGGAGGAAACCTGCGAATGGGGGTTCCTCTGGAGAGCAAACCCAAATGGCCCCTCCCCCCAGTCGGTCCGGGAAAAGAACTTCCTCAGAGAAAAGTGGAAAAACAATTTATTTAACAAACAAACTGCCCAAAAGCATAAGGAATGAATAATATGAAACAATAAAACCTCTCGCTGGCCCGAAGAGAGAGAGATGGCAAAACTGAGAGAAGTCCTTGCCGTGAGCCAGCTCAGTTCTCTCAGTCTCTTATCAGTCCCATTCCCTTTGGTGCTGGAAAATGCCGAGGTCCAGGCCCGGTGGGCCACAGGTGCAGCTCCTGGTGTTCCTCTGGGTTTTTCAGTCCAGAGCAGAAAGGAAACAGTCCCAAGAAAAAAGGGAAAAAAAACAGTCCAGGAAGGTTCTTTGCCTCAGCTAGCTAGACTAACAGGAAAAAAACCCTCTCGCTGCTGTCCGTGCATCCGACGAACACCCAAGGATGAAGAGCAGATGAACACTGTTTTTTCAAAACAAACTGCACCCTTCTTCTTTCCCTGCTCACTCTCAGAACCAGTCTTAAAGGTACAGAACACACAGCACACACAGGACAGACAATTGGGGATACAGGCACCATAGTCTCCCTAGGACAAGGAGTTTCAGTGCAATGTGAGTTTACCAGACCATCACAGATACCAGAATTTCCAGACCACACAGTACTTGGCAATCTTTACTACCCCTGCCCTTTTCTTGTGCCACACCTTCTTGTTTTGGTGTAACAGCAACTATGCAGTGCTGGAAAGGGCTCTTCCATGGGCTTCTCTTCACATTCATTGACCTTCTCTTGAGCTACAACTACCTAAAAGGCAACAGCATTTTCCAAGTTGCATTTTGGCAGGGATTTTTTTGGGCTGTACCCATCTGTCAACCATTGACCTTTTCATGAGTTCCCCAGTGTTTCTTGAAGATTGATATGCATTTCCTAGGCATATAATTATTATCTTTTCTTCCATAGTTTCTCCAAATGAGCACATTTAATCTCTAAGTTCAAACACCACTACCAATTGTTTCAGTATTTTTGCCTCAGAGCCAGTGCAAAATTAATATCCCATCTTTATTCATTGTTTACAGGAAGTTAGGCACTCAGTTGCATTCTACATTACTGAAGAATCCACAATCATATTACTGAATAAATAAATTTCTTTTGTCAACAAAAAAGTAGAAAATTAATATTGAGCATAAGGGTATCCCACAGTCCCAGATGGATCTTCATAGAGTTGATGACTGGAGAGCTCAAGATGACCCTGCTGACCTCAAGATGTTCAACAAGAACAATTGCAAGATCCTACACCTTAGTCAGGTCAATCCCCAGTTTCAATAAAGACTGCAGGGTGAACATACTGAGAACAGCCCTACGTGGAGATATTAGAGGCTGAAGAGCTCAAAATGTGCTAGAAATGTCTGACTGCAGCCCAGAAAGGTTATCATAGATGCACATAGGTGTATAAGACCCAATGGTATGCATCCCAGACTCCTGAGAGAATTGGCTGGAGGCAGTGGCCAAGACACTCTCCATGATATTTGAAAAGTCATGGCAGCCAGGTGAAGTCCCAGATAAAAGGGAGATATTGTACCAGGCAAGGTCAAACCACTACAAGCATTACCCATATCTACATATGTCAAAAAGCCCCTAGCTTGGTCTCCTAGCTAGTCAAGAATACTAGTGACTGCTAAATCTACATCTTCTGTGCATATCTAGTGATATGTACTGAAGGTAAAATGGTTTCTTGGTCTTCCAGGAGTTTTTGAATTAAGGCTTTAGGCCTGCATATTTTCATTCCAAATATTTTTTGGAATGCATAAACATATTTATAGTACTTAGGTCCAATATTTTTTTCTAGCATTACTGGTCAAGTGTTCCTTTGATATAATATTTATCTCATTCAGTTCATTGGCTTCACAAGCTGTGTGTTAAACACCTCCTGAAAGGAGTGGATTAGCATATATATACCAGCAATATGCAAAGATATCTACCACCTCAAAGTGGTTCTGTATTTATCAACATAAAGGATCAAATGTAGGCTAGACCATTCAGTGGAAAGGCACAAATGAAGGAAAACACATGATGTTGTTGATTACATACTTATGTATGGAAATCCACCTATAAATTTGAAAGTATAGCAAAACTGCACAACAAGCTCAATCAACACCTTTTTAATTTATCACATCTACATCTTCACCTTGGAATGAAAGCACCCTTTTGTTTTTATCCATGGCAATTCCAGCAGTAATCTTTGAATGGATTGATAAAGGTCAACTAAGTAAAGTCACGGTTTTTGTTGAACAAAGTATATTAGCCACAGAACCTATGCAAATATCAAACTTGATTATCATATCCATCTCTTGGTGGGTTTACTAAATATTTTCTCAGGAACTGCACGAAGGCTTCAGGTGGAGCAGCTAAAAAGATCTTTTTAGTCTTGCCATCTGCCAATCACTCATGCAGTCTAACTTAATCCCTGTGTGCCATTAGTATTGTATTTGCAGCACAGCTTATGACATTAATGGGTAGCTCTTCTTTACTTTACTTTTTAGGTCTAAGGCTGTCACAGAACAAGCTTTTCTGTGAAATGAACCCTTTGCTAAGGATCACAACTTTTAGCAAGTTTGTGAGGAAATCCTACTGCACATCACAGCAGTCTGTATACTGTCTACACCTATATACACCCAGGCTCCATCACAGAGGTTCTCAGACTCATTCCTTGGCGAGGAATAGCAGCTCTTTGCAGGATCCGGGAAGACCTACAACAACCCAAGGGAAGTTTCTTATTGTTAGAAGAGTATCATATTACAGCAAAATAATTTAGAACAGCATCCTGTGGGCTAATAGCAGATTCTGGTACTAAAATGCACAGTTCAGCTGTTTTCTTCACCAGTTTATTGTTTGCCTGAAGCCACACTGGCACAGGGGAACACATGTCTATGCCCAGCAGCTTCAGTTCAGCAGCTAACTAGAGCAGAGGACAGCATGCTAGCTTAAACTGTGAGATATAGTCTTGGGACAGTGTAGACTTGCAGCCATGCTTGTTTAAAAGCATAACCCACTATCTCACCTATCAAATGAGCAGTAAGCAGGTTGCAAGTAAGCTGGTTGTCAGCTGTTCAGTTGCTACTGGTATAATGTGAACATTTGACTCAAAGAGTTATTTTTTCAGTTTGTTACTGTAGTCACATCTTAAAACACCTAAGAGACTACTTCATCCTAAAGAATTGAATTGGCCTAAAAATACAAAGAAATGGGATGTGAGAGTGGATCTTTTACTTTATCCTACATAGCATTATATTAGGTTACACATATCTTGAGTGAAATTAAGAGCAATTTTGGAGTTAAAATTTAGAAAATACCATGTTCTAAGAACACTGATACATGTATAGACATTAGAAGTTAACCACAAAAAGACCCGTTTTCTGGCCAAAGGAGTGGACAAACTCATGTTCCTGAGCTTAATTGCAGTGCAACACCAAATGTGACTCAGATCAACCAACACTCTCTGATTCACAAAGAGAAGCAAACAGAAAAAAGGGCAGCTACAGCTGCCCAACCCCTCCTCACCATCACATCAAGTGAAAAAGCAGCTAGTGTGTCTCTCCTGCACCCGTTTCCACACTGCAGGGCAGAAACAGATTTATTATTGATATGTCATGTTTCAACAGCTGCTGTGCCAGCATCTCAGCTTGGAGTACTTGAGAGAAAAGCAGGAGGGAGAGCCAGAGGGGAAGGATAATCTCTGAGGCCACTTAATTTTCATTCATCTCACTGGAAAAAGAGCACTTACAGGAGTAATTTTAGTTTTCTGAACACCTTTCTACCTCTGCCTTCAAGCAGCCCTTTTTTTTCCCCGAACACAAAGCAGTATCTGACTCTTTCTGTTCAATTGTACTCCACCTACTGCACCTTTTAGTACATACTTCTTTAATAAAAAGATAAAGTTCTGAGGAGAAGCAAAGCCCCAGAGCAGCAAAGCTGTACAAAACAGTCACCAGCAAGTAGTTCACTGAGCCATCAAGGGTTATAAATACTTGAGAAATCTGAGTAGCTTATGTTTCTACCCAAGTTTGTCCTGTAGTTATGAGTCTAATTCAACTTCTTAGTTAAACCGCAGAGACCATGCTGTCTTATTTTTATTCTAGCTTTTAAGGATTTTGTGAGATTTGATTAAGATACAGCTTCATCAACCAAAATATATTAACTACACAAAAATCAAGAAATTTCCAGTCCATCACACAGCACTTAATTGTTGGCATGCCTTCCCAGAGGATCCTTTTTTTCCCCTTTCATTCTTTCCATCTGTTCACATGAGTGACTCATTCCCCCATCATCACAAGAGCTCACATGAATCCAAATTTTTATCCAAACCATCATTTCTTCTAAACAGAAGAGTAGCGATAGAAGATGAAACTTCCCCCATTTTGAAGCAGTGTAAGGGCTTTATTTTCTATTACATATTATTTCTCTGACTTCAGATGATAAACTATCCTATTCATATTCAACTATCACCTTAACTATCTGTTTCTCAAACCATATACCTGAGGAGGAGCTTCAATAACCACTCTGATTTTATTTGGCCTGATATCTTCGATGGTTGATGCGTTCAACTGGCTGTTTGACACACTCATGAATCAAAAATGGTCCTCTTTCACCCTTCTAAAATCTGTCCCTGGGAGACACTACATACATGTTCTGGAGTCACTATGCATATCTCAAAATATCAACACAATAACAATTAACAATAGTGTTGCCTTGTTGGGAATTTTTTAAAGACAAAATAAATGCTAATTTTTCTGAATTAACTGTTTAACTGAAAAATAATCAATTGTTGCAGAGAGTTTACTGTATTAAGGACTCAAAATTATATTCATGTTTTTAATTTACACTATTCATTTATCATATATTAAATGTAGTAATTTAAAAAATACATCTTAAGAAAGAATATATATGCCAGAATTCCTACGACAGCTGCACGTCTTTCAATGAAAGACAGTTTTCTCTGCCAAAAGTCTGAGTTCTGTGACCATACTACAGATGACCCTTTAGAGACTGCAAAGGAAATATAGATCTCCAATGGATGGAGTTTCTAATCATGTATTTTTTCAAAAGTTGTGACATTTTATTTTTACAAATTATTTTGAAAATAGAAATAAAAAATATCCTTCCATTCAAGAAGCAATTATTGTAAAATCAAAGTAAATCATGTATCATACTTCAGTGGACTGAGACAGTGTGACTAGGTTGGCAAATTATTCAGAGATGCAGACAAACAATGCTCACTGACTTCAAGGGGAACTAACTATATGTTTCAAAAACCTCTAAAATCAAGCCTGTTATTTCTCAAGTAAAGACCTAATCCAGATTATGCAAGGGTTTTTGGACTCTGTAAATAACTGGTTGTTTTCCAATAAATAGCCATTAAGTCTGGTAGATGTCACAGTCTCAAATGTCACAGAACCATAGAATGGTTTTGTTGGAAGGGACTTCTGTCCAACCCACCTCCCATGGGCAGGGACCCTGGATGGGGCTTTGATCATCTTGAAATCAAGTTGATCAAAGCCACATCCAGCCTGGTCTCAAACACTTCCAGGGATGGGACATCCACAACTTCTCTGAGCAACCAATTCCAAGATCTCACCACCATCACAGTGAAGTATTTATTTCCTATGTTTAATTTAAACCTACTCTCTTTCTGTTTAAAGTCATTCCTCCTTGTCTCATCTCTACATGTCCTTGTATAAAAGCCCTATTCAACTCTCTTCTAGGCCCCTGTTAGGTATTGAAGGGCTGTGTGGCTTCCCTATTCACTTCTCCAGGCTGAAAAACCTAACTTACTCAACCTCTGTTCCAACTCTCCACCTGGAGATGTGCTCCAGCCCTGCTCATCTTCATGACCTTCCTCTGGACTCATTCCAGCAGGATGATGTCTTTCCTGCACTGGGAACACAGCACTGCAGGTGAGGTCCCAGCAGAGCAGATGTGCAGGATCTCCTCCCCTGCTGGCCATGCTGCTTTGGATGCAGCCCAGGACACGTTTGGCTTTCTGGGATGTGAGCACATATTCCAGGTCTATGTCCAGCCTCTCAATTACCAAACTCCCACAGGTCCACTCAATCCATTCTCCACCCAGCCTGTACTTCATGTTCTTCATATGCCCACACCACTCCAACCTGTCATGGTCCCTCTGGATGCCATCCTTTCCCTCCAGCATGTCACCTGCACAATTCAACGGGGTGTCATCTGCAAACCTAAGAGCGCCCTCAGCTCCTCTGTCCATGTCACTGACAAAGATGTTTAGCAGCATTGGTTGCCACCAACTCCTGAGGAATATCACTTTCCACCAGACTTTAAATATTGAATTATCAATACTAGAAGTACTAAAACCTAGTATTTTTTTTTTCTTTTTACATTGTCATGAGATTTCCTAAAACAGGATTGTTACAATTCTGTAAACATGGCAGCATTAATACTAAAATTTTGTCTCAAATGGTTCCAACTGAAGTAATCTTTAAACATTTGTATACCCAATTAAATGGGTATAAAATTAAATTGTAAACCCAATCACATGCCTCAATACAAATTTTACCATTGCATACCAAAAATATAGAAAAATTAATGGCTTTATACAAAGTATACCACACTGGGCAACATATTGCATTATCACTAAATGTGAACAGCCCAGGTCCCAAAATTTAATGTCAGGCAAAGCATTGAGTCTGGAATAGAGGCACGTAGAGGTGTACAAGAGACATACCATCCCCCCTTGTGCACTACATGGAAAATCTTCTGTAATTCTCTAACTGCTATCTTCTTTTACCTTCTGTAAAAGTTTCCCTGGCAGATGTCCACCCCATATAATTCAGTCTTGACAACTCTGATGATAGAGTGTATTTCCAACATGGAATCCAGACTCAATTTTCTTTGCTAGTTCATTTTAATACATGGCTTTTAAAACACAAATTTGAGCCAAAGGACATATTTAAAATAACATACCCCTAAAGGTACTTGCAAAGAATACTTAATACATGGTTAGGAGATATTTTCTAGCTATAGAGTATTTATATAAACATATAATTTATATTACAATTTATAATTAATTATAATTTATATAACTGATTTGACCTCTTTGCCAAATTAAAGGTAACATTGAGTAAAGAAGCAGATTTTATTGTTAAGAACCTCTTCAAAATTGAAAAACCAGGGCAAGAATCAGTCATAGCACAGAGAAGAGAATACAGTCATAGCACAGAGAAGATAGTTCATTTCAGCACTGGACAAAGAGGAAAAATAGTGGATAAATAGATTTGTTACACAGAGTAGAGGCAAAATTAAAGAGGAAAAGCTCTCCACCTCAGTAATAAGAAATTACTTTCTCTGCCTGTCTTGCAGAAAACTTGCATCAGTAAATACCAATATTACAATTCAAACACAAGAAATATCAACATTTTCCAGATATCATATCTTTAGATTTTTTCTCAGCTAAGCAACGTTTCAATTTCGTACATGTATTGGGTACAAGTTTATCATTCAGAGCCTTATCCTTGGAGCTGGGATCTGATCCACAGAGTTGTGGGCAAAGCAAGGTATAAAGAGTCTTGTGTGTAAAAGATACAAAAGCCTTAAGTACGTTATTTCACAGGCTTTTCTACTAGCACCAAAATACAATAACACAAAAATAATGTGACCCATTATAACTGCAGTATACTATACTATATTTATATATACGTATATATATGTGTGTGTGTGTGTGTGCTGGTTTTTAAAACTGTAAAAACATCTGTTAGGTAATCTAATGCATAGATTAAATTATTCATGGGAGAAATGTCTTCTTTATTACAGTATTAAATAATATATAAAGACCAGGTATTTCTCCTTAGTTAATGATTTAGGATATTTTAATGAATTATTTACCTTGAGAAAAAAAGACCAATTTAGTGTGAGTAAGATCAGCAGCAATTGCAAATGTTGAAGCAATAATTTTACAGTTTTTAAAGTAATTATATGTTTACCCTGATAAATTGCATTCATTTTTGGTAGTTACTTTACTCTTCTGAAAGAGATCTCTTATTTGGAAAATTGAGACCCCTACAGAAAAAATTTTTCATGTACCCATCTTGTGAGCTGAATATTGACTTTCGCAAAGCACTTACTTTCAGTCATCTAGCCTAATAGCCAGTTCTATTGTTTTTTTATTACCAGGAGCTTCAAACTAAATAATAAAGAGCGTTTGTGTGTACAAAAGCAAAAGTTGACTGTGTGAGAACCATAAATAAAATGCCATTTAGTCAGAAACACACAAATTCTCATTACTTATTTCACACTTTTTCACCTGGCCTTCTAAAAACATCCAAAACAATCCACAAAGCTGTCTACGGAATTTCCTGAAAACATTTCTTTTTTTCTTACCCACATATATAAATTAAACTTCTTTCTTTAGCATAAAAATAGTCCATGGAACATCATCATCCCTAGGTAGCTCTGTCTGCACTGGAATAAAGGAAGAACTCAAACATGGAGCAAGTTTCCAGAGGGTATTTCAGGATAATATCACAGCATTCAACTTGTATTCATCTGCAGAACATTAGGATCATTACTTAACTTTAACAAGCTCTAAGAAGCCATCAGGAGTCCTCTCTTCAGAGAGAGGAAAGCCAGAGGTTTTCTGTTTGAAAGGGAAGAATCTTCAGAGCATTCCCATGTTCACCACTGCCCTACAATGAGAGCCCCGAACTTTGGACCAAGTTACTTTGGAGTAACATTACAGTCACAAGACTTTCCAACTTATTAAGCAGCTGACCTTCAACATAATTTTGGAAGAAAGTTAAGAAAGTTTCTTCCTCTTCTGATGTAATTATAGAATCATAATTTCATTGAGATACATGTACAATGTTATGCCCAGTGTATCATTAAAATTATGGAATGCTGTTTATCTCATTAAATGTCTTCATACATGACAAGACTACAATAGGTACATTATCTCCAGAGAGTGTATGTTTTTGATTAAAACCAAATATTTTAAAACCAAATCATTACCATCTTTCACTGAAAAAGAAAGATTATTTAAATTATTTCTTAACAGAAAGTTGCAATTTTCTTCATAAAAATGCTATGTGTTCACCAAACCAGCATCCCACTGAGGTTCTGTTTTGTTCTATCTTGTTAGCTTGTATATTTCCATCCCTGGAAGAACTCATGTGAACCTCCTGATTAAAATGGTGACTTTTACCCACAGCATATGACAAAACGGGTCAAACCACAACTTCTAAAAGATAGATAGTTGGACTATAACTTTTACTGAAGAAACCTGAAGTTTTTTCTATAAGGTACCTGCCAAGTAACTCTTACTGTTGCTAAACTTGATTCTCTATTTGCTATTTTTTAAAATTTATTTTTAATTTGTTATTCAGGTATAAGGCAGATCATGGCTTAACCATATTGAACAAGAAAAATACCAAGTCCCAAGAAAGTTATTTAAATGTGTGTTTAAATCAGAGCTGCTTTTTAAAATGCGCCCATAATCTGTGAAGATATCAGACAGAAACTATCCCATGATTGGCTTCTATCAGTCATTTGTATAACCTTGTTTCTTCTTGAGATTTGATCGCTCTTCATGCACCCCTTGGTAACTCCCAGCTCCTACCACAGTCCCCATTTGTAGCTGACAGAGGTGTCATCTTTTTCCTCTAAGACATTCATAATAATCTGACACCAAATCACGTGGCCCTTGCAGCCCTGGCCGTCTTTCCCACTTAGTGAAATGTCTTTTCATAAGAAAAATTTACTTGTGAATGGGTATCAGATTCTTTCCTCCAATCTCAGTAATCAAGCTGATTCCTCAATTTTTCTTGAAGTTAATATCAATGTCCCTTTTTCTGCCAACAGATACATGCTTGAAAATGTCTATGTTTTCTGATAGCTTGCAGTGTCATTAGAAACAACCAAGAAGTCAACTTCTGTACTATTTTCAATTCAAAGTAAACACTGAAAATAATCAAAAACTTATGGGGAGGAGAGAGTAGAAATTCTGTTTTCTTTATAGAATTTTTCCTGATGGAATTTGTTATTTCTGTGTTAAAATTAGGAGGTGAATTTGATTATAGTGAACGTATCCAGATAGTATACGATAATTTATCATTGACAGAAGATATTGCTGAAAATACTATATAGAAAGCCCTGATCAAGTAAATGCAGCTGGTAAAGCTCAAAGGAAATAAGAATCTCCTTGTTGAAAAGGCACAATACATGGACAGACATTTGGGCACTTCAACACTTTGAAGATCTATTTTTCCAACCTATTCTAAAAGCCAAAATAAACCGTCATGCAGACACAGCATAAAATATTTTGAAAGGTAATTTTTAATTTGTAAATGTTAAAAAAACCCCTGCTTTGTGAGCTCTTTAGTTTTTTGTTTAATGGTGGTCACTAGTGCATTGATAGCCATTAAACAACAAATATGCTCTGTATATATATATATACAGAGTATATATATATGTATATATATATAATCACATCAGTATGTGATTATAATTCTTTTAATACAGTAAAAGATAGTTTACAATTTATGAGATGGCTTCCTAATATCAAATCTTTATAGAAATTTTTGCTAGAGTTTCTTCACAGATCTTCACAACAGTAGTTATGTCAAAATATAAGTAAAACTGAATAAATTTTATCATGAACTGCAGCCTTACAGCTCAGGCCATAGGCTCATGAGCTGTTTAAACCAGCACACAGCACCTCCTGCTTCTGTCACTCATTCCCATTTATTTTTCTTACACATCCATTTTTGTGACTAGACACCAAACTTATATAGGTGAAAATGAATTTTTTTTCATATGTAGCTGAATTCAGGAGGGTAAGAAAAGCCTAAAAAAATTAAGTCTAGAGTGGAATGCTGTGATACACGTTGATCTGTATTTTACAAAAAATATTAGTATATTCTTCCAAACATAATCATTACATCCTTTGAATTATTTGAAAACCAGAAAACTTAAAACACAAAGTACAATAATCTAAAGATAAGAGTATGAATGACTTTCAGATCCCAAATAATATTCAAATCAAACCATTCCTGACACCTCTCAGGTTTCTGGACCATGCTCATTCTCTGTATGTAGCTAACCTGATAGACCAATTAAAGAAGCCACTGCTTCACTTTAATGAGTTTTTAACACCAGAAAAGTTTCCTGCTTATCATATTGCATCCAATGGTATCCTATTATGCAGTTAATGTTTGTAACTGATACAAAAATCTATATAACATGTAGATAAATTTTATAAATTTAACTTTTTAAAGCACATTTTTGCACTCAGCAAATTAATTATCAAAATCGATATTTTTTAATGTGATTCTTAAAAGAAATACAAGAACAAGTCACCAACTGTTGTCTATATGTCAATACAACAAGCTGTTATTTTAATGCATTAGCACACTTTACTTACTTGTTAATTAAACCATAAATTACCTGCTATTTTGACTTAATTTGTTGACCTTGTGAGTGATGAAAATTTGCCTTCATAAAATTTTCTTTCCATCTGAAGGAATATTACTTCATTCTTTATCACATTTGGGGCAGAAAGGCCTTGCCCAGGATCAGCTGGAAATGATATTAACAGATTCAAATTTGTTTAGAGAGATGTGTGCCTGAGAATAATTCCAAATATTTTCTTAATTGACTTAACATAGAACTGTGATATACCTGTTTGAAGGAGCATGAGAATACCACATAGGATTTTCCAGGGTTTTAGTAAATGTAAAGTTCAAAAAGAAGAGTAAGAGGCACTTTATGCTATATTGAGTACAATTGCTGTGAGCAAAAATTTTCAGGGGAACACCAAATCTAAGCTACAATATATAATACTTCTTATTGAGGAAACTAGACAATCTCACCTTCGATAGTTACTTGTCTTCTCATAACAGTAAGGATAACAAAACATCCTAATGTATTTCATGTTATTAATTCTCAGAAATTCATTCACATATACAATTTTCAATCTACTGCTGTGATGGTAACTCTTCTCCCTTTCTTATTTCTCTCCACTCAATGAACTCACATATCCACGTTAAAAGAGAGGACTGTTTAATATCAAGGCTTTCAGGGGAAGAGAATGGTGATACTTTGACACACATAAATAGTGGAACATCTTCAGGCTACCCAAAATGTACAGTTGAAACACAGAGAATCACAAAGACTCAAGCAGAAAATCTGAGGCTTTTTTTTTTGCAAATACTGAGCCCATTATCTCTACTAGTCATTTAAAGGGATCACTTGCATCCCTCTGGAGGTAAGAAATACTGGCTTGGAAAATCTTGGGCTTGTGATAGACATTACACTCCTCATGAGAAACATCCTCTATCGACAATATCGTTATAATGTTGTTGGAGGGTTAATACGGTCTTGAAATCCTGAACACACCTTTTATCTTTTACAAGTTCATCAAAACACTTTAGTTATATCAAGCTGATCTAACAAACATCTGGACATGAGGACTTGCCACTGGTCTTTCAAATACCAGTAGAAAAAAATAGGACTCACTTACAAAAGTAAAGCACTTTTATTCTACAAAAGTGCTCAATTGGAAGACAGGTTTGAGAGAGTTACTGCAGACATCAGTCAGTTTAACCATTAAGGCAGTCAAGACTATACTCTGTTTAATTAGACTTTACATAGACTTTACAATAAATACAGAAGTTCCAGTCTCTTTGAAAATCTCTTCATCCATATTCTTTCAGAAATAAAGGTGCTTTTTTTACTTTCTATGCAGTCTTACACTGCAGAAAGAAAATTAGAAAGTTACTTGCTACTGTTGGTATAGAAATACTGTTTATAATTTAGTTCCTACATCTTCATTTTCCAGGCTGTCCACACTTTTCAAATACCTAATGATTAGTCTTTGGGCCCAGGGAACAAGATATACATGCAGAGGGGGAATAAAACCCCAAAACCCAAACCCACTGTAGAATTCTTAGAGATTCCTTCCTGCTGAAGTGAGGAAACTCTAGGGCCAGATGCTGCCCAGCACCCTTTTCCTCCACACCACAGCTGCAATTGCTTCACTTTTCATGGTTTCTTCCAGCCTACCCTGCTTCTAGTGAATTTTGGCTACTTATAAAGGAGAAGAGGAGAAAGAAAAGAGATAAAAAAGAGAGGGAGAAGGCAGAGAGGAGAGCAAGCATTTCAGTTTTTTTGGAGAACTGCTTCTGCTTTCTGTCACAACAAAACCATATGTACACTACAGATACCAGAAATATTCAGTTCAAATGAAAATAGTAGCACAATATAACATATTTGGTGAAAGATTCGAATTCATGGCAACAGCTCAAAAATTTTATTTGATCTCTCTTGCAAAAACGTTTAAAACCATGTTGGGCATAACATGTTTAGGCGAAAGAAAACCGACATAAAGCAATCAAATCTTTACTCTAAATACACATACAAGAACTTTCCTACAAAAGAGCTTGGCCATGTAAAATTCCACTCAGGTCCTCCATACAGCCTTTTTATCTCACAATAAAAACATTGACGTGTTCATGTATTTCCACGATCCTAAATTAGATTTTTTTTGTTTATTTCAAATGACTTACAGAAGATCAGGAAAAAAAAACAACAAGCCTGACCCCTTGGTTGTCCCATATGTGCTGTGTGATCACACTCAAGATGATTTTTCCATGACTTTCCTGGCCCCTGAGGTCAAGCCTCTAGTTCCCTGGACCCTCTTCTGCCCTTTCTGCCCATTCAGTGTGATGGGTATCACACTGGCCAACCTCCAGTCACCTGGAACCTCCGCACTGAGCCAGGACTGATGACAAATTGTGGAGGGTGGTTTAGCCAGCCTTGCTGCCATCTCCCTTTGGATGAATCCCACTCACTCCCAGAGACTATTGCATGTGGTAACAGCCCAACAGGTCACTACCTACCTCCTCCTGGAGGAGGGTCTAGTCTGGTCACAGTCCTTGTCTACCAGCTCAGAGGACTGGCTGCCCTCGCAATAACCTTTCCTAGTGTTGAAGATTGAGACAAAGAAAGCATTAAGTACTTCAGCATTTCCCTCTTCCTTGGTGACAATGTTCTCTTCTGCATCCAACAAAGGATGGAGATTTTCCTTGCTCCTTCTTTTTTTGTTGGTCTATTTATAAAATAATCTTTTATTATTACTTATATCAGTGGACAGATTGAAGTCTCTTTCCATGAAAACCTAACAACATCCTTGTACTATTCCTGAGCTGCCTGCTTTTCTTCCAAAGTTCTGTCATGATTTAAGAATGGTACTCCCCAACTTAGTGTTCCAGTGAAAACACCACAGACCACTTGCCACTGGCTCACACTTCCTCTCACCTTGTGATGGAATGAAGACCAGAATTTGAGACACAAAAAGGTAAAGATCACAGGCTGAAATAACAGTTTACTGGAAACAGCAATGAAATAAGAACAGTGACAATACTAAAACCAAAGTGTAAAACCAAAAACCAAAGTGTAAAAGCAAAGAGACAGGCAAACAATTCACATGAGTGTGCTCATCATGTGGAAACTGGTGCCACTCAACTGCACTTACTGGCAAACCAGAAGGACATGACTCCCCTGCATGTGGCTTCAGGGGGTATAGAATAGCCCCGGGGTCCTGGCCTTGCCCCTCCCAGCTGCTGCAAAAGTTAAGCCTATGCTGGCCAGAACCAGGATGAGGTCAAAAACTGTCTTTTCCATTCCTGAGTTGGTATGAAAGCTCCCTGTTCAGGTATGCCAGTCTTCTTCCCCAGTAGCACTTCATTTGGCACAGGGGGACAGCCCCTTCCTGTGTCTGTAGGATTTCCTTCATAATGTCCAGCATTTCTGGATCCCTTTGTTATCAAGGTCTGTTTCTCAGGTGTCTGTCTGAACCAGTGCTCTGAACAGGACAAAATTCACACTCCTGAAATCCAATCTCTCCCTTACTTCATCAAGAATTGAAAACTCTATTATTTCGTTATAATTACTAATATGAATGTATTTTGAATCCAAACCACTTAAAAACCTTTAGCTTCCTACTGCATAATTTTGTTTTCAAGATTCAGCTTAGCAATGCAACAAGCAGATCAGTAATAAATGACACTCTCAAATGGCAAGAAATTCAACTGCCTGTTTCCCATAAACAAGAAAGAACTTCCAAACAGCATGTTCAAAGTCCAGAAACTGGAAAAGAGCAAAATATTAAGGGGCAGAAGTCTAGCTCAAAAGGCCATTAACTCTGAAAGATGAGCATAACTGTATAAAACTACAGATAAAACTATTATGGTTTTTATTAAGAGATCTCAGAGCAATGCTGTTTTATTTAGATGACTGTTAAACCCACTTCTACAAAGCAGTTATTTCCAATCAATGGTTTGGTTTACTTCTATATAAAATTAGTCAGCAGTTAATACTGTAGGCTGACAGAGCTTCCTTTTCTGAGAGAAAGTTATGAGCAAAATTGCTGAGCTTGTATTATGAACATTTTTATCATTATTGAATATTTTCATGAAGAGAAGGAAAGACCTTGTTCAGGATGGGAAGGTTTAGAAACCTCTGTGTATATTTGAGAATGGGGAAAATGATGCATAACGGCCTTTAAAAAATAGCAGCTAAGCAGCAGTACTGTAGGAAAAATATTTCCTCCTAAAGCTTGAGAGTTATTAGTACAATAATTTTGGTAGCACCAAAATAATCTGCACAGCATTATACATTTATTAGAGGTCTCTGAGTTTTATGCCCACAGGATACACAAAAGCAGCAAGGCAAGAGCAACACAAGCCCCAGTGCTCCTGCACTGATCTTACCCTCTCAAAGCCTCACTACTGATGATCAGTGATGTCTGCTCTTTTGCAGACACAGCTAGACACTTACACAAACTGTGAAGTCTGAGCTCAGACTATTCTTGGGTGCACAGCTCCTCTGAAGTGAAGCCAGGCACTGTTTATGAGTCATATTCATCTGTACAGAGCTTGGAATCTAAAAAATTTAATACGCCAAGTTTTCATCCCAGCAAAAAAAAATGTACTACAGAAAGCTTTTTAGCTGGTTTCATCCTCTCAGTAATATATATACAAAAGCAACATATAGAAAAGAAGAGCAATAAATAATTTCTTTACATATAAGAGACACAGAACCTCATATTCTGGCCAGAAACATGTTTCTAAGGAATGGGTTTGCATGAATGAAAATTCATGAGTTTATTTTCTCTAACTGAGACAAGTGAATCCAGCAGTGACTGGATACAGGTGTTCAGAGCACACAGAAATGAAAAGCTATACCAAACACAGCTAAGCTCCTATAACAGCTTAGGGAAAAACAGTTAAGAGGTTGATTGGGGTGCTGAGACTATCCCTAAGATGACATGTGCATACAGCACAGCAGTACACTTTTCTGCCAAGTGTCTCATCTGTGTCTTTATGCTTCCCATAACCTCAGTTCAGAAAGTCAATCTCATCACTGAGTGTCCTCACAACAAACAACCACACAAAAGCCAAATAAAGATTGCATCATCACGACCTGTTCTTTAGGGGATTGGAAACCAGAAGGGAAGGAGAGGTGTTCAGAGGAGAGCCAAGTTTTAGTTAAACAGGTTGCCAGACTTCTGGCTACTTTGCCAATAACAGAAGAGAGGTTAAGTACAGGGATTTCACAGCTTGGTGATGCTTTCTGTAAAGGATCATCTCCTTTAGGTAATTTTCCATTTCCCACCACTTCATTTATTTTTCAGTTTCCAGTCCTTATACCGGAGTAATAAATTTTTTAAAAAAATTTAAAGGGCAGATAACTAGCATTTTCAATAATAATACAGCTTGAAGATGTAAGTTAATGGAATGTTATTAATGTTGAAGTGTAAAGCATTATCACTTGATTACAAAGCAAATAGATTAAATTAAGCAAAGGATTAGCAAAATAATCCATTTAGCAGTTCAGAGCTCAACCTTGTGCTGCTGAAGTAATTGTAATTAATCCCACAGTGGTGAAATAATAATTTTAATAAAAAATATTTTAACATTGACAGAAGGAAGCTTGACATATGCAGCAAGTCAAGAGTCAATATCAGCTATAATCATTAATAGAACTGCAATCGTTCTTCAAGTATTCGCCTAGGATAGGAGAAATCACAGAGCCATAGCTGAACGTCAGTAATTTTCAAGGATTGGATTTATCCCAGCTATGTGTTCCAGGTGTATGGGTTCTACTCTGCTAGGATTGTGCTCATCTTTTGGTCACTCCTGTGAGGAAAACTTCTTGGTGTCGAGGCTAAGTGAATTTTGGCAGTATTAAATTAGTGATGGCAACAGGAAGCTTAATTACTCAGATGGATGAGGCACTGGAACACTGGAAACCAAACAGTTGTTAGTTTTGTGCTTGACCTTCTAATGGCTTACCAAATATAGCAAGAGTGCACATAGATTTTCGTATTCGTGGGGTAGCAACAAAGATCACTGCAAACATTGATTGATCTGCCAGGACCCTCCTGTGCATTGACACCACAAGTGGCAGAAGTTGACAGCTGGACCACAGCTGATCTTCAAGTTCGAAGCCATTTGCTTAAAACTTCCATGAGAGCAGATGGAGCATGTTGTGGAACCAGCTGAGGCCCCTTCTTCACTCACAGACAGACAAACTAGATGACAATGTTGTGGATAAATTATATGGAGACTTGTACTGAATTTAAAAGCAAGGATTACAATTCAAAGTGCATATTATTGATGAAATATCACACATTAGGTGATTTGGCCACAGCTGGAAGTGATACACAGTTGAATGGACTGCTTAAAGACAGTTTGTGCCACCGGGAACTGAAAATAATGTTATTTGTGGAGAAACTTGGAGGAATTAAGAAACAGTACAAAACAGAAAAGCCCTTTTTACCCAGCACTTGACTTTTGTGAATCGACAGAACACAACTACAACTACAACAGCAAGCAGTTACTAAGAAGCTGCAGAAGAGGGTAGACTTCAATCATGCTAATTACCGACATGAAAGGCAATACATTAAGGGTTAAACTAGAATTGGCATTTTGCTGGTTGGGATCTTGTCCAAAGGGAAAGGGATAAGACTGAGTGAACTAAAAAAATAAGTGAATGAAGTGAAAATGTAATGTTCTGTAATTAAAAAAAAATTAATTTGGGAAGATTTTTATAACCTTTGTAAGGTAGGTTATGAAGTTGGATCTTTGTTCATTTGCAGATCAATTAAACTCAAAGTAAATGAACCAGTTCATTTGTCAGGAACATGACATGTCTAAAGAGAAAAGCAGAACACAGATGATTTATAGTTTGGATGATGACCTTGATTTTAACTGAAAATACATTTTAAAATTATTTCATTCCTCTTCTATATTTTTATTACCAGACAACAGAATAAAAGCTAGATACAAAATACCAAAGCATCATATATTAAAAGTGACCATGGTTTGAAAATTTCTGGAAAACAAAAACTTTTGCCTAACTATTACCTGTCCGGTAAAATTAATACAGGTAATTCCACATTATTCTACATGAGGTGAGATCCAGTCATATTCTTACCTCATGAATAACATTTTTCTCAAAGAACGAATGAGTTGGTTTTAAAAAGAATGGATAAAATTTAAGACAGAAGACCAAGCAATGCATGCTCTCCTTTGTTTTAAATTCTGGAGAGAATTTATATCAGTAGCATGAATTAGCACTAATATTATGTGGTATTAACTCTCAGAAGGACCAGAGGTCTTCCAGCAGAGCCTTTTAATCAGTATTCAGACATTCCTACCTCTCCTCACACAAGGTTATGCATTTAAATTTGATTTATATTTATTGTACATCCAGTGTCATATTAACATGCAGAAAAACTGCAGTGTGGTAAACTGAATTTGACAGAGTTGAACTTAGAGTAAAGATACTTTCATCACTAAAGATACATTCTCCCCCTTTCCACTTCAAAAACATGCCACTAAGGCCTTGGCTTTTATGTGAGTACTCATTTCTGCAAGGAAATATGTAACTGTAATGACTGTTACCAGCTAAATTGAATTTCTGTGCCAGAAAACTCAAAGCTTATAGAAATCTCAAAGGACATGTGCAGGCTGATACTTCGTATAAGTACCAACCTGAAGTCAGAGTAAATTGCATCTTTTAATATTGTACCTGCCACTTTTCTCAGCAATCACACACCCATATCCCAGTAAACATTCTACCAAACCCCAGGACACTTTAACCTACGTTACAGGCTAGATTTGGAACAGCAATCAAATATTGTAAGACATGACAGATTTTCAATGTTCTGAAGTTTAGAGAGTGTAATTTTGATTCATTTATTTGAGGAAGGAGAGTGGAAAGTGAACCAAACTAAAAGCACGTGGAAATAAACATTCTGATAGAAATGGCTGGATTCCAGATGGCACAGCATTACAATGAGCCTCACATTTATTATGTACATGATTTATCTACTACACAAAATAATTCATGTTTTGTATGTGACAGATGTTATTTTTAATTGTTTTTGTTATTTTTCTGTACTGTAATTTCTATATCAAAAATAACAAAATACACCTGCAGTGCACCCTTATCTAGGTCATGTTACGTCCTTACTGCATATACTGTCTCCCAAACTGAGTTTTAAAATGGAAGGCATTATGTAGTGTGAGAGGTCCTTGTAAGAAAAAAAATATCTGAGATACTGTTTTACATGTATTTTGTCAGTTTCCCTCAGTTCTCAGAAATATCTGCCTTGCCTAGATATTGGAGCTTAGAAGGCTGTCTAAAACCAAAGAATTTCAGGGTGAATAGATGTTGATTTTAATGAAAGAATAAGAGAATACCTAGTCATAAATCCAGTAAAATCACATCTGTCATAGATAAACTTATTTCAAGATACATAGCCTTGTTCACAAAGCAAATTCTGGAAAAAACCATCTTCCCTGCCACTTTCAAAAACGTGTTTGAGAACAAAAACATTGCTCAATTAAGTGAATGAACCCTTAGTGGAATTTGAAAATTTTACAAGAGACAGGCTGCAGCAAAAGAACACCTGCATGATTGGGTGTTTTATGCAAACATACAAAATTAATGAGGCCACAGTCCCATCGCACTCATGATTCTCCTAAAATCTCATTTTAACTAGTACTCGCACACCATCCATTTGAATCGGACCATTGATATCCTGGCCAAAAACCTGATTTTGCCATATAATTTTGTAACTTCAGAGAAAATTAGGCCCACTAAGAGACAATCTTCACACCAGAGATTTTATAATATAACTAAGCAGGGCAGCAACACTGTGAAATGAGAAGAAATTAATTATCTCAAAAGAGAAACAAGGATGACACTGAAAGCCAAGTGTTCTGAGCACTCTTATCTTTGGACTTACCACTGGATTGTCTAAAATAATTTTAAGTACTCGGTCTTCCAACATTAAAGTGATGCATTACAAGAGAAAACCTTTTCAAAGCCCAGTGATAAGGCATTAGTAAGACCCTATGTATCTCCACAACTTTAGACATATCAATGCTTCCTTACAATGCTTTGTTTAGGTTGAATCATCAAAAAAAAAATTATGCCATGGAAAAACACAATTTGTCACAAGAGGGTTTTATTGAGCGGGGATTTTACTTTGGAGGAGATTTTTTGAGAATTTTTTACTTGAACTACTATCACCATTATAAGTAGATATAATTTGAGTGAAATAGATAGAATTTTCACTTTTTAAATGAGAGGTAAAATCCAACTAAATCTAACTCTAGGGAATTAAAAAGGATTCTCATGATATAAACTGTGAGTGACAGGTTCTCCTTTAAAAATTTGTCAAATCTGTGTTCCTATGGATGCATTTATCATTCAGCCCTCTTCTTTTTACTGGTGAGAACCTGAATGGAGTATCTGTCTCTGAAGCCTTCAGTACAGGGAAGACACAGACCTGTTGCAGCAGGCCCAGAGGAGGGCCACAAAAATAATCAGAGGGGTGAAACACCTATGTGGAAAGGGCAAGAAAGTTGGGGTTAGTTAGCCTTCTCATCAGGATATGAGAAGATTCCAGGGAGATTTTATGGTAGTGGTCTTTCATACTTATAAAGGGCTCAAAAGAAGGACAGGGAGAAAGCTTGTAGGATCTGTTGTGATAGGAAAAGGAGTAATAGTTTTGAACTAAAGGAGAGTAGATGGAGACTATATGTAAGGAAGTAGTTTTTTGCAATAAGTATGGTGAAATACTGGCACAGGCTGCCCAGAGAAATCATGGATGCCCCATCCCGGGAAATATTCAAGGCCAGGTTGGACAGGGCTCTGAGCAATCTGATCTGGATCCTTCCCTGATCTTGCAAGGGGGTTGGACTAGACATCTAAAGAGTCTTTCCAATTCAAACCATTCTATGATACAAAGATTTGGAGGTGCCATGAGCCAACAGGATAAAAAAAGGTACCTGTGAAGAGAAAATAGATATAGGTATATATCCTGTATGTGCCTGTCTCCTGCCCACTGAAATTTTATATATCATCATGTCTCCTTAATTCATTTTATTTAGAAAAAAACCATTTCAGAATTATAATCAGTCTAAGGCTTCATGTGTATATACTGTAATTTAAGTCATGTCAGTTTGATTTATGTTTTCATGTCTCATTGATGTCAACTTGATTTATGTTTTAGCTGAAGCTTTGAGTATTTCTTGAATGTAATGGCTCTGAAAGCCAGAAAAGGATCCCACTTAAAAGCTGCATTTTATTTTCTAATCAATTGTAAATAGGTGAGATAGCAACTTGCAGTCTATGTCATAGTTGTACACTCGACTCAATAAAGGGATGATTCTACACACTACCACACTGCTGATGAGCCCCAAAAATATTTATACAATATTTTTTTTTGAGAGATTCATCAGAATTGTGTGCAGGAGTTGAGGTGGCATATCTATTTTTCATAATTCACTGGTCAGCAAAATAAGAATCAAAGTAACTTTTGGTAGTTCATATGATCTACCTTTGCCTGCCATCTTAGGAGATATTGATGACATTCCCCTGTCATGCTGACCATTGTATGCATAAACAAAAAAAAAAGTCAGTACTTTCATNAAAAAAAAAAAAAAAGAAATCATAGAGCTCATGTCTTGCCGGGATGAGGATTCTCATTCAGTATGTTCACATTATAATCTTAAAAAAATATTTTCTAGTCCTGTAGACATTCTCTGTGTTGAATTCAGGCACAAGTTATGATTAGGATGTCTTTTACACCTCTTAACCAGTTTTCTGCTCCAAAGAAAATGAAATATTTTTATCCTTCATATTAGGTAAGGGGAGAAAGTAGGATTATACCAATGCCAATTTAATTGGCATCAGATTTTCTTCCTCAATCAACATCTGTGCTCCTTGACCCTTTATTGTAATCATTTTCACAATTTTAATTTCACTGCTTTCCAGAACATTTACAATATTTATTTATGTGGATTATGATGTGGCAGAAAAAAATTAATTCCTTCAACAATTCACTTGCCTTTTTTTTCACTTGTAGGCCTGATATCATAATTAAAATGTAATATTTTCATGGGGGTTTTTTGTTTGTTTTAGAGTTCACCAGATAAAGAAAAGAAGAAGGAGATAAAATATTCAAGTTCTTTCCTGGTTTTCTGGACCAATAAATGTACTTCATTATTAATAATCTCCCTTACCCACAATCATTTGTTTTACTTCAAATTCAGGAGAAAATTCTGTTCTCTTGAATAAAATGGGGTTATGATGGGCTACGACTGTTGACACTCATCTTGCAACTCTCTTCCCCGACAGGCATAAACTGCAGTTTAGTCCTTTTGATAGCCTGGTTTTTTTGTTTTTCATCTCCTAGGCTTCTTCTGTCTCCTATCCTTGTGCACATTGGAGGGTAATTCCATTCTTTTCTTTTCCTGGATTGCATAATACCAAAATCTGGTTGTGAAACAGTGTGTCAAAAAATGAGGTCTGTTTATGATTCTATGTTGTTGTTCCCATGAACAGATATAAACCCCTACTATATATCCTATAATCTGCTCACTTGCTCCTTACAGTGGACTCCTATTTATTTAAAAAGAGGAAGACAACTTTTCACATTCACCATAAGCATGTGCCAAGAATACAACAGAAGAAATAAATAACATGCTTCACTGACTCAGCATTGGCAGATGAACTAGAAAAACCCCAAGACCATCTCCAAGCTGGATTTAAGGTCTGTAGTTAGTGTGATATACACTACTTTTTTTCTGTTTGGTATTCCTACGAAATCTCAAGCATACAGAATTAAACTGAAGAGACAACACTTTATTGTGATACATATCCAAAGGAAAAAAAATCATGTCATCATTATCAATTTTACAAAACCAAGCTGTTTATGGTATCACAGCAGGTCACTTTACACTTAAGAAAGATGAATGAGGTAGGATTCTGAGTCTGCTGTCAAACAAACAGGATAAGACATTACTGGTATCTGACTGCACGTCCATACTTCTCACAATTTAAGAACAGTATATTTTAAAATTGTGGAAAGATCTATTGAGGACTTTGGGTTTGTTTTTGTAAAAGTGCATTATAAAGCCTTCAATCCCAATTTACCATATTTATCTTATAACACCTTAGAGGAAATCTGAAGAACTTAAATTTTAAATTCCACTTACTCGGCATTTGCTCTTGACATCTAGGCTATATGTCTCTAAAGGCACCAAAGAAAGTTCATAAAGAAAGCAGCCAAGAAGTAGCACAGCACAGAGGGAACATGAACTAAAGGAGATAAAGGAGAGGATAACAGACTCTTTGCTGGGTAACATCAGTCTGCTGTTTGTCTCCAAAAGCTTCATTTTTAAAAGGTACTGAGCATTTTACAGCAATTAAAAGTAATGGAAATTTTAATATTCAGCACTTACAGAGATAACTGGCTCAGCTGTCTCATAAACAATTGGATGCTTTTTTCCTCATTTAAAGATGCCTTTAAAGTGTATTCAACAACTAATATAGGTTTTCAAACCTGTGCGCTCAGTTGCAGCTCTCTCTATTTCCAGCAAAGTGTTTGAGTAGTCTTGGTGTTCAGTGCTTCAACACTGGACACTGAGTAGCACATGAATTGTGCAATGAAAGGCGCAAGACCTCTGTCTAAGGGCAGTATTGCAATTTCCATGACAGTCCAGAACAAATTACATTAACATAAAATGCATAAATCAAAATGCGAAAACAGCCTGAAGGTAATAGTGTATTTCTTTGCTGAAGGGCAATAATAAGAACACTCTACTTGCAGAGCCTGCTGTGTTACTTTCTCCTGGTCCTAATATGTACCTACACTAGAAACCAAAATTTAGATTAGAGTTGTGGTTTTGAGAGTTATACAGCCAAAATTGAATATAAAACATCTGACTTTCTTTTGAGGTATACTGGCTTCTTACCAAGGGCACTTAATGGAGCACTAAAAGCTTAATTTCGATCAGTTGCTCCATGTTGTCCATATTTTTATTTCACCATCCTAAATCTGAATGTTCAAAGAGCTTCATCTTTATAAGAACTACTTCCATTAATTGTAATTTTTTTCTTAATAGATTTTAGTAGGGTTTAGAATACAATGGTTAAAGTCTTTGTTTTGAAAATTTGTATTTCATAATGCAAGCAGAGAAAGTATGTTAGTCAAATGCTTGGCATCCTCTAAAGCAGCACATGCAACATTCTTTAGTCGTACATTTAAAAACATATCCATGCTTGCCTTATTACTTTGTTTTTCTTTTTTATCCTTTTCATCTTTAAGGCTTCTTCAACTTTTCCGTGCTCTTCAGCATTTCTCTTCTGGTTCTGTATTCCCCAGCCACACACTTGCCCTGACAGTCACAAACATTGTCAAGGATTCACTCATTTTACACCTTTCCTCACATCTCCTGAGCTATGGATATTATCTTTCGTGCAGAGCAAAACATTCTTGATCTCCTGGTACGTGTGCAGAAGGTCTCATAGTGTCTTGTCTTCCACAGGCAACAACCTCTCTTCATGCAAGCATGTGCAAATTTGTTTGCTCTCCTGCTTGTACAGCAGTCCAAAGCAGCTTCCTTCCCTGACACCGGTATGTGCAGAGCTCTTAACACCCTGTCTTTACATTTTTCAAAGCAGTCAGATTTTTTTGTTCCTTACCCATGGTACCTCCTGAACATGGTGACAGTAGTTTTTAATTCATAGTTAGCACTGAGTTGGTGGGTTTTAAAGCAGGAGTGAAGTAGCTGACAACTTTTACATTATTTATTGTTGCTGTTTTCTATTTCTAGGGAATTCAATAATTATAAATATTTATATATATGAAAACAGCAAGCAGAAGGAGCAAGTTGGTTTAGCTAAAGGTTTCAAAAATGATTCACTTGCCAGATTCCCAGAGCATTAGGGACTGATTACCACAATATATTTCCCACATGTAGGTGCTTCAGTCCTTCTGAACACCCAGAATGTTTCACAGCCAAGATACATTTTTCAAAACATTTATTCCCAATCTGCATCTCAAAAAAACTACCTGCTGCTATAAATTTAATTTGAGGACATAAGAGGCTATCAACAGCTCACAAAATCAGACCCCTGGTGAAAAAAAAAAAAACCCAATTGACTTACTCCTGTAATTAAATTTAAAAATATTTTAAATGCAGTTTAATTTCTGCAGCTTTCTAATCCTAGTTATTTCTACTCTTTAGAATAAATGTTAGTGAATAATAATCAACTAATAAATTAGACTGAAAGAAATTAATAGAATTTAAAAATTCTAAATGCATTTTTCTGACACACACAAACTTATACATAAAGATGACAACAATTATTTTAAAGGTTATTGGCCTTCTATGTTTATTGTTTGGTGTTTTTCAAGAAAGCAATGATCTATGAATTTCATCCTTTTTATTGCAGAGATATCTTTGTGAATATAGTTTATGATATGGGTTGTAGATTTAAAAAAAAAAAAACAACCAAACATTTTGAGGACATTTCCTATGTAGTTTTGTAGATATTTTAAAGACCAGACAAAAATCAGTTGAGAATACATTATAGCCACATACAAATAAAGGAGGAAACAAACAAATCACAAGTTAGTAGTTTCTGCAATGATAAAGCGCAGTGCAAAACATGCTTTACAAAGTGTCTTGTTCCTGGCCTATCAGCCTTAAACCACTAGAAGGAAATCTGCTCCCTGCACACAAAGAAGCATGTCTGTAGTCTGCAGATGGAAAAAAAAAAAGTGCTTCTAATAAATGATGGGACATTTTCTAAAGGCACACAGAAAAACTGCAATTCTACCAACACAAAGCAAAGGGGTTCTTTATAACTTACAGCTGTAAGGAAAGTGCAGGCTTTTTCACAATACTATATATTTATCCAGAGAAATGGAGAAATGTTCAGCTTACAGCAGCTGAGAGAAAGCAGAAAAAGAAAACATCAACCTTAGCTTTTGAGTACTTTCCCTAGGATCCACTGCTTAATCTGAGCTTCTGAAATTCAGTTGAAAGAACATCAGCCCCTTGGAGAAGCATCTGATCTGTTCAGGATAGATCTCATAGAATTCATCTTTTTAACAACTTATCCCTTAAAACTTAATAGTAACATTTCAAAGTCAAGCAAGTACATGTAATTTTAGAAATTTGAGGATATTTCAAAGTAGTTCTTCTAATTCTTCAGAGGAATAACTGAATGTATTCCACCACAGGTTGAAGGGAAATTTCCAGTAAAGGAGTAATAATGAAAATGAGAGATGAATTGTCAGTGCCTAACTTTTATGGCTTGCATGCACTTTGCAAAACTGTCCATTGTAGCAATGAATGAGCTCTGGAAAAAAAAGCAGAGTAGTTCCATGGACTGGCATGAGAAGACCCTGGAAGTGACCAGTGGAACCAGCAGTGGGAGCTGAAGCTGAGGATGTCAGAACATTTGTGTCCTCACCACACCCCAGTGAATAGAGTCCTGCAAGGCACAAGGCTGGGAACAAGCAGACTAAGGGCGAGTGCCCAAGCTGAAATCCATCTGCTGAGCAAAGTCAGGCTGGGTCCTTTTCCCCCCCAGTCAAAGAGAAACAGGCAATCACAGCAAATTGCTGAGTAATTTTCCTAAAAGAAGTTCCAGAAATAAGTGCACAGAAACTTTTTGGGATAATGAGTACATAAATAGAAAGACAGACAAAGTGAGAACCAGGAGAAGAAATATCTGACCTTTATTTTTAAACAGTCCTGATTTATTTTTTATTGTTATTCAGACTAATTCATCTTTTCTATTTCTAGAGATTTTCTCAGATAGAGAAATGAGTGCTACATGAAAGAGGGCCTAATCAATGCATTAACTGAAGGGGAAGCTTTGATCATGGCGTGGAAGTTAACTTCCCAGGCCAGGAGACCCAAATCTATATCCACTCAAGAGACACATTGCTCAAGAAGCTCCATCCACTTTTCAGTGTGCTACAACATAACATATGTTCAGTAGTAAACATCAAGTTCTGTTATATATATTATATAACATATATATACTTATATATTGCAAATATATACTATATATGTGTGTTTATAGATATACACACATATATAATATACATACTTGTATACAATATACTTATACATTATATAAGTGCACATGCAAAAGAGTGTACCTTTCTCAAGGTGGCACTGATTCAGCAGAGGACAAGGCAAACCCATTCTAAAAAAAACTCTGTCATTCACAAAAGTTTGTATACCAAATACTGTCCCCATGATTTCTGTATGGTCTACTCCAGTATGACTAATGAGACAAGCAGAAATAATCTTTCCTGAAGCAAGTATTATGAGACAACAAAACATAAATGTCATGTCTTCTATTTAAGATATTTTATTGCCTAGCACTTGCATTTACATGTCCTCTAGCATAGAGCATAAAAAGTGAAAGGTGACTACACAGAAATTTTAGAAGTAGGATACCTCAAAAGATGTCTGATTTCACTGAAATGTCTGGATTGCACAAGCAGAATCAACATGATTGAGTAGATTGCCAAGATCTGGAAAATTAATCAGGTATCTGAGATAAAAAATTGAAACATGAAACAGAAAGTAGTTTTGTTTAATACTATTAAATTGGTTAATAATTTGAAGCATTGTAATCAAATGCAAAATGAAGCAACTCCAAGTACTAACAATATTAGTTTCTACAGTAGTAATTAAAGCTACCTATTAGAGAAATCTTTTAAAATTAGCTAGCAGTCCTACTTTTGAAATAACCTACCATCATCTTTCATTCTTTGCTAATGTTTCTGTTCGTTTCTGATTTGCAATGAGCATGAGCAGTAAATTAATCAATTGTCATGTCTTTATTTATTTTTGCAAGTCCCCTGTAAAAGTAGAAGCAATAACTGTAAATCATGGTCACAGCAACAGCATTATTTAATGGGATGGATAAGTAGTCAGCAAATTCCAATAAAAGAAAAACAAGAAAGGTATAAAAGCCATTAAGGATATTGCAAGAGGAAACTCCATTCCAGATGGTGTTCATTCATCCTGTAGAAGTCTGTAAACTCTCCTTTATTTCCAGCTTGAACAAGAAAGGAGCCCCTCATCCAGCAGAGAGTTAACTATTTTCAACCTAGGCAGGTTGATCACTACAGGTTTATACATTTATAGCTCCTTCCAATAAAATCAATGCCCACTGAGTAATTGACTCGGAATTACCATTAACAGAAATCAACAGGGAAGACGTGTCATGCAATACTGTAACAGCTACCCCAGAGGCAAGGCACTGGTTCAAAGCTCATTATACCTACCTCTTCCTTTAAAGTATAAGTATCTCTTCCAAACCAGGCATTTTTAAAGTCCCTCATCAAAGGAGACATAAGTGAGGTAAGAGTTCAATGGGATCATAAAAATTAAGGCTTCTAATATCTTCCCAAGACACTTCACATCATGTAAACTTGTCATCATGTGTGCTTCCACACCTGTTTTCATGGTCTGATTTTGTGGGGGTTTTTAGCATTCATGTAACAAAATTTGGAGATTAGTTTTCTAGCTGGTTTTCTTACAGGCTAGGACCTGCAGCTGTCCTATTGAAGCAAAATGATTTGGTTTATTCCTCCTAAGGTCAATGAAAGATGTTTAAGTGTCAGGTATCCATTTTCACTGAAGGACAAAAAACTGACATAGCATGTCGATTGGAGGATTCATATAATCTATCCAACTACAATTTGAAATTCTGACAATTTTTACCCTCCAAAGAATTTATTCTTGTTCCTGTGAACACGAAGAACCATTCNATAGAATAGAATAGAATAGAATAGAATAGAATAGAATAGAATAGAATAGAATAGAATAGAATAGAATAGAATAGAATAGAATAGAATAGTTCATCTGGAAGGGACCTACTGCAATAGTCTAGTCCAACTGCCTGGCCGTTTCTGGGCTGACCAAAATTTAAAAGATATCATTAAGGGCATTGTCCAAATGCATGTTAAACACTGCCAGGCTTGGGCCATTGAACACCTCTCTAGGAAGTGCATTATAATTTTTGACAGACTTCTTTGTAAAGAAATGTCCAGTCAAAATCTCCCTTGGCACAGCTTTGAAAGATTTCCACATATTCTATCGCTGGATATCAGGGAGGATACACCAGTACAACATCAGCAAGTGACCTCACTAAGATGAAAAACAGCCCCCATTTTAAATAATAATGAAAATTGAACTAACAATCCTGCTTTACTATGCAAGGAAAGCAATAAAAATATACAAATAATGTCTTTATTACAATTTTAAATATATTTTCTCCACTCAAAAAATATTTACTTGCTCGATTAAACTAGCTGTGCAACCAGTACCATTTTTTAAATTGGACAGCTCTATCTGATGACATGCGCCAAGTCAATACCAATTCTTTATTGTTCAATTAATCTAAGTTGACTTCACCACCACGTTATTAAGCAGCTTGATTTCTAATGTATAGCTTCATTTCTGTGAATTTAGATCCTTCCATGACTGAAAGACTGCAGAGGCATAGCAAAAATCTCACGTCTCTGCCCCAGAAGAACACTGAAATCTGTAGTTATCATAAAATTATGAAATCTGAGTTTAAAAATATGAACATGTTTTGGGGGAAAAAAAAAGTTTAAAAAAGGTAGCTGTACAGTTGGCTCTGTGACCCAGGTGTCTATGTTCTGGTACATCACCAGAAGGAGATGTACTTACCTAGGCACCAAAAAAGAGTTCTCTGGTCTGTAAGTTTGTCATACCTGCAAGTTTTACAGAAACTCCTCCTATATTTCACTACAGCCACTACAACATTTTACATTTCTACTTCTCCTACACTTTACTGTATTTAATTTAAAAGAGTATATTCGTAATTGTATTTTGTCTTCTGTGCTCAAGCCTTCCATAGACTTAAGTACAGAATATAGAATTATTATAAGGTTTAATGTGGGCATTTATTTCCCAGTTTACAAGATTGTTTGGGGGGGTGGGGTTTGACTATTACTGCTATTGAATGTAATAAAATGTCAATCCATCAATATGCTTTTAGAAACAGGTAACTGGATATAAGGTTGATGCTTAAATCTAAAAGGAAATGGTATCCTCAAAGCACTAAATTATTTGAAAATGAACCAAAGCTTTTTGACACTAAGATTTTAGTTCATTTCCAGAATCACAGAAAATGGTACCAAATTGAGATATTGCCAGGAAGAGTCAAATCACTGAACTTTACTAATGGAAAACAGCATTCTAAGTGGAGACAAAAACATATGGAGAGTCTGCTCTAAGACCCACTTTCTGTAGATCTGCTTGCCTTTAATTTCACTTTGTCTCACAGTTTAAGGCAAAATTAGTGAAGAGGTGAAAGTGGAAATTGTTTTAAAAAGCTTTAAGGTCTTAAAACACAAAAAAAATTTCAACTTAATTCAATGCTATGCATCTGATTCTGACCTAAAAATGACACATATTAATAAAACTTTTACTAGATCATACTCTGGTATTTTGGATACATTCATTTTTATGTTATACTATACACAGAGTCAGATGAGCACAGATATTGCCTACAACATAAATAAGAAAAAATAGTTATAGTTATCTATATTTTTTAAAATATATTTTAGGTTTGAAGGCATGCATCTTTTTTCAGGTTTAGAAAATTTTCATATTTAGCCTCTTTAGAAGTGCTAAATAAAAAGCATTTACAAAAATTTCTGGTCCATATATTTAAAATTTCTTGATAAACTGATGCTCCCATTGATTTTTAAAAACCAGTATTCTGAAGACACCCAGTATTTAATATGGTGTCTTATTCTGCAGGAATTAAGAAATCTCAGACATGGTCTATTACCAGAACAAACTCTGAAAGAAGACAAAAACAGAAAAGTGAGTGCCTTGGACTACCATATACTGCTATAGAATTGTTACAATCCACCTGTGGATTATTACAAGGGATATGACCAATTTTGTCACTATCATGTACTGATGTGCCCTATATGTTGTACAAGGAAAAAGTATTTCTGAAAAACTGGCTATCATGTCTTCACTACTGAAGGATTTTTTTCACCAGTTACAAAATGGTGTTTCCCTGTGGCACCTTGGGCCATTAATCATTTTTAAATAGATAAGAAAGTGCTCCAGGATTCAAAAGAAAGATTTTTAATATTTACTATAGCTATTTGAAGTCACCAAACAGCTACATAGATGGATGGAAATGAATTGGAGTGAACATTTCATGAAAGACATCAGAATATATACTGATAAATATCTGTGCATAAGAATTTTTTTCACCATCAGTAGAAAGGATTCTTTCTTTTTCCTTCAGTTTAGAATGATTGTCCTTGAAAAATGAATGCCAGTAGTTTGTGTTAGTACACCATCTCGTGGATAACTTGTCTAATTGGGAGTGTTGCTGCAACAGGCAGCAGAGGGTTTGAGTGCTGGAAGCAACAGGATTACTTCTTATTCATCCAATGCTTACAGCCACAGCAAATGTCCCATTTATATGCATCATGACTCCTTTCCAAATCTGCTTGTGAAGAGCTAAATCATTGAATGTGAAAGAAGATGTATCCACAGGAAGAAAAATTAGTTATTGTTAAACACCTTTCTTAAGACACACTTAAAACTGTGTCTGGAAGAAATCACAGATATTAAGCTCTTTATTATACTAAACAACATATACAAAAACCCCAGAAAGAGGAAACTAATTATCTAATCCACACCTTCATGGTCCATTACAGCCACAATTGGCTTCTTGGATTGCTCTTGTGTTCATTGGAAAGTAAATACCAGCTTTGAAAGCAACTGTTGTTCTTCAGTACCAAAAATGTTGTCCTTTGTCACAGAGACATTAAATCCAAATGTCTTCCATGATCTGTGGTGCTTCCAAAGCATTAATCATAAAAAACTCTATTTTATTTCAGACCACTGGGAAATAAAAAAGTATAGGCTAAGCAGAAGGTGTGGGGAAGCTTCAGGATTTTCATACTCTTCATTTTTATGCACCTATGATCAATGACCCCATTCTTTGCCATTGTAAGTTAAAAGCACTTTAAAGTATTCTAATTTGATTTTATTTGATTTGAATTCCTCTAGGTTGGTTTCCCTTGCAGGGACCATCCAGAAATATCGTAGAGAATATGAGATATTCTCACATATAACAAAATGGAGGTCTCAAGCTATTTCAATCCTGTATTGGATTAGTGCATCAAGATACATGAATTTTCATTCTACATGGCAATTTTTCACAATGAAGACAGTGAAGCACTGGAAGAGACTGCCTTGAGAGACTGTGTAGTCAACATAAAGTCAGAATAGTACAAAATCAATTTGAAATTATGTAAAGGTTACTATCAGCAATATATCTGGAGCAAAAAGGTCCAGAACAGTGCAGAGTATAGCTTATTGAGCTTAATTTCAGTGTAAGCTGTCTTTTTTGCTCTCTTCACTCTGCAGGGAAACACAAAGAACTTGAAAAACTATTTCAGGGTCCCAGTTCTGTAATTACCTGCCATAAGCAATATACACACACTACTTACATGGACCTGTGTAGCCTCTCTGTTATCCTTCTGAAAGCAATTCACATGAAATATTAGGAATGACAAAGGAAATAGGATCAATTGTTCCATTTACCACCCATTAAAATTTGTGTAAAGAAAAATCCGTCTAAACAAAATGCTCTTCCAACAGCCCTATAGTTTATGTATTTTAGAGAGTAGCTGTCTTGGAAACCCTTCCCTTGCATTCTCTGCTATTACTTCTGGAGAAAATGAAGATCAATCAAAACTGTAAACCAGAAGGGATAAAAAAATCTTAAACAAAGAAGAATCAATACTTACAACTTCCATGTCCATATCTTTGTGTTGCTTGCTGCATTTCATCTTCTACAAATACCAGCAAATCAACTGATATTTATTATGTAATAAAGTAACTGGATATTTGATGATACAAGAGAATTTAATCCAGTTTTTTTTTTTTTTTGCTGCATTCTGTAACATTACAAAAAAGGTTTAGTAGGTTTTTTTCTTTCNTTTTTTTTTTTTGTTGGAAAGTCATATGGTTTGATATTGTATTTTTATGAGGCTAGATCAAATCTTTAGGGAATATCCTTAAAACACCAACAGAAAGGTAACACTGGGATATTTTACCTGTTAGTGATGTCAAACTGGGAAAGGAATCAATCAGTACAATCAGTTGGATTATTTTGGAAACCAGCACAAAAAAAGTAAATAGATTAATTATTATGTGGCTGAATGCATAAATCAAACAGGGAGTAGAACCTGAGTACACTGAAATTAAAACTATTCTGAAGTAAATAGTGGTTCTATAGTGTTATTTAGTGCAGTTTAAAATGCCAGCATTGGAGAGAAAAGGCAAAAAAACACAGAAAAGCAACTAGAGACAATTAAATTGAATATATTTCCTTTATGACAATTTTTAATTCTGCTCTGCTGCATACTTACTCAACAGATCTTAAAGTAAAAAGAAGGTTGCTTTACAAAGTTACCTCATAACTTGCTGGCATTTTAATTTACCTCATTTCACAGATAGAAGAAATTAAGCCTGGGATGAAGTATAAAAAGCCCATGTTTTTGGAAAGACAGCAAAACATTTACAGCTGCTTCATTTGATTAGCCAAACAGAAATGCAGACAAAACATTCAGATCAACGGTAATGATTTTTTTTCCGGAGAAAACAAATAGGTAAAAAATTTATTTGATAAAGTTACTTCTATTTTCATTCCAGAATAAAATGTTTTGTGTTTCACTTTTCCTTTGTAATGTAAAGAAGTGTAACCTCTGATTATCTTGTTATTGAATCACTGTTTTCAGTTTCTAAGACTAGAGCTCAAAATAAGAATTAAAGTGGTTCACTTAAAAGTTTTCCAAAGAATTCCAAATTTCTAAAAATTTCAAAAAGAACAAGCATTTCTATGCTCACTCATAGGTGGGCTTGTAGCATTTTCTGGTTTTGGTTTTCCCAAGTGTTGCATTGAAAGATCATCATAATCCCATTGTTGACAACTTTGCAGTTTGTGAGCACTTTTTGTCTGTGCTGGCTCTTTCTGGGGCTGTCAAACACTGTCCCAAATAGTCCTCTTTGGAGAAGAAGGGATCACTGCACATTCTGAGTGAAGATTTAACTGCCTGTCTATCTCCTGAGTCTATGTCCTAATGACAAATGGACTGTGCATGACTTCACACATCGAGCAGTTGGGCATGTTCAGTCCTTTTCATGGGTGCATCTGCAACCAGGAGAGAAGACAGGATCAGATGGGAAGAGCTCACAAGCTGGATGGCAGCTGACATAAGAAAGTGCCCTGACCCATGATGTTGTCCAGAGTCTGAAGGGAAAATAGGACTCTTACTCCTCGCTGTTCCTCTGATATCTGGATACATTTGTGGAAGCACTTGCAAAATACACTGAAGGTGTCTTTACAGCTGCTCCACATTCAAATGGTGAAGTACAGTGGAGATCAGTTAATTTTGTTAAACCAAGGGGTGGAGTCCGTTCTCATTCTTCTACCAAATAACAGTGATGTGACAGTGTGCCACAGAGTTTCTTTCTTCTTCTTGAATAATAAATTAGCGGTCACAAATCAAGAGTTCAAGAACAAAATATTAGAACAAATTATTTATCTGCAAAAGCTGTTTCACCTTATTATGCCTTCACTCTGACAATTAATGTTTGCATTGGTAGTGGTTTTAGAATTAATCACGCTGTGGAGTGAAGATGATATACAAACTAGGTTTTATTGATTTGATTTTCACAGAAACTTAAAAGACTTTTAATGAACAGGCTAAGTACAAAATTATTAAGACTGTCAATACTGTCCAAAGGATTGGAGATATCTCTTTCAATATCCTATGTATTGTTGTACAAATCACCCCCAAAAAAGTTATCAGATATAATCTTTCTTTTGGTGTGTGAATTATTTGTTCTGATTCTGAGAGTAGATGAACAGGTCACAATTGCAACTGAAAATTTTAGTAACTTCTTTAAAAAAATCTAAATTGTGTCTAGTCATTTAAAATGGGGTACTGGAAAGAACTATGCAATTTCTGACCTTCATGTGTGATGATGAGAAAACCTTAAATCATGTATTTCTGAAGTGGGAATAAACACTCAGATTCCTGAGATGTTGGTTCATGTAATTGATGTTTGTGAACCTGATATTATAGTCATAATCAATACAGAAAAGCCTCAGGAAATGAATTATTCTTCTTTCTGATACCTGCTGAACAACAAAGATAAAATGCAATATTAAACATTTGCTTTTTATGCAAGCACCATCTGTCCTGTGTTTTCAGTGAACCACAAATCATGTAAGATAATAGTATGGTAACAATAGAATCAAGTCTCTCTCAAGACAATAGGAGACAAATGAACAGTAAGAGAGGGTTTCTACAGTGTTTTAACTTTGTAATTTCTAGCTTCTAGCATTGTAACTGCAAATTGAATGTTTTGATATACTGAAGAAGGGAAAAAAGTCATTAGACAAAGCAGTTAGAGACAATGTGGTGACACTGGCAAGAACAATTCATCTCAAAAAGCAGGAAATCGGGCAAAAGGGGAGAGAGTTCACCTATGAGGGTGAACAGTGAACTTCTGTCAAAACCCAAGCACAAGGAGAGGACACACAGAAGGTGGAATCACAGACAAGCCACTTGGAATGAATATTGAGATGCTGTCAGATTATGAAGAAATGAGATGAGGAAAACCAAGATACCACTGGGATTAAACTTGGCCAAGGATGTCAAGGACAGCAAGAAGAGCTTCTTCAAATATATTAATAACAAAAGTAAAACTAAGGAAGTTGTGGGCCCATTACTAAATGGAACAGCAACCCTGGTGACAGAGGATTCAGATAAGGCAAAGGTAGTGAATGGCTTCTTCAAATAGACTGCCACTGACAAGGACAGCCCCCAGCAATCTCCCAGGGGGCCAAGAAGGAATGGCTGATCTCCCAGAATGCTAGGAAGCCGTTCAGAAGGATCTGAACAGGCTGGAGAGCTGGGCATTTAGTAGTGGGCCCATATCCTAGACATAGTAAGGTAGCCTTTGCTGAAAAATCCTATATAAAAAAGTTAGTATATATGTTTATATATATATATTAATATCGCCAGGAACAGAGAGAAATTTCTTCCTTATGTGAATCTGTGCAGAATAATTACAATCTAGAAAATGCAGTAGGAAATCCTTTTAAATACCCACTGAATAAACCTTATCAGCTTACTGACTGTAGTTACAATACTGCTTCCCAGAATGCTTATAAAACTACACAGTTAATAGAAACTAATAAATAATTTCCAGTTCAGGAAAACAATGAATAGTGCATTACATTACCCTTTAAAGGTGAGAATTTTTGTGCCTTTACAGAAAATCTTTATACAGAAGACCTCCATTTTTTTAAAACTGTTTCAGAGCAATGCAGCCCCAAATATTTCTGGTTTTCTCCTGCTTCCCATAATATAGCAGCTTGAGTCTTAGATATTTCTCTGGCCTCTCTGTATCTACAGTACTCAACAGCTACAGCTATGGTTTCCATGAGGAAGGCATGAGAGGTTAAGAATATATTACATACTTCTCTTTTCTGGAGATTTTCTTGCAAAATGGAAGAGTAGGCTTTCAGCAGCCTACTTCAGCAAGGACTCTGTCAGCCTCCAATTGTCTTCAACAATAGTCTGAGAGCCTTAGTCCTATTGCACACACAGAAGTGAACCTGGTACTGTCACTGCATTCACTTATATTAAAACTGTGCCTCCTTGTATCTTACTCATCCTCTGAAGAAAAAGGGAATGTGGTACTGAATAGAGTCCCCACTTTATTTCATGCAGCACAACACCGTAATCTGCTTTTCTAGTGCCCTCCTCTTAAGCCTCTTTTAAATCCGTATCACTGTGCTGAAGTGGCATGGAGAGACATGAATGAGGTCTTTCCAACTAGATTAATCACCAGAGAGGAGTCAATGTTTGTAGAGTATCACTGAAAAGATAGAAGTATTTTTTTTTTTTATTTCCTTGAGAATAAGAATAATGTTAGTAATGTTCTGGGAAACAGCTTCTTACAGGTGCCAATAACATGACAACAGTCACTGTCGCAACTTCTGTTCAACAAGAAGCTAACAGTGAGGGAAGCTCTACGGCACCCAGCAAAGCTTTCACATGTGGGAAGGACAGCTTTTTGTCATCTAAGAGAAAGAATACCAATGCAGGAGGGAAGTTAAATTCCAAAGAGAGTTCAAAAAGGCTTTAGTTAAATTGCGTTATGGAAGCATGGCACAACTTGTTCACAAACAAGTAATTCTTTTAAATTTCTGCACAGCTGCAGTAAAGCTTAGTGTTGGAAAATGCATAATCTGCCCACCTAGAAAACACTGAGCAAAAGTCCATAGAATGAAGGATTGGGACATGGTATCAAAAGATTTAACCTAACAGTATCGTGCACACCAAAACAATTATTTATCATTTAAGTAATCATTTACTTTGCTAAAGCTTAAAAACCAGGGCAAATATGTTGACCAAAACCATCCAAATCTTGTCAGTGTGCCATTTTGACCCAGACAAAAATCTGCCATGGTCAAGGAACAATGTTTATTAACTGGAGAATGGACAAAACTGATAAGATATGCTTTGCTAAACATTCAATTTATCCATTAAGGAAAAAAAAATATTACTACACCTATTTCTTGGTATTCTGGGCAGATCTTGCTCCTTATTTTTTATTTGTTACCACAAGGCTTCTCATCATCACTGACATTCTTCCATTTTATCTTATGCAACTAAGTATAAGCACTAAACATTTTCACTTAGATTTTTAAAATACCCATAGGTCTGTTCATCACTAGGAACTTGCACTGTGAATGGATGAACAGATCAAAACTAGTGAGCTGAACACTTCGCTGTGTGAGCACTTCAAAAGATAAAGCAGAAAGTAATTGGGAAATACAAGAGGTTCTGGTACAAAGAAGATCTCTTGAGCTTGGAGAAGAGATCAGTGTTGCATGAGAAAATTTATGGAGTCTCTTGCGTGTGGATATGGAAAAGTATGTGTGGGCTGAGACAATATAGTGTGGACCTTTGATATTTTCTTAGTCATCTGCCAACACATATATATCCTAAATGATTCACTACAAATTGATTCACCACATACTAATGGATTCCATTTACAGATATCCATAGTATAAATACTATGCAAAATTTCTCAAATAAGAGTACTTCAAAACAATTGCACCAAAACCCAAACCAGCACTTTTCAGGGTCTTAAAAACTATATCCTGATAACATTTCTGCATTATTTTATTGTTCAGTCTGGTTCTGGTTTACTGCAGTGATTAATATTTCAACAAGTGACTCATGTTTAATATTTTTCGTATCCCAAATGTCTTCCATATTAATCAGAAAGTTTTAAATATAATAATTTTATATTATACCTAAATGGAATTACCTCAGAAAGGAAAAGAAATGCTTTGAATTTTTATAAGCAAACTTGCATTTTTGTAATCTACTGATTTAGAGAACTTGATCTGCATAACCAGAATATAATTTCTGGCTATTTTTTATTCATTTACAGGGTACTCATCAATGCTGTCAGCAAAAGAAAAAATCAGAATGCAGTGTTTTGCATAATTCATGCCAGTACACACCAGTCTTCCCATTATGGTTAGTTATTTTACCTACATGTTTGAAATCAGCACACTAAGAAGAGCTCCAGAAGACAGAAAAAACATTCATATACCACTTTTCCATGTTGGCCTGGAGAGTTTTCTTGTTTCTGACTTTTCATGTCTTTCATTGGGTTTTAACATGAAAATTTTGGAAATTCCATGTAACGAAAGAGCGAAACTGATAAACAAAACCTTTGTAAACTAGTAGTAACATAAAACAAGAAAGTGATTACTTAAAAAAATACTCAGTAAACAGCAGCAATATGGGCCCTTCTAACTGGTCAGCTTCCTCCAGAGGACTTCCTCCACTGGAGATCTTCAAAACACTGATCAACCATGAAAGTGATTGAAAAATTTTGCACAAGCTTCTGTGTAGACAAAAAGTTTCCTGAAAACTTAGAGATCTGCAAATCAAGTAGTTCTACTTGGTAGGTACATGTACGTTTAAAAAATGCTATTAAACAAATGCTGCCTGTCACAATTACAAACCTCATATCCAGAAGTGGAATGAAGGAACAAGACGGGGTGATTGGGAAAACTATTAAAGTCACTTAAAAAAAAAATTAATGCCAATATTGTGCAGATTAACAAAGACGATCAATGACAATGAAAGGGGGGGAAAATTCACCACTAATATTTTGTATCTATTGTAGATATCATAGGAAATGTAGCTATGCTGGTAGAAGACCTTATATTTTCTTAGTCATCTGCCAACACATATACACATGTATACACTATATGCAAGAGCTGTACAGGGAACTAATTTAATGAAGAACAAATGAATATTGCAATTTATGGTGTGAACTCTTGAGTTAAAATGCCTTTGTAAAGAATTTATTCAGAAAAATAAAAATAATAAACAGGAAATATCATGTATCACATTTATTTGATGTTTTGACAAGAGGTAACAAAGGTTTTGATGCCAGCATGATACGTATGTGTCAGGACTGTCTGAAACAGGTAGCATGTAGTCTAAAATAAACAGAGAGTATTCTGATAGTCTAGACTAGTCTTGTCTGTGCACAGCTATCCACCTGTGCTTCCCTGCAGGCTGCCTGCCTGGCCAGGTGTCAGCCCTGCCTCAGGGTGGTAACCCACATTCTGACCTGTGCCCAATCCCTGCTTGGATTTGTGAGTTCTCTGCTCTGGTGGCTGCTGTCACATTCAAACCCATCTCCTTTGCTGGGTCTGGACTTATTCAGTATGAGATTCACAATGCCTATGAGTTTATTGATAAAAACAGACATATAGTCTCCTTGATGTTATGTATGAAGAGGATATGCTCATGCACTGAAATTCTAATGTCTTCCTTTATAACATATGCACCTTGTTTACATCTCTCATAACTATGGTAATACTTCACCTTTCTAATACTTAACTGGCAGAATAAAATAAGAAAAAGGAAAAGGAACCCAACAGTTAGTATAAATTATGGATCCTTTTTTAATTCTTTATATGAAGTGAATGGCCACAGAGGAGAAAAATCAATAACTAAAACCTGTTGGTAGGAAGGAGAGCATTTGAAAAAAATACACAGCTCAAATTTGAAAATAGAGTTCATACGGAATGACAGACCATATATGTCTCACTCCTTATCAGAGAGGCATGGGTCAAAAAGTGAATCATATATATAATGCAAAATAGACTACATTGCAGAGAAGAGAGAAAGATGGAGCTAATCAGATACAGACTACACTGGCTGCATTGCTACTCATCTCTGTATCCTTTCAGCAGCATGACTTGACCTAAGTAAAAGTCCAATCTAATTTACTACCTTAAAGAGATTGAAATCAGTTCTAAGGTCATTTTACCTATAGGTAAAGATAGATACAGACAGAACACTTAACATCAGCAGTATGGAATATCACATTTCAAATGGCTATGCCAGACAGAAATATCAAATCTAACCTGTTGGCATACACAAATACAAAGCACTGGGGTTCAAAGACACATTTTTCTCTATGCTGATTCCTAAAAGACAGTGACTTCTCCACCACCACGGTCACTTTTTAATAAGAAGTCGAAAAGTCTCTTCCCACCCTGTTTAAAATATCTGTGGAGAAATAATTCTAGATAAAGTGAAATGAGACTGGAAGCTATAATTTTCCATTAATGGAAAAGAGTTTGAGAAGTTCAAATTTAGTCACCAGGAAACATTTCTAAATATGTTTAAGTAACTGGAAGTGCTGCCAACATTGGATTAGCACTGTACCACATGCAATTCCACATGCCACGCACCAGAGAATATATGGAGTGATGGGAATAAATTAAAATTTAATCTTTCATTTTTGGCTGTAATTTTTCAGAACCCTCTAAGAGGCTGTTTATACAGAACTCAAACAGAAGCCTTTTAAATATGCTGAAGGGAAGCCAGATCCTGTTTGCTGTACACTGAAAAGATGGAAAGTTTGGATCTTCTCAGTGGTCATTAGTCTGCAGCTGATTCATGTTCAAATGAATATTAGTTTAGAACTTTTTAATTGCAATTAATGAGATACATAGTTACATTTTCTGGAAAACTTAAGGAAATCCTCTTATCATTGTCCACTTGAAAAAGACTAGAAAGAAATACAACCTCATTCTCTCACCCCAGACTAAAAGTATTTTAATATTAATCAATGCTCATTTGTGGTATGACTTTCTAATGTACATCATATTAGTGCAATAAAAATCTTCAACCTCACCAACATAAGAATAGACATCAGAGGTTCTTCACACCTTTGTGCTCCCCTACCAACCAGATGACTGCTTCTACAGACATGGCTTAAAATTCCATCAGCTTATAATAGGTACATCACTGAAACAAAACACCCCTAATTTACCATAAAGAGTCAGTAGTATTGATGAAAGTTTTGTTACTCGGTCTATGGGTCTTCTAGATCGTAGGAATGTTCAACACAACATTATTCATTGTTTCTCATCCATACAAAATAAAAGGATTACTATGTCCCCAGTATAAACCAATATGAGTTGGCACTGGTATAGTGCTCCTTAAATGAAAGAATAAAAGAATGCTGTGCTACCAATTTATATGCCTCATATTAATCTTTTTCCAGCACTTGAAATGTTTAAAATTAAGAGCAGAAAGTATGACAGATAAAAAAGAAAGGTATGCTACAGAGACACTGGGACTCGCTTTATTCTCACTTATACATATATGAAGAGCAAGGGCAAAATCAGGGGAATTATACCTGTATGAAGCAGCACAGGAGAGGAGTTCAGCACATGGTGGAACATAGAGATTTAAGGTAATCTGATACGTGATTTTCAATGCACCACAGCAGAGGAGCATACAAAGTTGTCTTTGACTGATCTAGCACCTAAGCTGGAGGAGGATGGAACATCCCTATCAACTCTGTGGATGCTGGGCCACTACAGGCAGAGAAAAGAGGGAAAAAGATGGGAAAAGAGGTTGCAGCACATGCATAACACAAGCCTTCATTAGGCCTTTTCATTTGATTTGAGGAAGATTATGTTTAGTTTATTGAGAAAGCTTCTCTGTACACTGATGCAGCCTAGTCATTTATGGGGATGGAACCGAGCCAATTCAGAGCCGAGGGCATGGCCAAATTCCTTTCCAGCTTCTATCGCTGCATGTGTCAGAGGGAATTGTTACTGGGTAAACTGTCAGCTCAGATGCCCCCTTGGTGCTATCCCTACAAATGTGAGTAGAATACTCCATGATCAACTCTGTACAACTACAGCAAAGCAGCTAAAGATCAAGGACATTCAAAGACAGCAGTGACATTTATCGGAAGTTTTACATTTGATTAAAAAAGACAAAAATTGAGCTTGATAGGCACAACTAGAAGCACTAGATGATAAATTATTCTGTATAATTCTGTGTTTCAGAAATATAAATTCACTCCTGCTCGAAGCAGTGAACTGTTGAAGTTCAAGTGTGAAAATTTCTGCCTATTGCTATTAACAGTATTTGTCAATACCTCTCTCACACATTCTGTATACATCCATCCAATGGCACCCAGCAGGACACAGGTACTAGGTATTTAACTGCAACTTCTCTAAAATATTCCATAACACATGCCAAGACTTCTCCTAGTTCTGGCACCTACTTTGAGATAACTAAAAATACATGGTGATGAACAGGGCAGTGAACTTTAGATTTGAGATAAATCTCTGTTTTGAATGTACTTTGTGGAGTTATGATTAAGACAAGATCCATCAAAATGCTGCAAATATCATAGTGGCAGAGCAATGGGGCACAACATGATCATACATCCCTTCTATCAGTATAAATGTACTAGCAGTGCTCTTTGCAACATAATAATTATATGGGGTGAAGTAATTTAATCAAAGTATAAAGTAATTTTTTTAAAAACATAATGTGTAAGCATAAGCTTAAATTTTTAATGAATGATGACATCCATATTTCTCCTCAGAATATCATCAGTGCTAGGAAGAAAAGATCGGGTTTGCCTATTTTAAACAACAGAGTAGTACCACAACAGTATTTTGCACTTGAGCCACACTCCATCCATTTATCTTGTCTAATGTCATAAACTGAAGTTTTATGAAAAATATTTGGCTTATCTTCTGAGGCTTTAGTTCTTTAAACCACTTCTATATTATAATAGGAATTCCAATTTACTTAATTTCATCTCAATTCATTCTAATTTTCAGAAGGTCTGTTATTCTTTGAATTTTTGTTTTAATTTCAAGTAAATCAATATCCGATTCAAAATAAAACAGCAGTTACAAAAACAACACAAAAACTAGATGTATCTATATGCTATACTACTGAGTTTGTGCTATGGTTATTGTGATCCTTCACAATATAGATCATCTATTTGTTCTTCAAAAAACTCTTACTGGTTAATCTAGAAAGTATATTTATAATCATTGATCCTTAATTTTGAAAAAGGTCAGAGAGTATTAGTATGGTACATTTTAAAGCAAAGAAACCATCCATTTCCATTTTACAAGATCAATTCTCCTAAAGCATAAGGTCACAAAAATGTAATCCATTAGCACTTCTCATCCTTCTTTTTAAATAGTCTCTTTGCTTTAAGAGTTCATAATATTAATATATTAATCTTGAAGGATTTTCTTCACAGTCTAATATTGATAAAAAATACAACTTTTCAGTTCTTAAGTGCAAATCTACAAAAAAATTACCAAGACCATTTTCTTTTCAATATTGAGATAGGAGTATGACTATATTAGCAGTTTTTAGATAAAATGTTTAGAAATTTCAGCTCCCAAGGCTTTACGTGTTTTGTTTTTTTTTCCTACATTTAAGTCAAAAGCAAAATTCCTGTTGGCCTAAGGGAAGTTCTGGAATATTGTATGGGCAAATTTTAAAAACCACTTAAACCGTACAAATAACAATACAGAAATATCTCTGTGCTTTTGTTAAGTACACTGAAATGCATTAGTTTGTATGTCTTTCAAATAATATTAAAACTTTATTTTAATAAACCATACTGGAATCTCTTTATTTAAAATCTTCTCATAACTCAAGTTAATAAGGGTTTGACATTTTTGAAAACCGCATTTTTCCCCTCTGTAACTGTCCCGTAGGGTGACTTTATGACACCTGTTTGCCTGATTGTTCTGTTCATACTGGTTATGAAGTTCTGCACTTTTAGGACTGGTTCTGAGAGTGAAGGGTGGAGAAAAAGTGCAGTTTGTTTTCAGAAACTGAAATCACTCCTCCACATTCCTCCTCATGGACTGCGTTGTCAGCAGCACTGACAGTGGGAGAGAGCTCTCCTTTGATATTAGTTAATATTTTTTAGCAAGCTGAGGCAGACAAGTTCCCCAGACTGTGCCTTTTCTTTTTCTTGGAACTGATAGGCCCTGCTCTGGACTGAAAACCCAGAGGAACATCAGGAGCTCACACCCATGTCCCAGTGGGGCCTGGGATGTGGTATTTTCCAGCACAGAAGGGGCTGATGAGAGACTGAGCAAGCTGAGCTATACCCCACAACAAGGACTTTCTGAGTTTGCCATCTCTTCAGAACAGAGAGAGGTTCTATTGTTTAATATTATGCAATTTTTACGCTTGTGAACACATGGCTTGCTAAATAATTAAGATTTTTTCCATTTTTCTCCAAGGAAATTTTTTCCCAAACTGGTTAGGGGAGGACCTGCTTGAATCTGCTTTCTGGAGGGACTCCTCTAGAACTTTCCTCCCAAATTTGCCCTAAACCAGGACAGTAACTTTCAAGCATTTCTTATATTTGTCGAAACAGAACAAAAACATTTTGCTTCATATTTTTGTTATCCTAAATCAAAACTGGACAATCTATTTTAAGCTGAAGCATTGTAATAAGAAAGTCATCCTGATTATTAAAAAGCTACCTTCTGTGGAGGGTAGAAAATAATAAATAGGGATTATATTTTCTCCTTTCTCTGGATATTAATTGCCTTATCTTTTATTTTGCTGTAAGATATCTCACTGTTATTGTTCCTTGCTTATTCATTACTTGCAAGTTTGATCTTGCGCTTCTTTCCTGCATTTTAAAAATTCCTTGACCATGAATAATAAAAAGCAGGAGGTTATTGATCACAGAAAAAGGAGGAAAAAAATTGTCCTAGACCAGGTTATGTACTGTTCTGTGTCTACAGCAGGAAGACATATTTTGACAGGATTCTGGTTATAGTGAAATTTGTGGGAAATAATACAGCTGCTTCAGGGGGATGAGGTCTTGGAATAAAGTGGCATCAAACCTTTACAGTGATTTTCAGGTTACACAAGAGAAATTATTAAAAAATAATGAATACTTAATGGAAGACTGCTGACAATTCATTTAGGCATAAACATTTTTTGAAGAAATTACAGATGTTACCTGAAGTAATGTTACAGAAAAGTAATGTCCCTACTAGCCATTTTCTGGCCAAGACATAATTATAACTGTGACATATTTACCATCAGCAAATGATTATTCATTTGTTCTCCCACATACATGAAGTTACTTAAAGTTTCACTGTTATGCCATTCCTCCTTTTTACCACCATTCTCTGCCATTGTGCATATGTTCTATAACATTGTTCTTGAAGTCCTGACATTAGAAAACCATATCTTCAAGGTCTTCACACAATGATTTTAATACTGCATACAGTTCGGAAATATGTTGCTGTCTTTGTTCTAGATCATTTGTAATACTTTGATTTTTCTCAAGGATCCCAAAATAAATTTGTGCACCAATATACTGGTAACACCCTCATGAATTTACTATTACTTATCAGTGTAACATATGCCATGAATGACACCTTTAACAGCAGACATATAGGAGCTTCATACCCAGCTTTAGGTGTCACTCAATATATGGGAACAGCTATTAGTTTACCATAGACAAGAAAAATTACAAGGATTTACTGTCTTCTTACCTAAGAATAAGAAATTAAGTATGGGGCAGAATGCCCAATAAAATGTAGTCCCCACTGCTAGGATGTAGCTAAAACCTAGAATTCTTGAAAGGTGCTCAATCCCACAGCAAAACTCAGATCATCAAACAGCTTTTATATTCAGTACTGAGTGCTCATGCTCATTAATTCATTAATTTGCAAACTGGACCTTGATTCTATCACCTTTGCTGCCAACATTTGAGCTGTTTGAGATGATATTTGACCCAACTGATTCCTGCTTCTCTGAAATTGTTTGTATACAACTTGACATTTTGATTGGAGATCCAGTGATTTGTTGGGTAAACATGCAATGCCATTGGGCTGCATAAGCCCCAGCAGGCATGTTGGACACAGCTTGGCTGTTTCAAAGGATGGGATGTACATGTAAAAAAAAAAATGCTTATGAGAGCCAGCTCACAGTACATTCCTACTTCTGGTTATTCACTCTAGTCAAACATTCCTCTCACTGCTTCTGCAACACAAAGCAATGTGTCGAAAGCTGTACTCAACTTTCAATGACACAAAAAGCTAGAATAAACATCATGAAACCAGTATTGGGCAGGATGAATGTCAGGGAGTAAGGATAGTAAAGTTTAATGTAAAGGAGATTCCAAGATTTTGAGCTGAGAAAAAAGATGACATCTACACTGCAAAATAAAATAAACCTGCAGCTACAGTAGATCAGCAAATACTTCACTTGTTGATAATATAAAAGCTCTCCAGCCAGTCAGTGAAACAATCTGTCTGATGTATGCTATTTAAAACCTCATCTGCCATTCTTACTCCAGAAAACCATCTTAGATTCTCACTTTTATACTGTTTTATACACTTTTATACTTTTATACTGTTTATAAACTGTTCTTCTAAAGAAGTTGGTACTTGAGATGACAAAGCAGAGACTGAAGGACAGGTGTTGTTGCACTGGAGAGGCAGTTCAGCCATAGGGACTGACAGTGTCCAGATCCAGCAGACTCACTGAAAAAAACATGCTCAGCCACAAACTGTGAGTCTGAACCTGAACTACCGACTCAAGATATCATTTTGCATCCATTTTCATTGCTAAAACCTACTCAACTATTATATGTTATTTTTCTGGGTCTACTGCTCCTTACAATCATCTTGTTTCTGGTTCTGTGATCTGATTTTGACTAACTTTTGAGCAGCACAACTTCACTAGCTTCAGGTAAACTGAACTTGGATGTTCAGTTACATTATAAATGGTGGAGTTACATTAGAGTTAAACCAATGATTTTGATATTATCCTTGTCAATGTAAGCTTAATTTTTCAAAAAGCAGATTTTCCCCCCTATTTGCTGTTGCTATGGCAACAACATCCAGTGACTTGCTGTGACAGCATGGGCAGGAGTGGGAATTGCAATGAAGATGAAGCTGTAAAAATACTCCTTTTGCAGCAAATAAAATCTGAAGCGGAATCATATTACTATTTTCTCTCTATAAATCTATCTTTTCCAAACTATCTTTCCACCAGATTTTTAAAAATCCCTGTTGGCTATTTCTATCCCTGTGATACATGAATACTTTTTTGCTTTGGCACTTTTAAAATTGGAGAGTGCTGATGCAGAGTTCTCAGGCTAATAAATTCAGGATTTAGAATTTATGTTGGCTCTTTAAGGTAATATTTTATTACTCTTGTAATTACAGGAAAGCCCTGAGGGGGCTTTGGGTGATATATACAATATAAATATGAATATTGATTCACTCAGTCAATCAGACAAACTTTTTTTATATGGTACACACACCTTTCAGTGTTTATCTTTGGTCACTGTATATTAATAATGCAAAAGGAATTCGAACCATAAATAAAGACTCTGCATACAAAGAATAGTTCTGACAGAAGATACAGTAGGTAATAAATATGAACATGAGGGCAACTTATTAATAAGATAACTAGTATTCGTATTCTAGCTTCTGTAGCAGCACCCTCAATCATGCCATGAACCAGATGCCAACCACATTCCCCAGAGGCCAGCTATTAATTCCTTGGCTAAGCAGCAATATAAGCAACATTACTTTAAACACAGGCTGTTTCTCCTCTACTCTTTAACTATCCCACAGTGCTGAAATTGAAATGAGAAGAGATTTGGAGCTCAGCCAGACAGCCATTTGCAATCCAGCCAACTGGATGTTACTGCACAGAGATGTTTTTATTTTCTTTTTATGCTTTTTATCAAATTAAGGTTAAATACATCTGGTTTCTTAAAATTTTTCCTTTCACTCCTGTAAGTATGTGGACTTTAAAGTGGGTCTCCTTATTTGTAGATCTACAAATTGGATAGAGCACATGCTGCATGGTGCTAGTCCAGAAAAATATTAAAATGCATTCTTAACATCATGTGTAATCTGACTCTCATTGAATCAAACATTAAGTCTTATCTTATTTTTGACAATGTTAGCTAAGTTTGGAGTGAAATATGTGTATAAATACTTTGCTAGATAAGTTACAAAGTTCTGCCTTTCCAGTATTTCCTTGACAAATAATTGATACTAAAAAAAACCCCAAAATTAAAAACTGTCAGTGGTACGTATGTTCATCTGGTGAAGTGAAATCTGATTAAGTTCGGAATATTACAGAAAAGGATGTAGCAGCTAGTGAGAATCTAACTTTACTGGTTTTTTTCAACTCTCAAAACAGCATTCACATTTACCAACAAATTGTGCTGGGTTGGGCCTTGCTGGTAGGTAAATCCTGACCTCATTGTTCACTCACTTAACCCTACAGCAAGATAGGGAAGAGAACTGGAGGATCATAAATGTGTTAAGACAATTTAAAAGCAAAGGAAAGAAGTAGGAAAATTAAGTAGGAAAATTCTATGAAGAAAGTTAACCCACCAGAAGGTTTCTTATCTTGATAACTTCCTTCTCCAAGCGCCAGAGGAGTTAAAAGGATTGGTGTTGTGCAGGATTTTGTTCACATCAACAAGGAAAGGCTGGTGGGAATATGAAGCTCAAGGGTAGCCTTGGCAGTAGTGACCATGAAATGGAGTCCAAGATCTTTGGGGCAGCGAAAAGTGTGCACAGAAAGCTCACTATCCTGGGATTAAGGAGAGTTGACTTGTCCTCTTCAGGGATCTGTTTGCTAAAGTGCCTTAGGATAAAGCCTTGGAGGGAAGATTGGCCTAAGAAAGCTGTTTATTAGTCGAGCATTTCTTTCTCCAAGGTTAAGAAGATGAAGAGACAATCTTATTAATGCATACAAATAAGGACAGGTGTCAAACAGCTACAAAGCAACAAAGTACCTATGGAACTATAAGATTTTATCTCTGTAGGTAATCAGGATCTTAATACTTCCACTCATCCATTCAAAAGTGAGCCTTTCCAGTGTTATGGCTGGATGTACCTGCCTGGAAGTGGGGGAGAAGGAAGGAGGGAATGAAGGGAGTGGGGTGGGTGGGGACAGATCCATCTGGAAGCTGCCTCCAATCTCAGGAGACTGGTCAGCTCAGTATTCAGCAGCATTTTGTACCCTTTTGCAGGCCAGCATGCACCAAAGCCTGATGCAATCATCACAGCTCCCTCTCTGAAATGCATTTATTATGTGACCATCCTGAGTCCACCCTGCAATTCACACTTGGTATTCTTATCTTAGGACAAATCATATTGCCCATCAGAGACAATTGCAAGGGAGAGGAGGTGGGACTGTGGGGGGAAGGCATTTTGTCACCAACATACAATACAAAGTACTTTTAGAGAAATATGAATCAATGCCTGACCACTAAATTGTTACTCTCTTTGGTAACTGTTTATGAGATTTTTAAACAAAAGCTGAATGAATAATAGAGTTCAGAGAAGAGTAACTCACTAAATTATTTCAAAGTGGCATTTACCAGAATGAAAAGCCCATTTTTGTGTTACTTTCCCCAGCACACTGAAATAAAAAGTACACTTTGGACAGGTCAATAACATTTAACTCAATTGAGTTAAATCAATTTGATTTCTTATTTGATGGTTGCTTTTGACACCTTAAAATCCAAGCCTATCCAACTGTATCACAGCAGGCAGGTTTTAAACTAAGAGTTAAGGTAACAGAATGTAAATATCTCCATATTTTGTACACAAGCATGCATACTGAAAAGTACATAACTGCTGTGAGGCAAGGATATTCCACAAAATATGTCACAGAGTTTCGGTATTAAAAGAAATAAGGATTCTTGCCAATTTATGTAAAAAAAATTGTTTAATTTATGCTTTTTATTTCACAAAAGTGTTATGATTCTGGAAACATTTTTGTTTACTTGTGAGAGCTGACCAACAGGTTACTATTCTCAAAATCCCCAGAGCATTCAAATGCAGGCTCAGATATCCTCAAAACCAGCACTAATTTTGTATGAACAAAATGCTTGTTATCTGTAGTTGCTTTTGAAAAATGTCAGGTATATAACAAATGAACATCATTTCTAGCATCATAACTCTGCTAGGACGATTGAATACTGAATACTTTAGAAATACAAGTCATGAGTTCCATTTAAGTCTTCAATGATAAGATCCATCCTGCCCAAGATCTAGTTACAAGGACTGTATAAACCACTTCCAACCTTTTAGAAAACGTAACTCTTTTTACTCATACATTGTTAGAGGAGAACGTCGACATTTCTAATTGCCATTTAGAAGGACCAAAAGTTGATGGGTTGGGAAATGTCACCACACAAATCTTGCCACGTACCTCCTAAATTCTGTCCACTTTGGGAAAAAATAGACTTTCAGTCTCTCTCATCTCTGTTATTTCAAGTATATTGAGGCTTCAGATGTAATGAAAACTCCTCCAAGTAAGGCCAGTGGAAGTTTAAGGTGTTCAAAGATGCAGCCTAGCATTTTACAGGATGAAGCTGATGGCCACCATAATATACAGGAAGAAGGAAGGCATGCCTCTTAGAAACGGGCTATGGACACTGACTGCAAATACCACAATAATCTTAGCCAGATCTGTCCACACCCTCTCTTCTCCCTAAAATGCCTCACTCGTAATCTCTGGCAACTTTCAATGACGCAGTTTAAAAGTTTACCCTTCTCATTGTTTTTCTCTGCCCTTGCACTTTGCCAGAGACAACAAAACGCACAGAATATGAGGGTCATTCTGGTGGGAAGGTAACACAAGATGTCAGCCCATACTGACATGGTTGTTGTGGGAACCTACTGTTCCCACATACTACTGTATGAAGTATGGAGTGTTAAATGTTTCCCCCTTTTGCTTTGATCATGGTTGCAGCCAAATTTATGTGTTCTATATGGAAAAAAAGTGGTAATTATTTGCCAATAATCTGGAATGCCCACATATTTAGGAACATATATCCTAGAACATTCTTCAAGACATTTTTCATGCTTCCTCATTTCTGATACATAAAAAGAGATTACATTGGAATTTGTCTTGCTCTAAGTTTGAGAGAGATTTACCTATGTGTGAATGAAAAAGGATGATGCACTCTTTTCGACTGAAATCCCACATTTAAAAAATGTGCTTAACAAATTTCTACACAACCTTTATAAGTCAATAGTCATGGTGGCTTATGATGAGAATTATCTGTTAAAACTCTTCAACAGCTATCAGAAACACTAGATTAAGGTGGCTTGACATGATACTCTTAGTGTAAATACGGAATTAAAGAGCTCTTGAGATCACTAGAATGTAAAATCAGCTTTAGCAGATAATTGGAACAATCAAGCCCCCAGTGGAGGATGGTGGTTTTGTGAAGGGTTTTGGTGTGCCAATTTATGAGGAACAAAGTAGTTGAACAAAATGCAACAAAATTTCTCTATTCAGGCTGCACTTAGTTATGTCTTGATCTTGGATATTTGTTTCTTAACAACTCCCATCTAGAGATCTAATTATTCCTGAAGCCACAGTCTTCATGCAGATCTAGTGATTTTGCCAGACTGGCACACATACAGCACCTAATAAGATTCCAATACAACAAAAAATGTTTACAAACATAAACATTAGATAGATAAATGCAGAAAAACCCATTACTCTCCATAAACAGAAACATGTAGTTGAAGAGTTGATATTGTCTATCCAGAAGAACTGCTTTGGCCTCTTCCTTGCCAGCAAACACACTAATGGGTGGTGTTAATCTATACTCATACTTTCAGTGTTTGCATAAAGTAGTAATCATGAAACACCACTTGTACAACATCCAAGTTACACTAATATAGCAGTTCCATCATAGCTGGAAAAGAGAACAATGCCAGAATATAAATACAGTTTTATGGTATGAAAGACTTTTTGAGGCAATGTATACCCTCAGAAAACACAGGGATACAACACTGCACTTATACTAGGGAGCATAGTTGTAATTATTTGAGTAAAATAGCGCATCCATGACCCTGATAATCACACCAATTTACAATGTTTACATTCTCTCAAGGACTAAAAGCTTTTCCATTATTTTCATATGTAAGTTATAATTTGGGAACAAACTGTACTGTTCTGCAAGATGAGAGCAGACAAGCTGGATTCATTTCTAATGAATCTAAAGAGCAGAAATTTGAACTGAAGGCACTAGTTCCACCAGCTGCTTACAAAATGTAGGAAAATTTCATCCCAGTTATTTCATTGTTTTCTTATTCTAAATTAATGGTATTATTGTAAAGTTAAAATGCAGTTCTGTTCTGTTCTGAAAAGGAAATATGTAAATATTATTTTATTATGTTTCCCCAAATGCAAACTACCACTTCATTCTTTCTAATTAATAGCACTAATATAACTTATCTGAGATGCATTTAAAGTCAAAAGAGATTTGCGGCAAAGTTAACATTTTGCAACTGAAAGTTGTTCACAACCTAAGACGAAATACAAACCGATTTACAGACCATTTCCCTCCAATTTTCACTATTAATTTTTAACNCTCAAAATGCAGCTAATAATTATTTGTTCTTATGTGTGGAGTTTCACTACACCAGTTACAAAGTTCCAACTTGTTACTTCACACAGGTTTATTCAGGTCAGGGTCCTGTACGATGCCCAATGGAAATTATGACTGCTGAAGGCAAAAGAAGACCTCGGACCACTACATCCAACCCTTGTCCCTGCTGAGTGTGGAATATGTGAACATGTGAGAACCACAAACAGAAAGATACCAGTCCATATTTCAGTTGAAACAATTTGTACTCCATATTCCTCCTTGAGATATACATCTAAACTCACACTTCAAATCAGTACACGTTACTTTTAGCAATATGACAGATTAGGATGAAGTCCAAAATCACATGCCAGAAGCACATGCAGTTAAATCGATCTCTGTATGGCAATATTAAACACAGCACTGTCGTCAACAGAAAAAATTGTGTAAAATTTCATGCCTCCAGTATATCACTATATAAGAATCAAAGACTCAGGACTTACAGAAGGTCAGCCTGTTTGGTTAACTGTGGTTTTGCTTCCACTATAATGTCATTATGATGAACTGAGTAAGAACTCAAACCCTTAAAAAGGGTCAGGACTTTCTTAAGCAAACTGTGGGCCTTTTCTGTTTCAAACTTACATAAACCTTTAATTGAAGGAATGGTTTTGTTCAACTAGGCTATTCTAGAACCCCATATTTTCCAAAGTGCTAGATGATAATTGGCTAGAGTTAATACATGTACTTCACATTCTTTCAGGTTACTCTCAAGTCTTTCACTTGTGGACCTTGGCTACCCAAAGCATAAATAACTACTTTCAAATCATGGTGTCATAATTAGGTCAGGTGCTAGAATATTGGATGAAGAAGAAATTAAATGCAGTAGCTTTGTAGGAAAAAACCCCTTCCCAATAAAGGTCAAAAAATGCAAATGAGATTATTATCAATCATAACCTTACAGAGATTTAACTGACCAGTGTAGCACAAAATGGTATTACACTGTCACACAATAAAATTCCTGTGACTGATAGGAAAAGAAGTTCATTTCTATCTCCTGTCATGAACTGTTAAAGCATTAGAAGAAGCTATGTAAGTAATAAAGAGACTGTTCAGCTTTATCAATTTTGACAGCTAAACCCAGGAAACATTTACTTTCACAATAGCTGGATGTTCTCATTTATTTTGTTGTTTATAATTTTTTATCCTAATCAGATCCTCTTCAGCTGTCCAAACAGCTAATAAAGCTGTTTTGTAGAGATTCCTAAACACAATCTTTTTGGTCTCTTCTCTACCATATCTAGCCTTCTGTTGTTTGCTTTTAACATCCTGAAAATCCAGGAGGTTTGTTATACCAGTGAGTAAAATTCCCTTTGGTTTTCTCCTATAGCAATTTTGCTGCCCTTTGTTGAGGCTATCATTACCTTTTATTTGTTCCTTTATGGTGTAGAGAGTCACTGTCAGAATCATCTTGCACACATACAAACCACAGAACATTTCCCTTTTTAATCTGTTTTTCAGCCTCTGATTTCTTGTCATACAATTTCTGATTTCTTGTAAATTTGTTATCCTCCTTAATTTCCCTTTTTTTCCCCAAGGACCTCAACATCTTACCAATTCTTCAGTGTTACAGCTTTGCCTGACTATGACTTCATGCCTTCCAACATCAGCCCTAATCTACTCAAAATGCCACATTAGACAAATGGTTGCAGCAGTACATATAACATCTATAATTTTTAGTGCATGAGAACAGGCCATTAAAACTGTTCTGCATATCAGAAGTGTGCCAGACAAGAAATCTGTGCTTCAAACACCTAGAGAACTAAGCTTGTTCTTCTGTTCCTTAGAAATGGAGTGCACATACCCATTTTCGTCATTGTCATTGAGAGTTATGTACCTATTTCTCATACCTTGTAGAAATTGCAAAATCCTTGGAACAAGCAACATACAGTTTACTCATGTTGACAAAACTACCATTTATAGGGCAGAGATGTCATGGTTATTTACTAAGGTATTAGGTAAGATCTTCAGGCTGATTTCATGTGCAATGAGCTGTAATGCAAAATTTTACACTTTCCTGACTAATCAGCATTTTTTTCTGGACTTGGCTGTAGATATCCAAAGATTAAGCTGTTTTTCTATCTGAACCTTTGTAACTACTTCTAAAAACCAACAATTCATAACCAGTAAATTATCAGAAAAAATGATTTGGGTCCTAATGCATGGTCTTTTATACAGAATGAACATTACGCAAGTGGAAAAGTTATTCAGTCTTATGTGTTCCCAGTTGATATTCTTGCCGTGATTCATTTCTTCTAACCATCTGAAACTGAATCACAGAATCCTAGGACCATAGAATGGTTTGGGTTGGAAGGCATCTAAATGATCATCTAGTTCCAACTTTGCCACGACAGGCAGGGCACACCTTCAATTAGACCATATTGCTCAAAGCCCCATCCAACTTGGCCTTGAACCTTCCAGGGATGGGGCATCCATGGCTGCTCTGAACAACCTGTTCTGGTGCCTCACAACTCTCATAGTAAAGACCTTTCAACATCCAATTCTAAACCTACTCTTTTTCAATTTAAAACCATTGTCCATTACTAAGTCATAGTAAGCAAATAAAAATATTAATCTTGCATGTATACACTCATTTTAAAAAAACCCACTAATTAAAAAAAAAAAGTATTTACTGTCATTATGTTATTCTGTTTCACTTCTAATACCTTATCACCCATGCTTTATTTCCCATTAAACCAGTATGGCTTACTCATAGCTTCCCTCTTGGGAAAATCAGATTTAATACTGCAACCACGTAAATTTTTACTATCACCTTCATTTTAATTTACATTTCACCTTGAATTGCTAACATCATCTTCCTTTCCCTCATTTTCACTTAAATAAAGGTAAATTGGCAATGGAATGTAATTTCTTGACTTCTGTATTTGTTCATTAATCTTAATCTATTTCACTTATTTTATTGTTTGTTTTACTTTGAAATGGTGTAGTATTTTTCAAGGTCCTCTTTATCTAGTAATTATTTCCTTGACTTGGTTTCAACATAAATGCAAATAGCTGATGTTCTGAAGTCTCTTTACTCATTAGCTACTGAAGACTCTGCTCCACTTAACAGTCTTTGCTTTTATTATTTACAGTCTTTGCTTTTATTATTTCAAATCAAAGCAAGCAATCTTCATTTTAATGCAAAATAATGTTTGACGGTGATTTGTTTCTGAGGTCTGCTTTTCACAGTAGTCTTCTTATTTAATAAGAAAATGCAAAGAATCAAAATGAGTTAAAGTGTACAGGGAACAACTTATGGATTAACCTTTTGTGGAAAGGTGTTCTTTAAAAACAAAGAGTACGCATTAGTTCCTCTACACAAGAACAAAAGTAAAGCAAACAGTGAATCCATCCCTCAGAAAAGACCAGCAATAAATCTCTTCAATTAGTCAGAACTGAGCAGTTTGAAATAAGCAAAAGCCAATAGCTCATCCCCTGCTTTTGTTTATCCCCATGCAGCATGTTCAGTCTAACAACTCAAAGAAGACTGAATGAATTTACATTCAAATTCATCAGCCAGAATTGAAATATAAAATTACTAAGATACTACAATTATTTTTTTAGAGAACTTATGGGAATTTAAACTTTTCTTATAAATTGAATGTAGAGAGATGGAAAAAAAAAATATACCAGCAGGGGAGTTTAATTTTCCAGTACTCAAGAGATCATAAGCTATTTTTAAGATAATGTCTTACTGGGATTAGTGACAGTGGTAATTAGCTAAAATTGACAAGACATTCATTATGACATATTATGACAGGGAAGAGTTTGTATCACAGCTCTACTTTAGCACTTCAACATAGAATAAATTTGCCTCGTAGTCTCAAAAGGATATTCAAGGGTATTCCTCCCTTTTAATGTTTTGTAACTCTATCACATTTCCTAATGTATTACTATGAGAATTTCTATACCATCTGTACCATTAGAGGAGACTCGCTATAAAATATTGTTTACACCTGTTTACATCTGTTTAATAACTGTTTACAGTTATTGTGACCACACTGGCTTGAAAACTTTTCTCTCAATGCACAGCTACATAGCAGAGTTTTTGGTGAAGCATGGATGTGTTTTAGCATAATATCCTGGCTACCTTGAAATAACAGAAATCTTTGACACCTCAGAAGTACTTACTCTAAATTTGGGGCTTTTGATTTATTATTTGTTTGGGAATTTATGAAGTTTTGATATCTTTACTTTTTATTATTGCTGCATTTTGATACCTCTCTGAGAAGGGAGAGAAAAAGAGTTTAGGATTCCTTTAAAGCTGACTCAATACATGCTTGCTTGAAGCTATTAATGGCACATCATAAGAAACACTAGATGCCTGCCTAAACTTTACATAATGCCTCATAGATGAAAGGATTTTTTGGTATGCAAAAGAGAACAGCCAGGCAGCCTAAGAGTAATTACAAGATCATACTGCATTTCACTTTTTTTAAAACTGATTTCTAAAGAAAAAGGCAGTTTTCTAACTTTGATCATTATGTACTAGTGCAGGGGAAAGTGAAAAGTGTTTTTTCCTTCACCGGTAGTCACAATCCCTACTAATGTAAACACTTTGGAAGTCTTCAAAGACAGACTTTATACGTTATTGTTGTTCAAGAAATAGTTCAGTGCCCTCATCTTATTTGAAAGCTCTCCAACACAAGCAATGTATAATGAAGTATTAAGGGAAATTAATGAGACCAAAAAAAAATCTGCTTTTAAAACTTAGAACCCAGGGAGCACAGATACATCTTTGTTCTGTGCTAGATTTTTTTATAATTCAACAGCTTTTTATGAAAATTACCACTTAAAATACCTTGATACATATGAAAAGTTATAATTTGTTATTAGGAAGCTGTAACAGTATGTAACATTTAAGAGTTTACTTTGGGTAAATGCAATAATCTAACCCAAGTAAAAGATAATTGCTTCAATGGCATTTTCTGTTTTCTTTAAACAAACAGAGGGCAACCTTCTTTTGACACTCATTTGTCTTAATAATAAATCACAAACTCCAAGTTCTTTGCATAAAAGACTGCATTTGGCTAGCATCAGCAGTAACCTTTTCATCCAGACTTTACAGGGTGCCAGTTCAATTCCTTCCAAAAGCTAGTAAAGCAGCTTTTCAACCAGAGGAAGGCTAGTAGAAATTCTAGGTGATACTGCTAAACCTATTTCCACAGCCCTAGCTCATAAAAGTTTGGTTTGAAACACAGATCTTATTTTAAAATTATATTCTTTGCTTCATTCTTTTCTCATTTTTTATGAAAAATGCTTAAGTAGGAAAAGTCTTCATTTGTGTTTCAGATCCTGTGTAAGAATTTTATGGTTTTAGTAAAGAGAAAATTTCAGGGTGACCTAATTGAGGCCTTCCAGTGATGCCTTAAGTTTTAGCTGTCACATTTTTCAGATACTGTGTGGCACTGGTACATAACTCTGAACTACATATAGAGTGTTAGTAAATTCTTTTCACAGTTTAGTTAGACAAAACAATCTTTCTGCAGCCTGAAAACCAAGGTCAGCATCGCATCTTCAAGCCCAAGAAAGTACAAACAACAGCAAATTAAGGACAGCAAATTGGTAGGATGGAACTTCACAACCTGAAGCTGTAATTGGACAATTGACCCCAATATGTAAACAGATCAAAGCTTATAAAAGTGTGAAAACATGTGACCCATTGTCCATCTTGGGTGTAGCCTTGGCCAGACTCTCGTACTGCCGAAGGTCTATCATTTGAAGGCTTTTTTAATAAACACCTACTTTATTCCTTTAACACTGTCTAGCCTCTGTTCTAGGTTGCTTTCCAAGGTGTCACCAGTACATGAAGGGAACCTACAAAAAAGATAGAGAGATACTTTTTACAGGGGTATGTTGGGATGGAACATGGGGAAATGACTTTAAACTCAGAGTAGGTTTAGCTTAGACTTAGGAAAAAAATTTTGCTGTGAGGATAGTGAAGCACTGGAACTGCTTGTCCAGAGAAGTTGCTCATGCTACATCTGTAGGAGGGTTCAAGGCCAGGTTGGAAGGCACTCTAAAAGCAGTTTGGTCTAGTTGAAGGTGTCCCTGCCCATGGCAGGGGGGCTGGAACTAGATTGTCTTTAAGGTCTCTTTCAACCCAAGCCGCTCTACGATTCCACGTGGAAAGCTGTCATACAACAGTCTTATCTGAACCAGTGATGGGGTCTGCGAACATACTACTAGTCTTCATTAAGCAGTAATAAAATTCAGAATTTCCAGATGCTATGTCTTGTAATATTATGCTTACAGCACTGAGAAAGGAATTTCCTGTGCACATAACAGGAGGCTCAATTGCACATGCCACTTGCTTAGAATCTGTGCTGTGGTAACACAGAGACTTTGATCACATTGCTACTTTGATTCACAAGAGCTACTGAAACCTGAACTTTTGAAGCAAGTTCTTTTTAAAAGTCTTTTTACCATTTCTTCACCTGTGTTTTTCTCCTGATGTTCATCCAGGAACACAGGATGAACATGTCAGCCCACACATCAGCTTCAGGAGATTCAGACTTAACAGGAAAAGTCTGAAGTCATGTACATCAAACCAATACTTTTCTTTCTTCCTCTGTGTACTAAAAAAAAACACCTAGAAACACGAGATATGGTCTTGAAAAGGTCATCTGGTTAAGTCAAAAGACAGGAATTTGAGTCCTTTCCCTAGCTCTGTCTCAGACCATTAATAACCTTGGGATGATTTTTGCATTTGAAAAAGCTGATAATAACTACCTAGCAGCCTCAAAAAGTATTTGTGGTGTTTTATCCTCCAGTGTTATTAAGAGCAATGAAGTGTTAGTCATAAGACAATGAAAAATGAAATACACAACATTATTCTTCCACATGGAGCAGACTATAAGAACTATGATGTCAGTATGACCACTTTTCCTTCCTGGTTCATGTCTACAAGGATTTAAGTCTGATAGCTGGGCCTCTCCTATTTTTAACAATTTTTTGAAGTATCACTTAAGTTTCCTGCTCCTCTGAGCAGAAATTGAGGAGGTCCTACCTCCTATCAACAGCATTTTCTTTATTTTACAGAAGTAACAGGATTATTGACTACTGAAATCCTTTAACCTTGTCTGCTTGTTTTCAAACTATGTAGATGACTTTTCACATACAACTGGCATACCTCTACACAAGGGAGTATTGTCTTGCTTGCAAGACAGAATTGTGACAAGAAAGTTGTGAAGTGTGAAGGTGTATAAATCAATCCACATTTGAGAACAAAACTAGGGAGATGTCATCTATGGAACTGACTGAATAACATCTCAGAATTGGATCATTGCCTGAAAACATAAGTTTCTAATTAAAAACATTTCCAGACTAAATAATTGTTGAGGAAATTATGTCTACAAATGCTTCAAGATCAAAATTTGGAGCAACTGGATCCTGTATGTAGGGACTGTGAGCAGAGGAGAAAGGAAAGTCTGTGATTCATTGTTTATGGTTGTATGATTATGGTTGACATGGGAAATTCTTTTCCATTCAGTGTAACTCCTCACAATACTTGCAATATAAACATATCAATGACAGAAATTTTATCTAGTCTTTACAAGCAAGTTTCTTATTAACTTTTACTAGAAAGAACTGATGCTAGATCACCAGTTTCTACTGAAATGTTTGTCTTCCTGAAGGCTCTTGGATACAAATTAAAAAAGAATTTACTAGAGCTAGCACAGTTTCACATGTTTAGTGAATAAACAGTTGCTGAACTAATATTAATACTAAAACTCATTGTGAATTTACAACAATTTTCTTATGTAAAGTCAAAATAAAATATTTCATTGTGAGTGTCTCTGACTCATATATTTTATAATGCAAAAAGGAAACATCCTTTTGACATAAAAATGTTAATTATCATTTAAGGCCCTATACTGCATTATGGAAATTGTATGTGAGGCATCCATTTCAGCCAAGGCTCTTCAAATACCATGTCCCACAATCCAATGTGAAATTCTCTCTCTTTGACCTGGCTGGTGCTACCTGATTAAAAAATTTGAATTCATCATAGAAGGAACTGGAAAGCAGAGAAGACCATGGATACAAAGGCATTGCATAATGGGTACAGCACATTCTTTTCTTCCCTGGTCAACTANAAAAAAAAAAAAAAAAACCCACAAAACAGATTTTAGCCTCTGCCAAGCTTCCTTTACCATATTTTGTGCATCATGCATAGCATTTTAACTTCTAGCAGATTTCACTTTCAGTGTTGAACCATGCTGCAAATGCACCAGCTTTGCTATCACCTAAGTGCATTCCTAGTGACAGGGAAGTTTGTGTCAGAGTCCTTTTTTGCTGCATCCCATGAGTGCCAATGTGCTCTAGGCAAATTTCAGTTTCTCAGAATTCTAAGAAAATTTTTCCTTCAAAAACTTTCCCATACCAAAATATCCTGTACAATTTTATTCTCATAGCCCATCTATATATAAATGAATTTTCTGAAAATACTTGTCTACTTTAAAAAAGAAAAGAAAATACAAATATGTCAGTTTCACTAAACCTCCTTAACATGTTCCTAAAATGCCTCTACCAGACACTTGTTGAAGTGGGATTTGGATAGTACTGTCAGTTTTTGTCCAGTGAAGCCTGGCCCAAAACAAAGCAGAGTACCATGTCCTGACAACTTGCAGTGGTGCACCCCCTGCCCCACTCAGGCCAAACTATGATCTGCAAAATGTTCATTAGGGCTTGGCCTTGATTAACACCACCTGGGCTCAACTTTTTTTGAGCTTATCAGAAAAACTGTTCCCATGAACCAGTACTGCCCAATGAGCCACTGGTTTTCAACAAACAATGTTGGAAGTTTAATTTTCATGCCTGAAAAACTGCCCAAGAGAAATAACACTTTTTGAAGACAGTCACCTACCTGAATTGCAGCCAGGATGAGAAATTGTTATGATAGCTCACTCTGTTGCAACCCTCTATACCACAGCCCAAAGTGAAACCCTTGGAGGTCTCCTGGTCTGCAGCAGCTGTGGCCAGCTCTTCCCTCTGAGCAAGGCTCTCAGAGCTCACAAACTATCAAGTTTGCTGTACTCGGAGGATCGTCAAACATCAGTGATGGTGATAAGCCTCCTCCTTCAGACTCAGCCCTCCACCCCCTGAGAAGATGCAAAGGCATCTGATGCAAGTACTTCACTGAAATTAAAGGGAATTTTTTCAAAGGTATATATCTTACATATACTCCTTGACACCTGTGTGCATGCTAATGTGAATTTGCCATAGCAAATGTACTGAGAATGTTGCTTTCCTGGATTCTTAAGTATTTCAGATTTGCAAGTTAGGCCTGTGAGTTACTGTTGAGCTATCATAAATTTTGTATGAACTGTTCAAATGTTTAACTTAAGCTATAGACTAACTGCTGTTAAGTTTAGGTTTAAATCTTAGACCAAAAATTTCCTAGGCTCCGTTTAGCAAGGGGGTCTACTCTGAATCCTGTGAGTCAAAAGGAGGGCCTTCTTTATTCCTTTTTCCTTTTGATCCTTATCCTTTCCAACCATTTCTTTTCCTCCCCCTCCCCCTCTCTCAGCCCCCAAGCCTACTCACAGGCTATTTTGGGGTGATTTTGTTTGCAGATTGAATGGGTTTAGATTTTTGTTTGCTTTTTCTCTGTGTGCTTTAACCATCTAGTATGTAGCAGGGTAAACCTGAGCAAAGAAGTTTGTATTGTTTTTGCTTTTACACCAACCCTGCTTTTGCCAATACCTTGGCCAGTGATTCTTTAAGCAATCCTAAAACACATTTATGACACGAGTCTTTGGAATACCTTGGCTCTCCAAGGTAAAAGCTCTCAAGCGCTGCCCACTGAGTCCTGGTAAGTTATTTTCCTCTGAAAGATGACTTAGTCCAGATCAATAGACTGGTAGATCTATTTGCAGACCACAATGTCTAAAACATCTTCTGGAACCTCAAATCATGTATCAGCCTTTCTTGCTTCTTTCCTTCTGTCATAAAATTGGCTAGAGTTTTTCCTGCAACAGAAAATGTGGAATAAGATGGAACAAATGTTCTCATGTCTGGTGGTCTAAAAAGAAAACATTGCAGAACATTGCTGCCTGACCAGAGTTTCATGGGACCAGAAACTTCTTTTTTTCCTTTTTCCTTTTGGCAGCTCTGTTTCACAGTGAGGCCCAGACAGGGAAGGAAAATAAAGGAGTACAGAAAGTTCAAATGCGAAACAGATGTTTGGAACAAGTATTGAAACAATACTCAATGCCTGAACAGCCATTTGCTTCAGTACCCTGAATACCTGAGGAATACAGGAATATATAGAAATTAGGAGTATAATAAGAATATATAATAACAATGTACAGTGACGGAAATTAATAACACCTCAGCTTGTCATAGTAAACTCACTAAGTAAAAAGTATCTGAAATCAGCATTTAATATTTTAAAACTATTTATTAACTAATTAATTTATGATTTACATAACTGAATTCTAACCTAGCGATACAGAGCTCGGTAATATGATTAATTTTTAAATATTTTTTAAAGTTATTAGACAACAAATTATTCTGAAATTAAATTCAAAGGAAAAAACATTATTGAAATGAGAATTAGCAAGGAAAAGTTAACTCTCCAGCAGCTCCAGAGGAATTTTTGGTGATCACGGAGTTAGTACCTGTAGAGTAAGTATAATACCAGAATATAAATTCGTTTATGACCGTGAAGACTGAAAAAAAGTTGCAGTGCAGACTGACCTTAGTAAGGACATTCATATACCACTTCTATGTACAGATATACACAGAAACATCTCCAGTTAGGAGCACGTATGGCAGTACCAATTTTCTATCACACCATAATATATACTTCCCGTTCCATATGATATATGAGTTTGAGAAGAGAACATGCCTTATGGAATTGTTGCTTCTTCATCTTCTTCCCTTGCAAGAAGTTTATATCATAGTAAGTCGCACCCAAGTGGCTGTGGGCAGTTGTTATGATAAGGTGTTTTCAAGGACATTCTGCCCAGTTGTATTTTCCTGAAGAGATTACCACTTCTCGTAATTTCTTGATGGAGTTTCTTATAAAAAAGTGAAAAGAAACAACTGAAGAAACATATTTCTTACCTTGGTTGAGCTGCATCTGATTATATATCTGACTGCCTCATATACACATTCATGTATTTCTTATATTGGCTGAACTGCGTTAAAGTCTGTATCCCACTACTTCAAATATTGTAATCTGGAGTTTTGCCACCTTTCATGCCGTACTGAAGAGGTCTTTGAAGAACACCACCCTCTAACTTCAGCTGGAGAAAACTGATGCTGCAATTTTGCTTTCAGCCACTGCCACAAACCATCCTGGCAACAAGCGTTAGTAATGACAGCCCTCCTACAGAGAGCTCCTGCAATAACGACCCTGGTATCAAGCAATTTGGAATGAATTGACAACCATATTATTGTCAGTACAACTTTGCTCCTCACATTTCCTCTTCTGTTGAGAATTAGAGATTATAGACATTAGCTGATCTTTCCATCTAAAACTGAGTAACAGTGGCTGTAGATAGAAGGATTTATTTTACATATTTTGAAAAATCATATTCTGAACCACGATTTATTTTTACTTATAAGAAGGTGAAAAATAAAGTAGCCTTTAACCAAATGTTGGCACATTCCGTAAATAAAAGGAAAGCATAGCATTTAAGGATGTATGTACAAAACTGATTTCTACCAACATACAAAGCTCCAAGGTATGCTGGTAAGAAAGCTGTTTTACCACTAAGTCCCTTGCTGTTTATAAAAACTTTGAAATACATCCTTAAAGTAAAGATCATATCTAAGTATTACACTGTAAGCATATATGCATTTTATACCTATGCATATTTTATAACATGCAAATAATATCTATTCTAAATAAACTAGACTTTAAATTTTGGGAGAATAAATGTTATAAGCTTGTAATATTAGATAGTATTTCCTTCTAACGTAAGAAAAATATCCTGGCAACTTTCTCATAGCTTCCAGTAATATCAAGAATCTTGTGACTGAATTTAAATTTCAAAAAATTATTCATCGATTTTTAACTTACTTATCTGGTCTCAGATATTAAACAGAGTTAAGAGAAAAAAATCCAGGGTGGCAAAATCAGCTAATGATACATATGTGCTAAGAGTTTTGTAATCATGAAAAAGGTCTCCCTCTCAACATGACCATCTCTGCACATTGCCTCTGCTGTCAAGCAAACAAAAAAAAAAAAATTCCATAAAAGTGTGAACTTTCAGAAAAAGTGTGAACTTTTAGAAAGCTATCCCTTTTAGCAGTGAAAAGTCCTTTAACAGCTCCACCTGTAGTCTTACTTTTCTTTCTTACAAAGAATATTGGTATCAATAGAACAAAAGATAGGACACATGTTTATAAACACTTGAAAGTTTCCTTCAATCAGTGAACGTCTTCTCAAGAATGCCTCTAGGTTATGATGGTAGAAGACTGGCTGTTTATTTATTAGTGAGCAAAATTTGTAAAAATAGTTGAAATTACATGATCAGATCTGACTTTGAGTGATGTCTGAAGGCATTGCTCAGTGATATTAAAAGCTGACTTCTTTCATATCCACCTTAATTAGTAGTTGCATGACATAAAGTTACAAATATGAGCTTTGCATTCTCAGTCTTTATTAGAGAAAGAAAACACCTCCTGTTCCAATAAATGTGGTGCATCCCACCACCTGTTTTATGTGTCTAACTATATTCACAGGCTATTATGTGGAATTACACAAATCAGACAAATTACCTAAAACCTGCTCACTATAACTTAGCAAGCACTTGCATGGACTTGTATTCATAAAGTGGATAGAATTTGGTCAGTATTACATTAAATTTCTATAAACTATTTTCTCTCTCATGGCTTAAGCAGAATGAAAATCCATTTGATTAACATATACCTAAAAGTATGCTACAAAATGCATCTGAACATCCATGTACATAAATGTTAGTGGGTTTGGGAACTCCTAATTAAAATAGCCAACAACAAACTAAGATTTCTTCACTTAAAATTAAGTTGCTATAACGGAGTTGAGGAAAATATTCAAGGACATTAAAATGACTCAAATGACTGTAATATTAAGGTCATTAACTATGCATGTCAGGTGGAGCCTTTTTGCATATCAAGAACACATAGTCTTTCTCCAATATTCAGGATGCAGAAAGAAACTTGCTGAAAATATCTAAATTTTTAGAACATCAGAAAATTAGAATTTGTCCCTTAAAAATTATGCTATAAGTATAATCCACCATACACAAGCCAAATCAGAGTTCTCAGGTGGAGCACGCATCTTATGAATCAATAACAGAATCATCCAAAGCATCACACATGGAAGAAATGGGTATTTTTACCCATTCATACATCTGTTTCAAAACAAATACAGCTAAACAAAGACTGTAGAGAAACTTTTTTGAATAAAGAAGTTACTTTATAACTAACTTATAAATTATAATTAACTTATAACTTAATAGTTTATTAACTTTTCCACAAACCCTCAGACAATAATACAAAGAAAGGTGTAGCAAGAAAATTTTTTGTTTCTAGATGTTCTCCCAAGCATTGTTCTACACAACAGGAAAGCTGGTTCACATAAGTGGAAAATTGGTGCAAATAACCATTACTTTATATTTACAACCTGGTCATTTTGAACTTTTCCTTCAGGTTTCTGGTTCAACATCAGGGAACAAAAATAAATTATTCAGAGAGTGCTTTTCAGGCTATGTGTGCAAGGTGAATGTCCTCATTCCTCTTGTTGCTTGTGGATGCACATGTATTACTTTAAAGACTATATAAACATTCAAAAAGCAGTGTAGAAATTGGCTTGTGGTCTTTTTCACCAATTTTTCATTTTAATGGTATCATAAAAGAGCTCATCATCTCTGAAAGTATCTCCTTGTGGTCGTAGAAAAAATCCCCATCGGTCAGATCATTATAACGAGACTAACCCTGTGTCCATCCCAAACCCCTCAGCTCGATATTAGAGTAACCTTTATTTTTAAGCTTTAATGAGCTACTTGAACTTAACTTATATAAAAAAGATATGGCTAAGTGGATGAATTATTTACATTGGCTGAAGCCAAACTTTTTATTTGTGAATGGTGCTTATGCACAAAGGTGCTTTTGCACTGCAGATTCCCAATATGATTTCAGCCTCGATTTTCTGGTTCCCAGTTGAGCTATGCTCAGTGAGGAATTTTTATCAGTTTTGAACATCCAGCAGCCCTGCAATTGACTTTCTTGACCTTCACATAAATTTAAGCATCCTAATAGCCTGCTGCCACCAAATGCAGAAAAGAATTCAGTGGCTAACGACTATCCTGACCTCGCTTCTTTCCCAAGGAGTTCCTGTGTCAGGGTGAGGAGTACAATCAGAATCCATTACCATTAATTAACCCCCAGAAGTTATGCAGAGAAGTCATATGGAGGCTGAGCTATCAACTTTCTATCTGCCTCCCAAAATTATTGCACTGCACAAATGTCAGGTTTTTTACCTATCAACAAAATGAATGAGAAATCAAAAGGAATGACATAACCTTTCCCTTGGATCCCTTTACAGCCTAAATGTTGCTAATGCAGTAGATAGGCCACAAAGCTAAGAGCATAAACCAAATATATTGCCTTGCTTGACAGAAATTTGAGCAAGAACTTTTAGCAAACCAAGCCTGAGCAGTCTTAAAAGACCTTCTTAACATGTATTTTATGAGAGAGACAGTCCTCTCTAAAATTTTTCCAGAGGTGGGTATTCATCTTTGGACATCAAGAAATAAGATGACAAAAATAATTTCACAGAATTTCTTACTCATATATTCACTTGAAAATTGCACTTTAAACATGCTTCTTTCTGATTGAAACATCATGAATATACTTGTCATTTTCCAGGCATGATGCTATGAATGGAAGAATTACAACCAGGTATTGATCAAGATATTATTAAGGGTTGTAGAGATTTTGTACATTCAATGGCAGAGAATTTGAAAAGTTCTCTCTGTACATGCATTTCTTACTAAAATAATCGCTATTCATTCAGAGTGGTAATCACACCAACTCCGTCCCACTTACGGATATTTATTTCTGGTGACCATTTTCAGACGAACTCACATGCAAACTTACTTACAATATCAAGCCAGTCATCCCTATAAAAAACTAATAAACTCCAAAAATATTGTGACTGAAAGATTGCCTGACACTGCTGTCAACACCATTGAGAGTTTTCTGTTGCAATGCATGCAACAGAAAAGCCGGTTATTCACTAAGCTCCTCTCCTACTCTATTTGCTTCAAAAGGAGCAAACTCTGTGAAGAGCTGTGTCTACACTAAGCCATGTAGAGGCTTCTGCAGTAGTCCTATGAAGGCCTTGTGAATGAATTCCTCTACATTTGTCTCAGTAGTGCAAAAGTCTTTTATATTTACTCTCTCATGCAGTAACAAAGCATAGTCACAGATCCACAGCACATGTGCACATACATACACACCAATATCAAAGCAATGTGAAAAAACCTACTAATGTTTTATTAGCAAGCTTAACAAATCTGCTAATGTGAAAAAAATCAAGAAGAAAAGGAAAGAAGTTAGAATATTCTTTCTACAGTTACAATAAATTAAAATACAGAGGTTAATAAAATTGCTGAAGTGCTTATTAGAAACATCAATGAAATGCAAGAAAAATGAAAAAATCCAAGCCAACAGACATAATTGAAACATCCTATTGTTTCACAGCCTATGGCATCTAGGATAGGCTTTTATTACAGAAATGGAAGTTAGACCAAGTTAGAAACAAGAACATGTATATGCCGTATATAATTCAGGTAATTTGAAAAAGAGACAGGAAGAAAAATTGGGAAGTCCCTGACAATCTCTGTGGTGAAATCTCTATTCAGAATAGTCTTCAATGAACTGAGAAGCCAGGCCTAATTTGGAGACTGTGAAGAAAACCATGGCAGGTGCCTAATATATTTACACAGTAACAACATGCTTGAATCTTACATGTTCTAGCATATTACTCACTTACCACAAAAAAGAAAGCCTACCTTCCCACAAAATCACATCAGGAAAAAAAAAATCAAAAGGAGTGCTCTATTCTATTCAAATCATTCAAGTCTGTTGGCTAACAACTTTTCATCTCTCTAGCAATGTTTTTCTGACCAAAATACAAGATTCTACCACTGACACATTCCCTCAAGATATGACAAAGTTGCTCAAAAACCCCAAAGAACTGAGCTATAAACACCAATCCGTTAGAAACAGCATGCTCTTCTTCCCATCATTTACTGGTTTCAATATAGAATAATAAACACCAAAAACTTATACACTGGGTTTTGACATTATTATTGGTTTGCACCCACTGCCTCTTGTCCTATCAAGTAGGCACCATGATATTCATCACATAGCTATATTCATTGGTAAGATCCCCCTGAGCTTTCTCAAGGCTGAACAGTCCCAGCTGTCTTGCATGCTCCTTGATATGGTCCTGTAGCCAGCCTCCTCTTGACTTGATCCAAGATGTCCATGTCCTTCTTGCATTGGGAAGCCTAGAGCTGGACTGACAGCTTCAGATGTGTCTCACATGTGATAGAGGGGAAGGCACACTATCCTCAACCTACTGGCAGGCAATGTAATCCCTAATGTAACCCAGAAGACCTCTGTCTTCTTTGCTACAAGAGTGTGTCGGCTCATGGTCAGCTAGTGTCCACCAGGACACCAAGGTGTTTTCCTGCCGAGTTGCTTTTCAGTGTGACAGCCCCAAGTTATTAGAATTCAGAAAATTATCTTGGTTTTAGTGGTTTTACAGCAAAGATTCAACAACAGCTTTGACATTGGAAAGACACCCGATTTTCCCCATTATTTTGTTGCTTGAAGGCTCAGTATGTTTAATCTTTGCCAAAGGATCAATCATGTTACATAAACTTTGGGTATATCACATAATGTACTCTCTTGCAATGACACAGAGTGTTTTTAAATGAAACACTTTTTACTGCGGGTGCTAGTTCATTGTAAATTTAACAACCTTGTAAAATAAAAAGACTTATTATTTTTATCTGTATTTTCAACTCCACTTTTAAAAACTTTTAAATACAATTCTGCTAATGGAGAATAGATTCATTAGTCAGAATGGAGCTACAGATTCATTAGTCAGAATTTTCACCACAGACTCTTACTCTTAAATTTGCATCATAAAATTATGTTTAGGTATTAACATTAGCATTCTAAGACTAATTGTAAACTAGTTCTAAGCCAAAAGCAAACACACAAAAAAAAAGAACCAAAACCACATAGTCCAACTTTAAAACACAGTCTCCCAGCTTTTTTGTTCCTACAAATTGTATATAACAAAAATCAGCCTGTTTCATAAACCACACATTGAAGAGAAATTATTGAAAATTGTTTTAACTTTTTGCTCATTTTGATAAAAGAAATTACGTCACTATCCTCGAAGACTTGATACTACAAATGAGTATCCATTGATTGGACTCACATACTTGAATGTAGAACTTTCTGCTCTCACATTGCTACAATCTATTATATGCATCTTGAAATTGGCCAGTAATGTACTTTCCTATTCTAAGATGTAACAGATGGTCAGGTGAATATATATAAGGGCAGCTTTTGAAATATATATGAGATCACAAAATGCAATATGCACCTAATATTGCCACATTTATTCATGTTCTTGGCTACACAAACTTTTTAGAACTTCCATTAGTTCTGCGATTATGCTTCTAACCGAAGAGATAGCAGCTGTTTCTTTAAAGTCAGAAGACCAGTGACAGAAAATTTGAGTGTTCCAAGAACTACTGCACATAACTAATTACTTTAAGAAAACTTACAGTGCATTCCAAACTTCTGTTTACATTTTGTTGATTTTCATTAAGACAAAACATTAATTATTTTCTAGAAAAAAAATTAGTTTACTTTAAAAATAGGATATGAGGAAACAATGCCTTTAAAAAAACCTCAAGTTAAAATGCCACAATCCTTTGTACATTGTGGAAAAAATAACTAGTAGCCTGGAAGAAATTCAGACAACATACATCGTTAAAATTTGTTCTTGTATGTCTTTTATCTTTCTTGTATATCAAAACTATTAGTATCAACACTGAACCATAATTCTCATTAATCACCACATAACAGTATTGCGTAAATATGCAATTTCCAAAGTAATATTCTTTGTACTTTAATAATTTGATTTACCAAACTAAAGCTTTGTTTCAGAAGTGAAGAAGCTTCACAGATCACCTTCTGATCTGCGGAGTTCAATGAGTTCCTTGGATGGGACTCCTGAGGGAGGGAGCCTACCTAAATTCTTCTTGGCTTCAGACTTTACTCCTAGATCAGTTCCTAAAGGGAAAGAAAATAGAGAGCAATCTTGATCATTCAGGTGCTCACTAGAATGCACCCTGAGACTTCAATTCCCCAGCTGCTTTTGTACATGAACCTGATGAAACATGACACTGACTCAAAGGCTTTTAATTACTTCAGGGAGTGCTCAAGAATTACCTTGTTGTATCTGGAGTATATCAAATCTGTTGATGAATTCAGATTTAGACTGTAACTACCAGGTTCTCTCTCCATATTTCTGGGTTTTTCATCACAACTACAATGATATTTTCATCACACTCACGCCAAGATTCATCCTACCTAACTAATTTTTAATTGAGGCACTAAGTTAAGATCTAGTCACCCTAGACTTCTGTTACCCTCAGCAACAAGACCTTAGATAAGCCTTAAGTGCTCTCTGGAAGTATCCCTGTGTCTACCTTTGAAGCAAGTAGAAGTAACAAATAATCCTGATTTTACTCCTGCCTGATAAAACATTCTGTTTAAAAGCCTGACACCAGGTGTGACAAACTTTGGCCTTCAGAATTTTCTATACAGAAAATTTATACTTACCAAATCTAAATTCTGGAACAAAATAATTTCTGAATTGTCAGGGTAAAATTAAACAATGCTTTGTTTCACGTAAGTAACTACAATTATTCTATGGATGCAAAATTCTCTTCCATTTTAGCCAAGACGTTTCTCCTCTACTTATCTGTTCACACCTCTCCATGCTATTCCTGATACCACTTACTAAAATTTCATACTACAATTTATCCTTTTTTTGCCCACTCATTCTATGCAGCTTTTTCTTTGCAGGCAGCAGACAGTCCCATTAAACCCTTCAGTCACTCCAGTACTATTCTATAGACCCCCTTCCCCGTCCATTTCTAAGCTCCATCACCCACTTCCAAATTCCTTTTCAGGAACTTGATATGAGGACTCATCCTACAGCTCTAACTGCAGACACCATAAATGTGCACTCCATCTTTTGCTATGAATTCCAACAGCCTCTCTCTGTGAATGAATCAGATCCACTTCATTCTCATCTTTCCCAGCACGTGTTGTTTGCGCACCATGACAAAGACCCACTGTCTATCATTTGCTCATGGGATCTCTTCAGAGTGCCTCTGTAGCTTATTTTGAAGTGTTCCTCCTGCAAGGGATCAGAGAGAGCTTGGTTTTCTGTCTTTTTCTCTCCTGAATCTTACCTTTGAGTAGTCTTTTCTGCTATCATAAATTCAACAGTCATCTCTGGACTGAAACATAGAGGTGTTTTTTCTTCTACTCCAAACTCACCGCCCAGGTTGTAACAATTTTTGCATATGGAATGTTTTGAGTAACCCATGACACTTTCATGGGATTTTTTTTTTTTAATTTATAATAATACTTAAGGAATCTAGCAGAAATTAGGATCTAATTTTTTGCTAAACACTGTGTGTAATAAGAGAAAATTTTGGCCTTGCACAACAAGTGGAAATAGTTAGCTGAACTACTGGAACTGCTTCTTAAAAAAGAAAAAATTTAGGATATAGCAATTCATAAGTGATGCATTTATGATGGATTTTAGAAGAAAACAATGTGCTTTACACATTTAAACTTAATATTCCAGGCTGAAGTTCACCACAAAATCTTCTTTCTAAGCTCTGTTTTCATATACATTAAAATACTTATTAAATTCAGGGGTTTTTTTAAAATTTAAGTTCTCGAAGTGTTGCTGAATGTTGAATGGATTCTAAGTTGGAAAGAATCTCAATGTTAATTCTTCATTCTTAATAACAGAGCGATATGATCACTTATGATGTAAATATAATGAGTTTCACCAATGTGTGTGTTTGCATGTGTACATAAGGACAGTAACACATATAAGTGTGTATGAAGACTCAAAAGTGAAGAAAGTAATAAGGAAAACATCTGCAATAATAAGAGGAATTTTTTCTATTCTATCTTAGAAGTCAAAACAACTCATTTCATAGAACATGTTCATAGAGGATGAAGAATTTTTTTTACTGTATTTTTTTTCAATAATTTTCCTATGTAAATAAGAATTCTGATCTTGGGAAAGAGGCTGAGGCCATTTTCCTTTCGTCTTCCTACACAAGATCAGCATCTTGGGAGGAGGCAGTCCCCGCCATTTTGGGAGTCTCCTTGTTCCCATAGAGTTCCTAAGATTTAGTAATTTTGTATTAAGTGATTATTAAGTAAATAATCACTGGTTGTTTTGGGGTTTCATTTTTACCTGTTGCTGTTTTGCATGTTAGTAAACCACTATTTTTTAACTTATATCTATTAATATTTGTTCCTTATAAGTGAAAAGGGATTAATTAAGATTAGGGGGAGGTAACTCATTTTAGAGTGCCCACATCTTTAAACTGCCATGACAAAAAGAAAGGGAGCAAGCCCAGAAGAGATATCTAAGTATCAGCAAAAAGAAACTCCTCTGGCAAAAGTCAAAGCACAAGCTGCAGGAAATGACAAGTTGCAGAAAACCTTCTGGTTTTGTTGTCCTCAGTGTCTGGTTAACTACTGGTTAACTACTACTGGCACTTTTTCTATGAAACTTTTTAAAGTTTATATTTGATTCACAAAACATGAAAGATTAATTGAAATTTCTAAAATTTTCTTATCATTTTCAACACAAAACAAACTTCATATATATTTTATTACATTTGCACTGAGCATACAAATGCAAGTCTGCAATAATCACATATTTCAGTAAGTATTCCAAAAATATAATTTTTATGCATGGCCTCTGGGATCAATGCCAATTGCAGCTACAAGATGGTCTACACAGCTGCTACCACCTCACATGAACCTGGAGAGTGCCAAGATAAAGGGAGAGAAAGAGAACCCAGCCATACCTCCCTCTTTCTTTAAATAGTTTTCCATTTCAACTCCTCTGTATTGTTCTGTAACATCTTACATCCTACAAACAGATGCATAGAATTGTAGAATACCCTAAGTTGGAAGGGACCCATCAGGATCACTCAAATTCAACTCCTGGCCTTGCACAGGACACCCCAGGAATCACACCACCTTAGAGCACTGGGCAAACACTTGATCTCTGTCAGGCTTGGTGCTGTGACCACTTCCCTGGAGACCCTGTTCAGACACCCTCTGGGTGAAAAACCCTTTTCTAATGTTCAATCTAAACCTCCCCTGACACAACTTCAGGCCATTCCCTCACGTCCTGTCACTGGTCACCACAGAGAAGAGATCAGTGCCTGCCCCTTCCCTTCCCCTCACAGGGAAGCTGTAATTGCAGTGAGGTCTCCCCTCAGTCTCCTCTTCTCCAGGCTGAACAGACCAAGTGACCTCAACTGCTCCCCGTATGGCTTCCCCCTCTAGGCCCTTCAACCATCTTCACAGCCCATAAATATATGCTGCCCTGCAATGTGCACACACAGACATTGTTCTCAAAGGAGAGAAAATAGTTCAGAAAAATGCATTCCAACACTGAGAATACATGCCAAAATATTGGAGAGAAATACTGACACGACAGGAAGAAATGCCAGAACAAAGCATCAAAGTAGAAAAGCGTTATATGGGGCAATGCCTCAAAGCATCCTGATTGTGACAAGCTGACAAGAAAATCTTGACTTAGAATGAATATAAGTCAAAAAATAGTATGACAAAGGGCCAACAAGGAATCTATGAGGCACAAAGATTCTTAACTCTGGAAGGCCACTGAGGATTAAAAAGGGAGAAAGAAATAAACCACTTATTTTCAGCAATGACTAAGTGAGAAGAAAACACAATTGTTGGATGAAGAAAGGCCAGAAGTATGTCATCAGGGCCTGCAAGAAACTTTCAAAGCAAGTTATTTCAGTGTTCAGAAGAAATGGAAAGGAAAATGGAAGTTATGACCCAGTAGGCTACACAGATGGAACAACTCTAACTGATGTGAGGCCAGGCTGGCACTGGTTGGATTCACAGAACTGCAGCTGGCTCCCTGCTCCTGCTTTTGTCTTTCTCTTTGCTAATATGCACAACAGAACTTAAGACTGGCATACATAGAGATTAGTTTTGCATGAAATATCAAGATAAAAGGAAGGAGCTCTTTATTTTCCTTGGAACACCTTTCCTTCTGTTTTTTTTTTTGCACCCAATTTTACTCTCACTGAAAACAAATACAATGTAGATGTGATCTTATATCCAGTAATACTTAAACATATATTGATGGCATTGTGTGTATCACATTCAATACTAACCTATACTCTGAGATAGTCAAATTCAGCTCCTTCTCGTGTAGATCACTATAGCTGCCTGACTTTGGTGGTACTACAAAGAAAAGTTCATTCTATGATGGTTGGCTGAGTCTTGCTAAACTGGATATAATTGTCCAAGTCAGAAGTTTTATGAAGCAGCAACTGTGGTAAACACCCCCCATCTGCAGTGAGACTTAAAGCACTTTCAGCAAACATATGTTTTAAATAAAATTCAGCTCCTGTTGGAACAAAATTCCTTTACTAAAAGATGAAGGGATGAGTTCAAAGTATTTTCAGTTGGCTCTTTACTGATCCAGATGAAACCTAGGCTGCTACTGAACATCCAGCACCACCTCCAGAAACATCCTAAATGGAACTCAAAAGTAATACTTTGGAAGTGCCAGCTTTGCCTAACCTGACTTGCATGTAAGGCTTGATAAATTGCAGTCAAGGGTAATTTTGTTGCAGTTCACTCACAGGAGATGCCTAAGCACTAGTTAGAAATCAAACATTAAAATATAACACGATCCAAATGCTAGGTCCTGCAGATAAAATGTATTACAGAGACAGCTGACCACAGTCGTGTATGTTTAAAAATTCAGACTTCAAAGCAGAATTCTAGGCACAACAGTGCCATCCAGGGGCCAACTAATTGCCGGGAAAAGTATAAAGGATTTCCGGAAATGTGGGGAGGTTTTTGGGGGGTTTTGTTTGGGGTTNATGAATTATCTGTAAAAAAAAAAAATCAAACAACCAAAGCTCCAGGACATACAGTTTCATACACAACCCTAAATCTTCCTTCTGCACAAATGAAACCTCAATCTGAAAACTGCAGAGCACTTAGAAAATGGAGGCTGTTTTGTCACGGAGGGGATAGAGCAAGGTCTAGAGGTAGGGCAGCGGTCAGTTTACTCCTGCAACACATTCCGTTCAGCAGCAACGAGGAGGGAAAAGTAAGAACCCCAAAATATTTCTACGATTATAAACTAGTCGTGGGAGCAGAGGCCACTTCAGTTTAAGGATTTACAAGCGTACATGCCCTGCGGCTTTGCCAGCCAGCCCACGATGCCATCCACGCCGCAGGGCACGGCAACGCGCTACGACGCTTCACGCATCACCCCGTGCGAAAGGAGTTCTTTAGGAATAGCTCCGGCACCTCGGGTGGGCCGGGCTCGGGATCCGCCCCCTGCTCACGCCGCTCATCACGTGCGAGCGCCAGAAAAAAAACCCCAATGAAAGCTCTTTAACCCCATTTTTGAGCGAAGGCTCCGGGGCGGGATCGGCCCCTCTGCGCCTGCGCGCGGTTTCGGTTCGTGCGGCGGCGTGGGGAGCGCTCGGCGCGGCCCGGGCGCGGCGGGGCCTGCGGGCTGTGCGGCGGCGCCATGGCTCCCGTGCTCAACCTCAACAACGAGGTGAGGCACCCGCGGCCTCGGGGCGCCGGCGGGAGCGGGCCGCGGCGGCGGGCCGGGGGACTCGGGGCGGGGAGGGCCCGGCGGCGGCCGGGGGAAGGGCCGGGGTGGCGGTCAGCCGCGGCGGATCGAGCTGCGTGCGAGCCTTCCTGCGAGCCAGCCGGCTCGGGGCCCACTCTCCCCGTAGCCGGTGTGGCTGCCTGGGGCGGTAAGGGAAGGCCCGAGGTGGCTGCCGCCGTCCCTCGGCGTGGGAAAACGCATCCCATCATGCTGGAGCTTAGTGTGATGAAAATAAGCATACCTCCGGTGAAGTTGAGCTTCTTGTAGGGGAGCACCAGGCGATTTCGACACATGTGCCTCGGTGCATGTCCTTGAGTATCGTTTCATCACGTCTGTCGTGCTGTGTTTGTGTTCACGCTAAAGTTTTGCAGGTGACCCACCAAAGCCCGAGCTGCCTGTCTCCTGGATGACAAAGATATTGCCTTATTTTCTTGGACATGGAGGGACTGAAAATGAAAAATTAATGGGTTACAGCTAACTTCTTCCTGTTCTGTAAAAAGTTTGGTGTTTCATATTTATTTCAGTGTTTTGTTTGTTTTCTTTTTCTTCGTTATAGTGTGAATTCGATTATGTGTGTTTCACTTCTGGTGGGTCTCGGTTACATATTTGCAGATCATTGTGCCCAGTAAGCTGACATAATTAAAGTAACCTCTTCTAAGGTGTTGCACCATCAGTTTAGAGTGGCTGGCTGTTCTGCTGAGCATGTGTGTTTGAGCACCTGCACTTGGCACTTATAAGCTTCCAGAATTCCTACGTAATTAACAGCTCGATTACAGTTATCAATAGGACAAAGATTACTTTGTTTTAGACATACGATAACTTGGAGAGAGGTTGATTTGTAAGTTGATTTCGTGGTCAAGAATTTAGTGACATGTAGCCTAGTCGTCAGGAAAAATGCTTGATAGTACATAAAATCGAGATATTTACTCAGTAATTTTTGGTTCTTGCTGCTACCAAGTGTAAGGTCAGAAATTAGTGATTTGACATTGAAATGTACCTGTAAATCACCAAGAAGAGGGTATTTCATTCATTGGTGTAGTGTGAACTCTTTGTGACTGGTTCGTGTTTGGGTGATGTTTCACAGTCTGTCACTACAAAAACGCTAATATAACAGGGGATGAAAACAGAAACATTTTTTGACTGAGGAGTTCTTCAGAAAAAGAGTACAATAAGTTTTTGTACAAAAGATTTGAAGATTTCATTAAGGACCCTGGTATAAGATGTAATTTCATCTTATACTTCAAACATAATCTTCTCCTAAGAGGAAACTAAAAGTTCTGGAGGAGGTAGCTTTTACCAATCTGTAGAAAAAAAAGACGCTCAGTAATAATAGGTCCATCTGAGATGTAAGGTAGGATAGAGACTGAAATCCTGGATGCCATCTCTTCAAGGGGGACAGACTGTCAGTCTGGCTAAGAGTAGGATGGAGACCTAGCATGAATAGATTAAAAAATGTTTTCTGTTTCTATGCGTATATCCTTTTGTAAGTGTCAGAGCTGTATTAATCACTGTGGTGTTTAGTTATAAAATATGAAATTAATTATTTACCAATACCTGGTTATTTCATATCTCTGCGACAGATGCTCTCTGTGTATTTGTTACAGAGATGCCCTTGTAAGAAAGTATTTTAAGAGTAAAAATCATATCTTCCTCTAATAAGAGATGAAGTGGAGGAATTTTATTGGGACCATGCCCAATGGAATAATTGTTGAAAATGCAATCATTTAAATATTTCTTGTGCATTCTTCCAATTCACTGAAGGAAAACAAATGACAGAGCAGCTCTATTCTGCGCACCTCCAGCTTTTAGTGCTCAGACAATACTAGGAATCATACAGGGTTTTCCCCATTGGGCCATATGCAGTAGGCATGATGGTATCTGTTGCAGACACAACCTTGTGACCCTTATGTAGTGGATAAACTTGCTTGTCTTTGCTAGATTTTCAGGAGTCCAGTATCTGAAGGGAGTCTCCAAGAAGGCTGGAGAGAGACTTTTCTCAAAGGCATGTAGAGATAGTGCAAGAGGGAATGGCCTTAAACTGAAAGACAGCAGATTTAGATATAAGGAAGGAGTTCTGTGTTGTGGGGGTGATGAGGCACTGGCATGTGTTGGCCTGCGGATATATGGGTGCCCTGTCTCTGGAGGTGTGTAACGCCGGGTTGGATGCACTTTGAGCAGCCAGGTCCAGAGGGAGTTGTTCCTGCCCATTGCAACAAGGTTGGAACCAGGAGCTCTTTGAGGCCCCTTTCAACCCAAACCATTCTATGAAATTCTGTGATATTATACTTACATATTTCAGTTTTAATTCTAGCAAAGAAAGACTTCTGCTCATAATTAGCATAAAATAACATGTGCTTCTTAATGGTGGAATCTTAAGGAATTCTAGGATGATAGATTTCGAATTTCTTTTTTACCAATTTGCATTTTGTTTACAGGAAGAACAAATATTCTTAAGACCTGTGTTTTTCAGTGATATAAACTAGCACTTACACTTAATGTTAATTGGCCTTTAATTATTTACCAGTTTGTTTGATATTAGTAGCTAAGAAATAGTTATAAGTGTCAACAAACTTACTTGTTCTGCAGTGTCTACTACATGAGGTGTATGTGTGCTTTGAAACTAGAGGACATTTGATTGTGTGACGACTGAATGATGATGATGAAGAAAATGCTCCAGGGAAATGAGGCAAGTAGTGGACTGTGATGCCTGTGTCCATTCTGAGAGCTTTTGAACTCACTGGCTAATTTCAGAGAAATTGGAAAGGAGTGGAGACTTCAAAAGTTGTTGGGCTTTGGGGTTTTTTAATTATAATTTGGTTAAAGAATAGTATCTCCATGGAGCAATATTCTTCCAAATGTTCTGATCTATAAGGAGCAAAAAATGAAAATGTTGTACTGTTTAGGGGACTACTGCATGAATGAGAGATTTAAGGTAGTTCTACAATGTTAAGGACCCACAGTGGAAAGAGGAAATTGCAATTGTTGTGATGAGTTGAAATAAAACAGAAAATAGTAAGAAACCAATCATAATCAATTATCGTGATCAAGTAATCATAATAATACACAAATAATTGGTTTAGACATTTCATTAATCTTTCTTTTCAGGAAAAGTTGTGTATAGCAGTGTAAATCCTTCAAAATGTCGCACTATTTCCATGTTAACAAGTAGGACTTGTGCCAAAAGTGTGTAAATGTTTTCTTCATTTTTCTCTAATTGAATGTATACCTAGATAATAACAGAAAAAAAGCAAGTTCTTGGCAGAACCCACAGTCAGCAAGGTCCAGTAATTTTTTGGAAGCCATCTTGCTGCTGGTGAATAGCATGGTACAGTTTCAGTGTGACTGCATAACTGAAAAATTGAGATTGAAAAGGCTTAAGAAACAAAATTCTTTTGTAATTTGGGCATCCTATTACTGTGTGGGATTGCTGCATTTCGATTTCTGTTGAAGGAAGAATTGGTTGGGGTGAAGGAAGGAGGGTGGGTGCAGAGGAATTAGAAAACAGAAAATTGGAACAAAGTGAAACAGTGAAGACTAGAGTTTTTGGGAAAGAAGAAAATGCAGTATTTCTTACCATTTTCTACTTGTTGAATTCATTGAAACAAAGGAAAGCTAAGTCATAGAATTAAAATTTGAGTTTTGCAGTTCCATATGCACTATGTATGGCCTTACTTTTGAAAGGTTTGTCTGTATTAAGCCTAATTGTATTCTCCAGTTGTGCTTACTCTTACAAGCATGCAGGCTGAAGGAATTGTTTTGAAAACCTGTTGCTGTCTTGAATATGTTTCTTATTTTAAAAAGCTTTCTAAGAAATTTCAGGTGTCTTACCACAGAATAGCTTCCAAAGTTAAGCTTTTCTGGAAACGTTTGCTAGATGGCAGCACATAATCATCAACTACCATGGATAAGGGCAAGTTTAAAGGGAGATAGCTCATGTTTAATGTGAAAAAATATCCTTGTTGATCAGCAATACACAATAGTATGGAACAGAAGCTGTTGAATGGGAACCCTATATTTCTAGGGTTTTTTTCAGAACCTGTGCTTAAATTATTTTGTTCTATTTGTTCTATTCTCCTATCAATATTCTATTAGTGCAACAAATACAGTTATCTTTCTAGCCTCCCCACCCCTTTTTTTTTTTTGAATGGTATTCTGTTTGCAGCTACCTCAAGGAGCTATGCTGCAGAAAGTGCATGAAGCTAATGCAAATGAAGTCTGTATACAGTGTTTTAAAAATAGGTGTTCTATTGTGTACCTTCATGAATACTGTAATGGCTGAAGTTGAATATTAGTAAGTCATCATATTATGTAAAGCAAATTCTTAGAGTTGAGGGTTGTTTCTATCTGTGGGACATGTGAATCAAATTTTCCAAACTTGATTGAATATTGAAGCTTGGGTATCAGGTGAATTTTTTATCTTAAATTTGTAATAATTAATCACATGCAGACAAAATAATTTTTTTCTGTGTTTACAAAGCTACAGCTTTTAGATAATAAAAGCAGATATCTGCATAATGCTTGTCATCCATGATAGAATTGTTCTTTTTTTTTTTTTCCTGAAAGGTGGGATCAAAATAAAACCATATCTTGAGAGTTATTTATGTACACACATATTTTTCAGCCTTCCAAGCAAAGTCCAGAATTAAAATTGTTATGTAGGGAGCTTAGTAATGAAGCTCAGGGTGATGAATTCCATTCATAGTATTTTGGGTCCCAGCACTTTGTATTGTGATGATATTCATGGCAACACTTAGCTCTGTTACTCTTTAGATTTAGGGCTGACATCCTGGCCTCAGATTTAGGTGGGCAGCAGTTTAGGTAATGGCATCATTAGAAAGCAGTCTGGACATGTGAATTAAGAAGTTAGGTTGGTGTATGGGAAAGTCAAGTATAAATAGCGTGGCTGATAATGAAAAGTATCAGACAAAAAGGTTATGGGGAATAACCTTAACTTAGGGAGAAAGACTGACATACAGTCTCTGAAAGTCTGAAACTGCATTCTTGGGTTTTAGCTGTAGTTCAGTAATTATACAGAACTATAGCTGTAATTATTTAATCTTTTATCACAGTGCAAACGGAAGTAAATGTATATTTGGAGATGCTTATATAAAGACTTCAGTTGTCTTGGTGTTGCATGGGTAGGTGTTGTGTTTGTCCTTAGGTATTCAGGCATAAGTAAGATAAAAAACTAAAAGGAAAGATCTATTGAAATTGCATTTTACATGTGTTTATTCACAAATGGAAGAAAATTCAAGTACATCCTTCTATAAGTAAGTAATTTTTGGTCACCAAAGTTTCTATATAGAAGTAAGGAGAAGGTGGTCTGAATGGAATATCAGGAACGATTAGGGAGTGGGAAATTTGAGTGGGTCATTCATTCTTCCTGAAGCTGAATTGATTTCTATAACCAAGAACTGCCTCATGATTTTTGTAAGGTGCACTAAATGTGAAAGATCTGAGTATTTACTCATGCTAATTCTTAGTGTATTTTATATTTCCAGGTTTTATACAATGCATCCAGCATGCTTTTATAAATATTTTTGAATTAATAGAAAATAGGATTAACTTAAAGTTTTTTAGTCTTTGAATGGTCACCATTTTTGCAAGAAGCATTCTGAACAAAGTGAGTTTAATACTTCACTGAGGTATTTATTTGCAGTTAGTTAAGATCTTCCTTATTTTCAGCCTTCTTCGGCATTATGTATGACTGGATTGACACTCAGATGTCATGTACCTCTCTGTGGTTTTGTTGGCTTAGGATGATGCTAGATTAGACATACAATTCAAAGTTATGTTTATTCATGGTCTGTTGTTTTTTTACACAGATTTTATTCTATAGAAACTGGGAGAGTTTTTGACACTGAAGCATCTCTCATGTAACTCTTTTTATGGAGAACGGCTTTGCTGTTCAGGCAGATGAGATGTGCCCCTGATGGAGTTTTTCAGCTGGTTTCATGAGCATCTGGGCTTGGTGCTTCTGAATTTGGGGCTTCTCAATCAGCCATTCCAGCCACATGGTCTTGCCTCTCTTTACTGTGATCATAAGAAGTTTGTTGCTAGAGTAGTTTTCTACTACAGGTTGATGGTAGCAGGGTCTTACAAGTGAGGGGGAGCAGCAGGAACGTGGCACCTGAGATGAGTGAGATGGGCACAGAGGTGGAGAAATGGACTATCCCACCCCAGTGAGTGAGCTGTTTGGTTGGCTGATAGAGCTGCGCTGTTTTCATCTCACTTACATGTTTCTCTTTAAGTAGTGGGTTTCTGTGAAATAAACATAAGATTTGGGGAGGGCACTGAACGAACAAAACCTAAAATAGGGTGATATAAAGTGTACAGTTATGTTGTCTGGCAGGTGTTTGTTACAGAAGTTAACTAGTGGTCAAGGCTGTGAAGGCAGGAGGGTTAGAGAGTTCAAAGGGCAAGCCACAGGAGCCCTTATATTTGCCTAATCTTGATAGCTTTGCATAATGAGCTCCTAGAAGATTAGCTAAAAATCAGCTTGAAAGAAGAATCTTACAATTTCGGCGGTGTCTAGGTATACAGGTGCCTAGGATGCTCTGTGGTCAGAATTGAAGCTATGACTGGATATTGGCACTGCCAAGATCTGCTTCTCCTGGACAATTTGTGATCCTAAATATTTCCTTGAACCTGGTCCTACAATCTCTTATATGTCACTAATTTTTTTTTTTTTTTTGGGAAATGTGACCACGGGGGAAAAGAATGGTCTCTCACCTGTTGCAAAAGAGTAAGTTGCAGTCCGGTAAGAAGTAGAGGAAAATTTAATATTTGAATTATATTTCCAGTGATAATTAAGAAATTAACACTTGGGCCCTCATGGGCTTTCTTTAAAAATGCTTTTTGCAGTCATGGGCAAGCTGATGTGGGCGTTCAGGTTTTTAGTGCATTAGATCCAACAATCCAAATGGCATCTGTTACCTAAGGTATGTTGTGATATTATAAAGTATATTCCTAAGCCTTCCTTACAGTGATGGAAAAGAATCCTAGATAGAAACTTTGAAAATAACACTGACAGAGTGCTGTAGACACTACTCTGTGTAAGGAAGTCCAAAATACTGAGCAGCCAGTCCAGTGCAGTGCTTTATTTCTCACTGAAATAAAGTACCTACCCCCAAAGATCTGTTTTTATGCTATCCCCTGGACTATGTGGTAATCAAAGAATCCCTTAGGGCAATTCAATATTTGTGTCTGTTCTCTTTATATAAAGGGAAGTGAGACTTGAAGTGAGGCATCTGACCAGTTACTTGGTATTGGACTGAGTTGTGGGATGTCTTACTGCCCATAATTCAAAATATGGTCTTGTCCTTTCAGGCATGAAGCTGTCTGATGGAGGAAACTTTTTAGTTTTAATGGCTTAGTTGTTACGAAACTTTCCAGTAATTGAGAAAGCTGATAAATAGGTTCCCTCAGTCTGAGGTGAGCTGAATCATGTGAATCTCAATGACCAGCAGAGTGCACTAATCACAAATACTGTTGCTGGGCTACTGTCTGGCAAAGAAGGCTGCTTTTGTGGAGTGAGGGGAGCCTGGTCATGTATTTCACCAATGGGAGCATTTCCATAGCAAAAGTCCTTGACCGTGCTCCAAGGGCTGCTTATCCAACAATTAGCATAAAATACATGAGCTCCCTGAAAGGAAAAACTGGAACTGACTTTCTTTACTCCTGAGAAAATTCTTCTTGCTGGCCCATAGATAAGTTCTCTTTTGCTATTTTCTCTGTGATTTACAAGCTGTATTTCATCCAGCACCTATACAGTATGCTGGCCAAGCCATTTTCTTGATGTAGAAGTATTTACCTTAGACTCCTATACCAAGTTTTTCTTTTCTGTTATGTGTTCCAGCATCTAGACTGTTTTTCAAATGGCAGACACCAGTTCTTGTACTTTTCTGAGCTATCTGCCAGTATGGTCCAGATGTATCACAGAGTCTCTGTCTCTTTGTCAACTTAAGCTGGCTTGAAGTTCGTCTGTGACCACTTCAAAATTATTCTTAAGGTAGAGTAGCCAGCACTTGGATACTTCTGAAAAAGTATGGGTGGGATGCTTTGTGGTCAAACTGAAGCCGTGGATGACTATTGGCACTGCCAAGATCCGTGTATCCCTGGCTCGCACATGGTCTTAAATACTTCCTTGAAGCTGGTTCTGCATTCTCTTAAATGTCACTAAAGTCAGTCTAAAGTCTTGGATGAACAAATTATGAGAACTGAGGAAAGATAAATTTCTGCATGATTCAAAACTAAATAGCTAATCTTTTCCATCAGTTCATTTCTTAGTATACTGGCAAATCACTGCATTTTTTCTGTATATTGCAAGTCTATGCAAAGTTGGAAAGCAAACACGGCTTTCTTTTTAAACTCTGGAATACTTGGCAGCAGTTATTTTAGCTCTATGGAAATGCATGTAAAAATTCTTGCCTTAGTTATGTTACTAATAAATAATTGTAGGCACAACAGTTCCTTGAAGAAGAAAGTTGTGCTACATAGGGCTTGATTCCTGCTTAAAACAGTTCAAGTGTTAAATTGCTGACATTCTTTTGCAGACCATGTAAATGTCCTAAGGAAAAAGTCTTTCGAAAGGTTATGAAATTTCCAAACTTATACTCTGTGAGATAAAATTCTGAGGAATTGTGGCTTTTTTTTTTCCTAGGAACTATTCCAGCAGCTGTTTCTAAAGTTTTTAGGGTTGCCACATCATCAGTTTTACTAATATTAGCAGCAAATTCTGATCTGCCTGCTCTTCACACAGATTTTTTTCAGCAGATTACTGAAGCAATTAGCCATGGCTAACAAGGCAGTTTTTTATTTCTGACAGTATTGTATATACCCGTTATCAGGCTGCTTTACTTGGGGACAGTAATGAAAACTTTTTCTTAGCTCAAGTGGTTTATATAAAGTGTGTGTGGTAGGCCATGTAGGCTAGTAAGATGCTCTCATAAAACAAAAACATCTGTGGTTCCTTGGTGTGGTAGTGTACAATAATGAAAAAAACATGCAAACGGTCTTGGGAAACTTCGTAACTTTTACTTTAAAGGAACTGTGAGGTACTTGCAGTACACAGTGTAGTTTTTTTATTAAATGTAATTTATGGCTATATATGCCGAGTAAGACACAATTTAAAAATAGTTCTATTACAGTAAATGTGCGTAATTGCTTACTGCTCTCCTTGCAGAGGTCTTTCAGCAGCCTTTACGTTGTAGGATCTGGAACTTGTTGCTAAATGAAGAAGGGAGCAAGGCTGAAATGGGTGTAGAATGGAAGCTGTGGTGTTAGACATTTTCGTAATAGAATTTGGGGGCTTTGTGGAGGAGATGTTCCTAGAATGAGAATAGTAGTCAATTTTCCTAGAATGAGAATAGTAGTCAATTGTGAATTCATTGCAAATTGCTCATTCATATGCAATGATAGAATTCTTTCCAGTTTGTCTTGCTGCAGAGAGGTCAGTAGTAAAGAGCAATTAACAGAAGTAAAGTGGCCAACTACTAAATTCAGTGACTCTTTTGAATGTTTTTCAAGTCCTATAAAGTAAAGAGATATAAAATTCTTGCAGTGATTTTATATGAATAAAAATTACCATTATGTTATTTCCTTTGCAAAGAAGAGTCACAGTGAATACCTGTTCATTCATATGGTATTTAATACCAAATGAAACTGTGCATAGAAAAAGAAGCTGAGGTGGATTGCTTTCTGCACCTATCTGAAAAGAGGTTGTAGTGAGGTGGGGATTGGTCTCTTTTCAGAAGTAACTGGACAAGAGGAAATGGCATAAAGTTGTGCCAGATTGGCTGTTAGGGAAGATTTCTTCACCTAAGGGGTTGTCAAGCACTGCAGCAGGATGCTCTGGGTGGTGGTTGAGTCATCATTCCTGGAAGTATTTAAAGACATGTAGATGTTGCACTTAGGGGCATGGTTCAGTGGTTGGCTTGGCAGTGTTTGGTTTATGGTTAGGCTTTATCATCTTAAAGGTATTTTTCAATGTAAATGATTCTGTGAATTCTCTTTGCTGTTTTATGAGGACACACATGAGAAAACATAAGGTCATGTACAGGTATGTTAATGTAGGAAGAGGTGAGGAGATAAAAGCTGTTTGCAGGAGAGGCTGGTTAGAACTGTTCTCAATAGCTACTGGTTCAAAGGAATGAGTGGTGGATTTCATCCAGAGGCAAGTCTCAGAGGAAATGCTGCAGAGGTTGTGAATAGCACAAGGGGGCATACCTTACATGGATAAGATAGGAATTTGGAACAATATAAAACAAAAGGTCAGTTTAGGTGATTGCTTGCTCATGCAGGTGAGGGGTAGGGCAGGGAAGAATGAAGGAAGGGGCTCATAAGTATTTAAATATTAAAACAGACAAAAATGATGGGTAGGTGATGAAGTGTGTTGAACAAGATGAAATAGGTTTAGGAATGAGGAGACCTTATAAGGATGGGAAAAGGGAAATCAGTTTGGTAAGAAAAACCTAGAGATTGAAAGAGGTGGCAAGCTTCAGAAGAAGGAAATTTTCCAAGAGAACCAGCACTTGGTGTGGAAGAGAAGTTGTCAATGTTTGGACAGTGAATGTACCATTGGGCAGACAGGTGAGAGTACTTGTTCTATCACAACAAAAAGATTTTTAGCAAGGACCTTTAAGTTTTGCTCCAAGTTGTTAGTAAGTAGTACTGGGATAGTTGTGTACAAATTTCTTGTAGATTTGGTATCTTGGCAACTGATGGAGAACAACTTGTGGAAAGGTATTTAAATTAATGAATAGATGTCAGACATCTGGCAGGGATATTTTAAGCACTTTATTCCTTCTACTTTTCGTACTTGTCCTTTTCCCCAGTTTCTATTGATTCCATGAAGAAACTTCTAGGAAGAATGCAGATTACTAGATTTTTTGGGGTTTTCTTAACCACTGACTTTCCCATGTGTTTGTTTTTATGAGAAATTCTCATCATGAAATTGTTTTTCTTTAAACTGATCTGAGGGAATAAGGAACACTAACTGGTGTAGCAAGGTAATTCTCAATTCCCACTAGCAAGAATTCTTCCCGTCCTTCCAAAAAGATTGAAGAGTAGCTTATATGGTAGTGCCACTTAAAAAAATTCTTTCTGAATTTTTTTTGCATAAATCAATAACTGCTGACTGAGAGAAAGTTCTCACAAAAACTGTAAGTCATAGAAATCCAGTAGCAGAAAGCACCTTAAGGAATGAGCAGTTTTTCTGTGAGAAGTAGGATAGTATTTCAGAGTTTGTCAGGCCAATAATACTGCAGCATGTTTGAAGCCAGAGGAAATTTACCTCACATTCTGGTGATGTTCATAGTCTTTGGCTCAATAATGATCCTGTTTGGAAGTGTAAGTCAGAAAGATCTGTGATGCAAATTTGGATTTCCCTTATATTACATTTTTATCAGAGTGTGTTTCCTGAGGCCATGGCTTTTGCTGGTCACTGGCATACCCTGGGTCTGAACAGAGGTTGAACTTGTACTCACTGGATGCATTTTGATACCTGCTTTCTATATGCATGTCAGGTGTCTGTGCTAGGAGCAGATGAAAAGTTAGACTTGATAGTCTGTTAGTAAAAAGAGTTTCATGCTTCTTCAAAGAAATTTGGGGGTGATAGCATTTTTTGAATAAGAAGACGGATCTTTTCTTAAGAAGAAAGGCAAAAGTAGCAAATACTGTGAAAGTCATATACCACAAACACATCTTTTCGGTTGTTTCCCTATTTTCTTTTTCTTTTTTCTTTTTTTTAATAAAGGATTTTACCTTTAAAAATGTGGATACTTAATCCTTATTATCTGTTTCTCAATAGCTTTTTTCCCAGGCATAAGAAGAAAGTGGTTATGATCTTTTTTAATTTTTTTTTTCCTCCTGAAACTCAACTCACTAATTTTGATTTGATCAGTGTTTTGGGTTTAACATCATTCCACACTTTTCTTATTATGCCATTCCATAACATACCACTCTATTTACTTCCTGAGTGAAAGTTTCTGTTTTGGTCTTGTGATGCTGCTTATACAGATGATTTCTTTGTCTTTCTAAATGTTACACATGTCATATCAGAATATCAGACAAGAAAGCACAGTCTTGGAAGATGCAAATACGAGGTGAAAAGCTTTTATTGTTATTTTAAAACACACTTGCACGACTGAAATTTCTTCAGGTTGTGAGGAGGGTGTAATAGAGCTTCTTATTCCTCCAGAATGTATCAATACTGGTGATGCTTACTCATATCATGAAAATTAGCTGTAACTGTTGCAAGATGTAACTTGAGGCGTGGTTTGCTTCTATCCGGAACACTGACTTCTGCATGAGCAGCGGAAGTTGATAGATGTTCCTTTTGTTGATAGTTGATCATTCCTATTTTTAATGGGCATTTTCACATATCTAAATAGCCTTCCAGCCTTTTTCCAGTACTTGGGCCTCTTCTTACTTGTGTTGACACAGGACAAACTTTACAGAGGAGTTTGAAGAAAAATAGTTTAAATTTTAAAACAAAAGTTATTTTTTTATCATAGTAAGATCAGTTGCTTTTATAATGCAGGCTAAATGTATATTTATGGTCAATCTAAAAATTGTGATATTTAGCTAGATTTTTATCGTTCAGATTTAGGGAGAAATGTAAAATAATTTAGTAGGTATTTCTCTAACTTCATCACTCCTCTTCTGGTGCTGTTCTGTTTTGTTTAATGAATCTGAAACCATTTTTCCTTAATTATTTTCTTGCACAACTATATAGTGACATTGAAGTATAAATTTTGAAATGGATGAGTCTTACTACAAAATGAGTGTTTATGTTGAATGACAGATAATAATGATGATGCATTTCCTGGTAATATTAAGATACAAGTATTTGTCAAATACTTGTACTGTACAGGTACAGTACGGGGCTGTAACATTGCACCGGCTTCCTATTCTTTTCCTGGCCTCTTGGTGGGTGAGACTAGTGCAAGCTGAGGGCAATTGAAGTAGCTATAAAAGTGTCTCTTTTTTCATGAAGTGTCTTGCACAGAAGAAGCTCTCCTCCTTAAATCCCATTCAGCAAGTCATTAGTGTTCTAATTACCCTTGAAGTTTCAATCACCAGATTAAATCATCAGTACAAACAATGTGGTAAAAATAAAATGTATTATGTGCGTAAGTTGAAAACCAGTGATGCCTGGCATGTTACAGCTTTGAGTCCAGTATTCTGTAAAACTTCATATAGATTATCACCAGTTAGGATGATATCTATGTCATCTATTTTAGTCTCTCTAAAAAGAGTCTCAGTTTCTTTTTAGTTTTCAGTGTGTTATCCTTGGAGTTACTCTTTCGGAGTGTTCGCGGTAACTGTAGTTATGGCCTGTCTTACCTGCCTGTTTGGACAGTCAGGAGAAGGTGTTCTGTGGCTGTTTCAGAACCACGTGTGCTGGAGAGTGAGTATGCATGTACTGTTCTCAGCCAGAATGGAAAAGATTTTAATTCTGCTTGTGTACTTCTTCCATGCTAGCCATGCTGATGTTATTTCACAACTCTTACATGGCTGCCAGTTTTCACAAAACATGTAGGAGCTCTGGCCTGTGATGGTTGGTCAACCATGATTTCAGTTTACTAAGCCCAAAAGCACCAGATATGGATACTGACAGACAGTGTGCTGACAAACCTAACATTCTCAGATACCAGGCTAACAAATATAATTTCAGAATACACAGTTTGGATACTCCACTCTTTCACAATAGATGAGAAAAGTTGCAACGTATTAGCAGTCAAAACTTGGAGTTTTTTTGTGGTGACTTGGAAGGCTGTACCACCATTTATATTAACATCTCTTAATCCCAAGACAAAGTAGTCACACCACCAAACACAAACACACTTCCAAATTTATACTGGAATCACTGTGGTTCAGTTTCTGTATTTGCTATAGAGAAAGGTTCCTACCCAATTTTGACACAATTTTCTTTTCATGATGGCAGTTCAACTCTGCATGTTTGGATCATGTTTGTGACCTGTATAGTTGATGTAAAAAATTACACAGATTGTCAGGCATTGCAGTCAAGTTGTGGCATCATGCTTCAGATTATGCAAGTAATGTTGACATTCATAATATTGCTTTGTGATCAGTGCTCTTTTCCAGCTGCTTTTAAAAGATTAACCATTTGAAGAGGGGTAAAAGTCTTCAGCATTCTTACTATTTATTTATTATGAGATGTGTTCACCCTCATAATTCTTACATCACTGCTACAGCTTCTCTGCACCTTCTGCTGTTACTGTCTTCATGTAAAGGCAAAGGTTAAGGAGGCATGAAATTCTCACGTGACTTCTAGTTAGAGCTCTGGTCTAATTAAGAAGTCCCATACCCTGGAGCCCATTGAATGGATACCGTGATCACTTCCTCCTTCAACATTCCATGGAAATATTTTTAGCAGAGTGATACCTGGGGGTTTTCAAACTTGCATTCAGCTGATCAATTAAATACCTTAGAGTTAGAAATTACCTTCAGGTAGTCCTCTGTTTTGGAAAGCATGTATAGTTTCTACTTCCATGTGGTTATATATGCAGTGATATATCTAATATAGCATCTTGAGACTAGTGTATAACAGTTACTTCTTATCTGGATGTTTACAACTATTGATGTGTATTTAGAGTTTAGAAATATGTCTAGCCATCTCATGATCCTGTTTGAGACTTGACTGCCTTCTGAAGTACTGCATAGATTCTGACTCCTTCCAGTGAGACCCTGGCTTTGAAGCAGTAGATCCATTAAAGTTTGGTCTTTGGCAATGATCAAGTAACTCCAGCCTTACTCCCTCCCAACTATCATATATTTGGAATTGCTTTTCTAAACCTTTAGATGAAAATGATCTTTTCCAGCATTTCGAAGTACTCACTGTGGTTTCCACTTGGAGAAATTACACTAGAAGTGACAACTGTTCTCCATGCAGGAGGAAATACAGCACTATATTGAATAAAGAAACTCATATTTCAGTGCTTTAGTTGAGAAAGTAAAGAGAAAGCAGCATGGGCAGACTGTGGAGGAAGGGTTTGACAGTAACTCACAAGGGGTGTGTGCATTACTTTTCTTGTAAGGAGGGTGGAGTTTTGGCCAAGTGGGCGGTGTGGGTTTTTTTTTCATTCATCCTTAGCAAACCCCTTGGGAAACCTGGCAGGGTGAGTACCCAGAGGCCTGAGAAGCTGCAGGTGTTTTGATTTCTGGATGCTCAAGCTAGCGGTAACGTTTCTGCCTGGTTTGGACAGCAGGATGCAATATTTTAATCCAGAAGAATTTAACTCATGTTTCAAGAATTTTTGTACACTTTGATTGTTGTATTGGGATGGAATTGAATTCACTTGATTGAAACCTCTTCTCAGGTAGCTGTGGATGGCTAAGGCAATGTTAACACCACGCTGGTATGGCACAAACAGTAACTGAAAAACTGTGAACAACCTTAGCATTTTCTATGTTGGGATTTGATCTTTAGATTATATAAAGGGATAGCTCATTTATTGTAGTCTGATTTGTTGTGGTCCATCTTTCTATCTTCTGTATGTTCTTACTTTGCTCTTTTGTGCTGGAACTGGCTAACATTTATGTGACCATAAGGGAAAACATTTCAGGAAACTGATCTGGCTGAAAATTCACCTTGTTTTGGTTTTTTTATATGTTCTTTTTTGTGGTATATATTTGTTTAAAACTGTTCCGGAACTGAACACTGATACTTCACACAGATGGGTTTATGTTGTTTCTTGCTGCCTTTGCCACTCTACTTATACGTGTTTTTATAATGCAAATGTATGAAGCTGTATTAAGTCTTTCTGCCTATTTCCATGTATTTTGACATGTATAAAATATATACTGTAATACAGGGATTCTTTTTGCAAAAAGAAAAAAGGAAACTTGGAAATTGCTAACTTCTCCTAAGAATCTAAAAGCCATTAGATCTTTAAAGCTGGCATTCCAGATAATAGAGAGAAATATTTATAATGAAATTCCAGAAACATTTTTTCACTTAGATTATTCACTCAAAAGATTATGTACTATTGTTAGTTCTGGCTAATATGTGATCCAACGGCAGGTGTTTTGAATTTTAAAACTCTGTGTTGCCAAATACCACCAAAAAATTAACGTTGAGAATACTCTGTTGGCATGGTAATTTTTTGGTTAGAAGAGTGCCAAGTAACTATAAAGTGAAACCAATGCTTTTGATGTGCCCTAAAATGAGGAAGGGAAAGATCAGTGAGAACTGAAACATTATTGAGTTCCATGTTTTTTTGTAGGTGTTGGAGAAACCTTGAATATTCAACTTACACACATTTCACTTTCTTTTTATTACTTGGTTTTTTTAAGCTGAATTTCTTGCTTTGGCACTTGTTGATGTGTAATTAAGGCAATTTGTATAAATTACTATTGTGTACCTATGGACATATATAAATAATTTTTTCCTTTTGCGTTGAGCCATTTTGATCCTAGTAGTTGAGGCTCTCATTTCAACCTCCTAGGGTTCTCTTGGCATGAAGGGAATGTATGAGGAGGAGTATACTTCAGAGGACTGAAGCATATCCTGTACCTGCAATTTCATCTTTTTCCTGGTATATGGTAACTTGTCAATAGCAATATGATAGGCAATATTTAAAATAGACTCTCCTGCGATAGAATTAGCAGCCTTGGTTCTTGATATTTTCTCGTTTTTATCCCACTCTCGCATGGGGAGAGTCACATAAATCCTGTTAGCCTGGAGAGTAGAGTAAGAAATTGAAATGGAAAAGCAAGCTCAGAACTACCCTCTTTTTTCCCAGCCATCAAGTGATAGAAAAGCCATAAGAGACCTTACATTGCACAGTGAATTTGGATGTGTCTGTGTAAAATTACAGAACACTGCTTTAGGAACATCATTTTCAAATTGTAAAAGAAATAGTTTTGCAGTTGTGTCTGCAAAATTGTCTTGTTAAAGACAGTTTTCATTTAGGGGAGAGACTTACCATGTTGAGGGAGAAGGCTGGAGGCCTCTGTTTAATGGCTGTGTGTTCAACATTATGGATATTTCAAAGTGTTATAAACTCTCCCAGTTAGGCTTTTGTTTTCGCTAGATGAGGTTAGATGCCGTGTCCTTCCTTGGAAGCGAACAGAATGATTTGGCTTTTCTGGTTGCTTGTCCCAGTTCTGGTACAAGAAGACTGGTACAAGATTAGACTGTGTGCTGGCATAAAGTAGAAGAAATTCTGGTCTGTCTAGTGCTGGGTTGTTTAAGGATTTAATAATTTAAGTGCATTATTGGGTCAGGACCAAAATACTCAGTACCTCATGGGCTGAAGCCCAAGAAGAGCAGTTGTGTGTGCTTCAGACTGCTCCGAAGAAAAGGACGTGTCCATCAGTTTATTGGCTTTCTTGCATTTTGGATAGCTGGTGCTGACTGTGTAAGTTAATTTCTATTAACTTTAGTTTAGAATTTAAGACATTCTAGATCCTTCAGGTATTTTTATATACAATATTCGCTTTTATATGTGGTAGTGTAAAAAACCGTTTCCTTCACAGTTGGTCTAGTACGTCAGTGTTTTTTGAATAAAATGCATTCAAACAAGTCATAGGCAGAAACATACTAGCGCTTCTCTTAATCCGTTGAATTTTTTTTTTAATAATGGTTTGGTTTTGTGATTTTTTTTTTGTGAAGTACAGTTGATACTATAGTTCAGAGTAGACACATACCTTTCTTTATACATATACAGATCTTGAGTCACACTTTCCTTTATTTTTTTCTAATTGGCTGAACACTAGCTTAGTTTGGAATCATGCTGCTTGTACAGACCTCAAAACAAGTTTCAGGAGTGGCCAAGTATAACATTTTATTCTAATGCAATGTTCGTTTGAGAACTTTGCTCCTGTTGTCTTAAAAATGTGAAGGCAGATATCTTTGACTAGTCATGTGAATTTGAATGTATAATTGTACCTACACTATCATTTTATCCATGTTCCTTGGTGTGTTTTTTGTGCCATCTCTAATATGAGGACTGTTCTGTTGTAATACAGACTTTCAGAACTTAAACTAGACTTCTTGATGTTGTTATACCTGAAAATGCCTTATATTTTTCTTAAAGAAACTTGAAATTTTTCAAACAAACTTTTTTGGAACAGCTTAATTATGTGAGAGGCTCTTAAAATAACTTTCTATTCTATTGCACATGTGTTTTGTCTTGTTTTATGTACAATAACAATGTCCCATTAATTTCAAAGGGATAATGTCTGTGATCAGAAGCCCTTTCCAGGCAGTCTGACACTGATTTAGGAACTGATTCACCCCTTCCAAGACTTTTCTTAGTCCAAATTAATCTGTGAGTGTCATAGTTTCATACCAATGTCAAAACGGAACTATTTAATGAAAATGACCTAGAGAAGACTTAGTGATCAAAAGTAATCCTGTGTCAGTTTCTTTCTGAGCTGGAGAGGGGCTTGGGCATGCTGAGGATTGGGATAAATCTCTGGGAATGGCTATTAACCCTTTGGAGCCAGGTATAACCTGAAGCAGAAAGGCAGAGTAGGTGAAGCTATTAGTTTCTTCCTTTCTCAGGGAGAAAGTCTGGGCTGTGAATTTTGGGTTGAATACAGTTCTCGTGATGTCTTTAAACACACACTTGTTATTTATTATTTGCTAGAAATCACCCTCTTGGTTTGGTATGTACCCTCTGATGCCTTTGTACTGTGTCAGTGGTACCCATCCATTAAAGCTGGGGCTGTTTTCATTGCCAGATGAGTACTTGGGAGCGTTGTGCCAAGTATCACATTAATGCAGGCTGTGCTGAAGCCAGCAATTCCTGTTACAATCTCCCTCAGTAATGTGTGCTCCCTGGAAAGGGTGAATTGGCTGAGAGTTTCTAGTTCATGTCTGGCTTGTCATCTGCTGATCCCCTGCTGTGCTCTTTGTTTGGCCTTTCTTGGAAGGGCAGCAGCAACTTCCATCTGCCTGTGGCTGGAAATGGTTTGTGGCAGTGCTTACTGCAGGTGGAAAGCTGTTGGGTTGGTGGATCCCTCTCTTTGTGGAATATCATCAGCCATGGAATTTTCTGGATTTCATCTTTGTTTAGCATCAGTAGTGATATAAATGCATTATTCTGTGAAAAGGCAGTGTCAAATGGATGATTTTGCTTCATAACCATAGCTTTTGAAACATGCTTATGTGCATTCATGCTAGCATATGTTACTACCTAGGCTTGTTTTCAAAAGTGAGTTAATTTCTTTTATGATTTCTTTTTTATTTAATAACTGATATGTAGTCTATATCTCATCTTACTTAGATATCATCTATTATTAATAATTCGTGAACGTAGACATTTGGTAGCATTAATGAGTAGGAATGGCTTAACTGTCTCATAAATAGTATTTCCCAACAAAATAAAAAAATGTCTTCAACAAAGGAAAGCATTTCTTGTTCTTTTTTCAAAAAAATCCTTGAAGTGTTTATTTCCACATACAATTGCAGACTTCCTTAATTTCCAGGAATCCTAGATGCTATTGATAGAAGAAATGGTTTGGTTTGTGTTTTGTTTGTTTATAATTATTCTTTTGTGCTTACTGTGACTGTTGAGTAGATTAAAAATCGTTATTGCCTAGTCTTAAAGCATTAAGTCTGATCCTGACTTAGACTGTAGCCTTTTTCTGTTTCAGTGCAAAGACTTCTCCTTTGTCTTACAGCCTTTTCTTGAACTATTTATAAAAATACCTTATTATGAATAAATGTTTGTTATTATTTTTTGAAAATCCTGACTATTCTTGGTGGGTAGTTTTTTTGTTGTGGGGTTGTGTTGTTGTTGTTGTTGATTTGGTGTAGTTGATTTTTTTTCCTACTGGTGACAAAGTTGCCTCTCTCACTTTGTAACACCAGGGCCTACCCTGGTGGTCTAAATCCCATGGTTTCAGGCACACTGAAAATCTGAAGCTTAACTTTTTTGATTTCTTTCCCAAAGAGCTGACTGCTTTCTTGAGAACGTTTTGAGTACTTCCAAGAAGAGAGTTGATGCATGCTGTCCCGTGTGAAAGAAGTGACTGGATTACATAAATTGATATTCCTAGTCTGCCAAAGAGTGAATACCTTCCCTCATTCCTGCTGTCATGTCTGTAGTATACAGCCTTCATTGGCTGGCAGCAGAGGAGGCTGAAGTTTGGCTCTTGTAGGCCCTGGAAACATGCTGTGTATGCATTAATATTTCTATTAAAAAATACCTGACAAAATACTTCTGAGAGAAAGTTAAATATACTTCATGTTTGCATACACAGTAACTAATATGTAAAGTATGAGTTACTTAAATTCCAGTATGTTTCTGGCTTGTGAATGTTTTTAGTGGTTTGTTAAAAAAAAGGGAAAATAAAAAAAACTAAACTCAAGACAACCTCCCATCCTCAGATCTTCTAAGAAGGCATATCCAATTTGCATCTGACATTCCAAACTCATTGAATGCACATAGTATCAAAGAGGTGTTCAGCCAGAAGCTGCATTATTTTCTTTCTTCCTTTTAGAAGAAGATGCACTATAGGGACCTATGATAATCTCATTCAGTGTCTTATAAAAAATAAATACCTGCATGCCTTGATGGCAGATGGTGATATTATGAGTTTCTTCCTTAGCATGTTTAAGATTTGAGCGGTAATGCTGTGTAGCAGGAATTTGGCACTTGGTGCTTTTTGGCATGGAGTTTCTCCTGTTAGCTGAAGTAGAAATGCTTTTGTAGGTAGACCTGTGTGTACACTTACTTTTACTACGGTAACTGAGGTATGTGCTGACCTTTGCTACAAGAATTTTTGGAACAGGAGAGCACTTTTAGGTCAGTTGGTTTTGTCCCAAAAACCTTTATCTTTTTAGTCCCTATGGTGCAAGTGACTAATGCTGCCCACCCTACAATTCCCCTCCCTTGCTTCTCAGAGGAGCTTCGCGTATTCCTTCGCTTGCCTGGCAGAGGGAAGGCTGACAATCAGCACATGCTCCTCTCTAGAAGTTGTTTTGCACTGCTTCAGCCTTCAGCTAAGCCACTGCTGAATACCATTCAGGGCTTAAGAACTTGATTGAATCAGTCACCTAAGCTACAAATAATCAGTTATGCAAAGTATGTGTTCTACAGTTTTTTGGGTTTTTTTGTTTGTTTGATTGATTGGTTTGTGTTGAATATCGTTTTTATGGTCTCTGCACAGGGTGTTTATTTACCAGCCAGACTCCCCATCACCGGTGTGAAGTACTGCTCTATGAGCTTTGAAGATTTTTCTTTTTTTTTTTTTTTTGGTCAAGCTTGGTGTAGCTTTATAGTACTAATATTCCTCATTGACGTCACTAGGGGGTGCAATCATCATCAGTCTGTCATTTTGATGTTTTCTCTGAGAAATTAGAATAGAAGACTGATGTAAAGAACTTCATTGAGAAAGAGGTGCCAACTTATTTTGAAAGTTATCCCACTGGATAAATTTAAGATAAATTTGGCTTTTGTCAGGAAGATTGATATTTTGTTTGTTTTAGTATTTAATGTTAATTCTAAGTTTAACTGTTAAATACAAAATCTTGATAGACGCAGTAAGATATATATGAATAAATAAGGGGGAGGTTGAGTTGTAAAAAAGTCACTATTGACTCCCTGTATCTCTGAAACGTTCATCATTAGACAGCACCTGGGCTTAAGGTTTTCCATTATGGAATTTAATTGCAAAAGACTGGAAAAGATTTCTTTGTTCATCCTATCTGTTTAATAATAATAATAATAATAATTCTCTTATTAAATAAGAGGGGTGAGAATTAAGACCAAAACATCATTGCCAAATTTTCTTTAAAACTGCCTGCGTTGAATTTGGGAACAGGGTCCTGGGTAGGATGGCAAATTGAGACAGACTATAGTGAGTTAGAAATCACTTGGATTTTTGTTTTCAAGAAAAACTAATTCAAATACATAAAAAAATTTTAATGTTGCCCTGATTTTTTCAGCCTTCTGATGTTTACAGTTTTTGTACTGGAGTTTTGTCACGGATTGTAACATAAACAAGTGGATGTTTTCGCATTCCTCTCTGTGATGGACTTCTAGTTTGACCAGTGGGGTCAGAAAGGTGTCAACCTTATGGCCCAATCGCTGATCAAACTCCAAAAACTATTTAAACCTTAATCCCAAATAAGTGTTCCTCTTTTTTGCTCTCAAAACCTGATGGTGGGATTGTGATTCTTTCGTGTCCATCTGGCAACAATTAAATATTTCAAATTCTGTTCCATTATAAATAATGTTAATTTTGAGAGTCTTTCCTTGAAGCTTCATGATGTTTCATAATGAAAATGCTCTAATGTATTATGCACCAATGCACTTAATATACTGCTGGTGTTTCACTGGGGCAAAAATAAGCAAAGTGAAGGTAAAAGATGAGACTTTTCAAATATCTAGCTCAGCCTAGCTCTAAGAATAATATTAAAGTATGGCTAGTTAGGAATGTCTTGTCTTCTGTTTAGACCTCAGACGCATTTTTAGACTGTTGGTTGTTCTTCCTCTTATGTTTATGGAAGCAGTTTGATTTTAATGGAAATCTGAATTCATTTGAAATGGGATTTGGTTAACATGGAAATGCACTCTTTTCAAAATAGTTCTCTTTGAACTAATTTCTAAAATTTAACTCAATGTAATGAATGTATTGTATATGGACCGTAATCAAGGAAAACACTTTATAATGTCTTCCATATTTCTCACAGGTTGTGAAGATGAGAAAAGATGTGAAGAAGGCCAGAGTCCTCACTATTCGCAGACTAACCAGACACATCGGGAAATTAAAGTCGAAAAAGTCAGTTTTAAATAATTATGGGTTTTTGTGGTTTAAAAATGGGGCAGTATTTTAATTGTTTTCACAAAAATGGAAAAATGGGAGTAAAATGCACTACTCCTAAAACTTAAGGCACTAAAGCAAATAAATTCTATTTGCCTTACATTTACATCATTTTTAGACTAAAAATACTAACTAAAAGGATTTAAATAAAGCAGAAATGGGATGACTTTTTAAAGTGGGTTTTAGTGTGTTGGAAGGTAATCTGAATCAGTTACAAAAACTTCTACAGCATGTCTGAAAGTGTCAGATTTCGTCTTTTAGGTTATCCTGCTGTTGAATTTAAGTTGCACCACATTTTCTCACCGTAGTTGACTTCAGTATTGTGTAACAAAAAATACTTTGTTTGCACAGATATACAGGTCATACTTGATTTTTAGTAATCACTATTACTTAATTCTTACACGAATAGTTTAAGCAATGTTTTGTAGATTATGTTTTTAAAGATTACTGGCCTAACAATTTAACAGATGTATCTCACACCATCTCTTAAGACTGTGTGAGATACATCTGTTATTGTGTTCATAGTGTAAATTGAGCATACTCTCACAATTTTAGCAAGTTGTCCAGAAAAAGGTGCAAGCCCAATGGACTTCCATATTTAAATATTACAGATCTTAAAATATAATTGTATTTGAGGCATTGGTGTCACCTATCCTTGATATGAATTGTGGCTTAGTATTTTCTAATACAGTAACATTTGTTTTTCACATTGTTCTGCTAAATCCTCAGTATTTCCTCTGCCGTTTAGTACAGCAAAAGCATTAGGCTATGTTCAGCTCTTTGCTAAAATGTTCATTTGCCAATAAGCAATGATGGTGTTTATGCACCATCTTCTGATTTTTTAAATTTTGCTATTTAGTATTGCCAGAGAGGAAATAAAGTAACTAAGCTGAGATGTTCTTAATAAAGATAGACTTCACTTGCAGGGGTTCAGAAGACTTGAAATTAAAGAACCAAAAACGAGTTGAGAGATTAATAGAAGAAATCCATGCCATGAAGGTAATGCCATGTTTTGATAATTAAATATTAGAAACAATTTTTTATTAACTAAAAGCTTTGTCTGTTTTCTGTGGCTGCATTTCAGAATTCGAAGTATTTTCAGAGTAAGCTTGAATATTAACATTACTAGCAAATTATGATTGTTTGCATTTGTCAAGGTGTTAAACAATTTGAGTCTTAAGCTTTCCAGGGTAAACATGTATTTGTTTAGCAGTGTGTGGTGTTCAGAGTTTTTACTGTAACAATTAAAGCACAGAATTTAAAGTTCTTGTGCTGCTCAGGAGTATGGGGAGGCATTTTGTGTGTCTGACAGTACAGTATCCTCATTGTCCTGCAAGCTCTAAATATCATACCATTTGTATTTGGTTCTGTAACAGCTTCAAATTGTAGCTCTAAGGGACTGGGTTATATTTGAGTCAGATTTTTTTTAATTTTCAGCCTTGGTGTTAATTGATACAGTGTTCGTATCTTCTGTGTCATAATGTCAAGAAAATGCTTCAGAATTTATAACGTCATAACGATTTGTGCAAATTTCTCAATTTTACTTGATACTACATGAAATAATATGTGGTGAAATTAGTTGTGAATTCCAATCATAGGGCTTGAGCACAAGAGTCATGTATAGGTCATGACAGATGTTTTCTCACAATATGGCTGTTTTGATTGTTTCCTTGATGAGTGTAGTTGATAATTGTAGTGATTGTATAACTCTTACTATTGTGTGCTATTCTGGGAGGGGTTTTTGTTTTTAACGTTTCTTTCTTTCCTCAAATTTGCAGAGATCTTAGTCTTCAAAAAATCTAATAACAGGAAAGGCTTCATTGACCAATTGAGATGTGCTTTGACCGGATTGATCAGGTAGAATCATAGGGATTTTTAGCTTAATACTTCTAGTAAGAGTCTTCATGAATGAGTAAAGGAGAAAAGAAAATGGACAGTACTGCTCAAACACCATAACATTAACATTGAGGCACTCTGCATTACTGACCTGCCGTCAGTCTTAAACTTGTTCTTGTATTTCTTCCTTTTTCTCTCCTTTTTTTTATTTTAATGTTTTTAAATTGTTTTTTAATGCCAAGTATGTGTTTCTTAGTTTCTGAGAGAATGATCAAGTGATCAGGTGTGCTGGAGCACTGAGCTCAGAAACCTGTGTTTTATGGGGCTTTTGTGAGTGTTCTTGAGAGGGTTGCACAGCAAGACTTGTTCTGCACGCATCTTTGTTCTGTCTACATTGTGCTTTTCCTTCCAGAATTGGCTCATGCAGGCATCTTAAAGCCTGCCTGCACTCAGGACTGTATTGGCCAAGTAAATTCAAGTGTTGCTTCAGTTGGCATGAATATGTACAGGGCTTGTAAGTGGGAGCTTTTAAGAGTGGTTGCCAAGGCAGGTTAGATTTGTAAACTAGAGAGCTGAAAGCAAATTTTGCTCTGAAAGTTTGTAGAAAGGGAGGAGTTGTCAAAGTAAGCAGCTAGAAGGAAAAGCTCCCATTTCTTGGGTAGATAGCTAGTAAATGCACTTGGTTATCTGAAATGTTAAGTGCCGTAAGTTGACTTTGTTGTTAAAAACAATTCACAGTTATATTAATATTTAATAAGAAAAAGATTGGGTTACTTGAATATTTTTAGACTTTAAAAATGCACAAGTCGACACTTACTTGCTCTACAGTGCATTTGTTTCTCAGATGAAAGAAAAGCTCATGCTTCTTATTAATCACAACCTAAAAGGCAGTAGTTGTTTACATATTTTTTCAACCACTGTTGATTTCTCGACAAACGGAGATTTTTAGAGTCAGCATAGAAGCATTTCTTATATAACATGAAAAAAATAAAAAAGACAGCTTTTACACAAACTTGTAATGTTCTTTCAGATGACTGGAAGATTTTTTGTTGGGTGAAACCTCACTTCTAGTAATGTTTTGTCATAAGTTATTGATCATGAGATTCATTAAAAAGCCTTCACATAACTCAAATTATAGATTTGAGAATTTTAAGGTAAGATTGGACACAGTAGAAATAGAAAGTGATCTATAAATTTACAGTTCAGAGCAACTAAAGTTTGAGATATTCTAGATTATTTTAGGACTTTCAGTGTGTGGATCTCAAACACATGCCGGAGGAAATTCAAAATCCTTTCAAAACTGATGTACTGTGTGCAGGATATAGCAATTTTTCATGTTCCGTTAACACCAAGAAGTTGTCCATGAACTTCTCCTCACATGTTATATGTAAGAAAAAAAATCTGTTCTCTCTTACTGAATGATTAGTCTTGAGGAGCTGCAAACTACAAAGAGCAGTTTAATGGAAACGACAAAAAATCCAACAAAACAATTACAGCAGCCAAAGTGATCTGGAGCCAGAAAATGGATGTTGTACCAGACTCCTGTAGTGTGTGTATTTTCAGGATAAAAGTTTTATTGAAGTGGTAACTTAGAATTTCTGGAAATGCTTTATTGGTTGGAGGCATGAAGGCCTTCTGTAGGTTAAAGAAAACAGTACAATTTTTTTTCCAAGTTCTTTGCCATTGCCAAAGTGTGGTGGTTTGACATTGGGTAAGCACCAGGCACCCATGAGGAAAACTATTCACTCATACTCCTCTGCTGTAGTTGAGCAGAGGAGGGGGAAAGAAAAACTGAAGGGCTCATAAACTGAGATAAGGATTAGGAGAAAACACTCCAAGGGCCAAACAGGCTCAAAAATTAAAAGGTATAAAAAAAACCTTGTTGAAAGAATTAAAAGAGGATAATAAAAACTAAAACCTTTAGAACACCTTTTTCCTCCCTCCTGCCTCTCCTTCTTTCCCACTGACAGGGCAGGTGGGAGACAGGGCGTGGGAGTTTTGGTCGGTTTTTTTACTTGAAATCTTTCTTCAGTTTGCTTAGGGAGAGGAGTCTCTTCTGCTATGCCATGGAGTCCTTCCCACAGGAGACAGATCTCTGTGAACTTTTCCAGCATGGTTCTTATTTTCACAAGTAGCAGTCATGCCCAACATCCTGTAACATGAGTGCCTCCCCAGGCAAAAGTCTTCCCAAACTACATGATGTGAGTCATTTTAGTTCATGGGGGGTCGTCTTTTAAGGATAAACTGCTCTAGTTGGAAGCAAGGCTCCTCTCTCTCTGGAAGCAAGGGTCTACTCTCTCTGTTTGGGTTTCCTACTAGGTTACAACTTTTCAGCATCTACCCGCTCCAGCATGAGCACCTTTTCTCACAGGTTGTGAGTGGATATCTGGATCCCCCATGCACTTTATAAATTACAGGGAAATTGTTGTATTACAGTCGTCATCACTGCTTGTAGAAGACTTTCAGCTCTGATATATGGACCATATCTCCCTCCCACCTTTCACTGACCTTAGTGTTGCCATGTTGTTCTCCTCATGTGTCCTCACCTTTTCCTTTTCTCTGACTCAGGAGAAAATTATTGTTGCAGGTTTGTTCGTTCTCAAGTTCGGTCAGTTGAAAAGTTCTTATGGGGTTTTGAAAGGTTGATCTCACATGGGCTCAATATCAGGGAATTGCTCATTATGCCCCTTGCTGTCGGTGAGCCCTGCTCACACTGGATGAGTGATGCTGGCTGCCACGATTCCGGCACTTTTCTGTGCCTCTCTTCGCATGGGGCGCCAGAAAGGGGAAGGCGCTGCTGACGGTGCCCACAGCACAGCTGGCTAAAAGCAGCTATGCAGGCAAAATTTACTGCAAGCCGTGTCAGGATGGTGCGCCACATGGCCCAGCTGTGTAGACCCTGAAACTGCCTGCAGAAGAGGAAGGACTAGGACATGCATTTTTTCATTTTTAAATATGTCATTGCAGAGGCGTTATCAGCTTCTCTAATTGGGTCAGCAACATATCTGTTGTCATGGCCTTCAGGGATTGGCTCTGCTGGACATAGTATAGAAGCTTCAAGGAGCTTTTCTCAAAAGCCACTTCCATGGCTTCCCCCACCTCCGCTAAAAGCCATTGTGTTAAACCAATGCCCAAAGACACCTCTTTCTAAACATCAGTCTGTTTTCTTCCTTTGTCAAGAACAAACTCAGATGTCCTTTCTCCTTATCATATATCCAGTAGGAAAAAAAAAAAAAAAGCTGCCTGAGGAGTGTTGGCAGCAAAGTCTTTGGAAGGACTGTATATATTCTGATAACCTCAGAAGGCATTGGGGGGTTCCATTTTACGGTGAATTTGTTTCAGTCTCAGGTGAGAAAGACTTAAAGTCTACAACCTTGACACAATTGTCTGTTTTTCTGAAGTTTTTAATACAATGGCTTAAGTTTCAGGAAAAAAAGAAGTAATGGTTTGAAATCCTAATCAGGGAGAAATCTTCGCTGTCTTAAGAATTAGGTTTCTCAGTTCAGCTGCCTGTAAACTCAAAAACATTTTGAGCCTGCAGCTCAGCAGGACTTCTCAGAATGAAACAAATTTGAACTTTCAGTTACAAGGTTTTAACTTCTCTTTCTAGTTTGTATCTTTACTAACTACAGTCAGATACTGAAAAACAAAATGTCGGCTGCACTGACGGTTGTATCACTAACTTTCAGGGATGCTATTTTCCTGTTTTCAAGTAAATTCTGAACAGACAGTGCTGAGATAATACCACTTTAAAAACGCTGTTTCCTAGGAGTGAGATGGTATGAGAGGTTTTTACTTTTTAGGTTTTATGGAGTGTCCATGTCGTTTTTTAATATGCTCTACACAGTCATGCATGCACAGTTCTGCATATATATGCAGAAATCTATGCAAAACCTATGAAGTGTTAGACTGTTTTGAAAAACCTTTTGATATTTGTATTTGCAAATAATATATATTATTGTACTGTTAGAATGACATTTAATTTTTTTTATTCTCTATATTTTCTTTGTTAGAACTGAGGAATTAAAAAAAAACTTAACTGGCAAATACAATCAAAAGTGTCTCAAGCACTACAATCAGAAGTAAACATTGTGAGAAATGAGAGCAGTTAAAAGTTCCAGCTACGTGGATGCGGGAACTGGGTTAATTGTTTGCAGGAGTTCTCAAAGCTATTGGAATAATACACTGGTTTTGGAGTTCTTCAGTTTTTGTTTTTCCAAAACTGTTTAAAATATTTATTCAACAATTCACAAAAGATGGGGGAAAAGAATGTTATGATCCTTTCTAGTCCTCTAGTATGATACTACTTCTATGAAATACAATACCTGTGTATACTTACAGGTATTTCTTTACTTGTTTGTCAAGCTTGATGATACTATCAAAATGGATTAATTATCCATGGTGGAGTACTACTTTCCATATTTAAGAGCCTATTATTTTTTTTGAAAGTTTCTTGACACAAAAATAACGGATTGTCTAGTGATTTCTTAGCAATGTTTTACCTTGGGTTGTTGGAATTTCTTGGCTGAAGTAAGATCGTAGTATAAATCACTGTTTCTTTACCATGTGTCTGGGAGTACTTTTGCCTTTATCTTTCAGTAAAAGCCTTGGCATTATGGAAGACTTTCCTATATCATGTTCGGGGGATGCCCATTAAGAAAATATGGACGAAAGGCAATTTGCAGTGCTTGAAAGAAAAATGCCTTCCATTTGTCAGGAATGAGCAGCAGTTGGTTTCAGCCATTTTCAAGTGTCTTGGAGAGATACCTTCTCTATCCTGAAAATTTTCACTGGAGAAACAGATTAGTTAATAAAATGCAGGTTTTTTAGTACACTTAAACAAGTATTTATCACAGAATAATGAATTTAGTACAAGAGGTACAGGAAAATATAATGCTTTACATTATTTTCTCTCAGTTTTGTACTCTATCAAGATATTAACAGAAGTAGACTTAAATATGAACTCCATTATTAAGGTTTTGAAAGCCAAATTATTTTATAAAAGTAGAATCTCAGTTTGAAGGATGTTTCCTCATTGGAACGACAGTCATTCAGTTTCCTGAAAGTAATAGTGGTAAGGTTGAGAACAGGGCTGGGTAACTGATGACTTTTGTAGTAGGTCAACTTAAGGAACTTCCTAAGTCTTTCTTGTAGTATGGCCTTTTTGCATGGAATTTTTATATCCTGAAATACCAGGCTTTTTTGTAAATCTTCATAATTTTCTTCTAGCAGTAGTGTTTTCTTTCTTGGTTAATGGTTTTGTCTTCTGTAAACTGGCTTTCAGTTCACATACAATTGTCTTAAGTCAGAGTGGAAACTAATGTGCTTTTTCTTTCTCCTAGAATGTGTTTCCAACAGTCCTGCATATTTTCTTTTAAACAGATAGTGAACATTCATTCTAATGTGCTAGAATCTTCAACTTTTAAAAGTTTTTGTAAGAGTAATGGCAAGTGCTTAAACTTCAGTGTAGTCAGTCTAGTCCTTGATGCTTTTCAACTAAAGGCAGAGTCATGGGTGGTTCAGCTTTTGCAATGATGTGGGCGAGATGCCACTGGTAGACCCTTTCAGGGAAGGAAGAAGAGGTAGAGCCCAAAGTTATTCAGCCCTCCTTCAGTGGTGCAGTCCAGGTGCTTGCTCTGGTGCATGTGTCTGACTTTTTATCCATGCATGATGAATTCCTCTGCAGTAATGCGGGAAGCATGGGGCTTTGAGTGGCAGATACATCCATGTGTGCATTGGTCAGGCATACATGTGCAAGGAGTCAGGGACTTCTGGGAAACACAAAAGTTAGCTGCCCTCAACAGAAATTTTTTTGCTGGTGGCAGTTCATGGCTGTTCGGGACAATGTATGCCTTAGTAGGGAGTATTATTTTTGTTAAACTGTGTATTAATTCAGTGGGTATCTAAAATTATGTCAAGGTTGAACTAAAAGCTCTCCCAGGTAGGGAACACAATGTAAAGACTACTTAATGTAATGGAGAAGAAGGTGGTGTGGATAAACAGCGTGTTCCTGAGCCCAAACACACAGGAAGTCCACCAAAGGCAGATGCAAGAACAGACAGCCTGCGAGGAATGCAGAAGACACTGTGCCTGAATGCACAGAGATGATACTAGTAAATACCAAAACCTGGATTTTCAGGGAGTGAGATTTTCAGGTAGTGAGAAGTGTGAAGCTCTGCGGGAATGGATTCTGTAGGTACACTGCAGAAGAAGTAAGGGTGAGCTATTTAATGTTGTTTTTTATTGATGAGTAAGAATGAGGAAGGAGTGCCTCATCAGGAACCAACATAAACATGTTTCCTCAGTGTACTCATTTTACTTGAGTATTCCTACCTATAGCCTTCTTTGATGAGCAAAATAGTGAGAAGGCAGGTTGGTATAATCACTGGCTGAGTTCTGTTCTTCATAGTATTTTATACTCTTTTCTCTGATACCTTGCTTCCATTCATATTTATGCTAAAATGAGAAACTCCATACTTAATATTCTTAACTGTTTTCCTAAGCCAATCTCTTGGTTGCTTCTCCTGCAGGGTCAAAATACGTTGAAGGAGNAGATAGCAAGCATAAAAGGATACTAAAAATTGTGAGAAAGGCAGAAAGAAAAATTATGGGATCTTGTACTGTACAGTTTTAATTTGTAGGAAGAAAATAACTGACAGCCATTCTTACTGTTTTATTACATTATGATAGCAGAAGTTTTTTGGGTTTTTTAATATACTAAAATACTGTCCTGGATTACATTAAAAAATGGGCTGCATTTCTTAAAAATAAAAGTCAGTAAAAATATCAGCTTCATTTTGAAAACCTTGTTGACAAGATACTAAAATAGAAGCATCTATCATGGGGGGTTTTTTTGTTGTTATGCATTACATTACTAGGTACAAATTCAAAATAGATCACAAGGGCAGCGTTTTGTAGGATTTGAGACAGCTTAAGGAAAATATTAAAGTATGTTCTAAGTGCAGGTTGTCAACTGACTTAAAAATGTGGCTTTCAGATGACGTTTTTTCTAATCAAGTCTTGCATAAGAATTTTCCTGTCTTATTTTTTGTAATATTGCAGAATAAGCCATTTTCACTTTTTGAAAAAATAGGGCTTGCGGGTGAGACTTTCTCTTTTCTGAATTCTGTCTATTTTTTTGTTTATTTTAATGAAGAGGCAACCTTTGCAGTGATATATAAAAAAAATGCATCTTGTGTGCCTTTATGTGAAAATAGACCAGTGGCAGCAAAACAAACCACTTACTATTAATCAAAATAATGACATAAGTGTCAACTTGTTTCTGCACTTATTTTGAAAATATTTATGTGTATTCAAAATAGATACTTTTTTTGTTGTTGACTACTTTCATCATCCCAACATGCATTTCTCTTTACTGAACCAACCTGGGCCTTTTCTTAAATGTGTCCCTAATTCATGAGAACCTGAAAAAGAAAAGAACATTTCTGTAAGCACTACATATCTTTCCTATGCATTTTGATCATCCTATGCTGAGGCATAGTAGTCATCAAGATAAGATGATCCTTGTGAAATCTGATAATTCTAATTAATTTCTTGATATATACTAGCTGGTCTTTGTACTTAATTTATTCTGGAGAAGCAAAGAGTAATTTGCAGTAAATAGTTCCACAATACTTAGTATGGTGGGTCAATATTAAACTATCTACATGTCCTTAATCAACTGTCCTTTTTAGTCCTCTTTCTTCTGAAGAAATTAGAAATTAGATCTTTTGTTCTTCACAAAAAATGAAGTAGAAATTCTTTAATATTGTGGTAACGGTTTTACTCCTATTTCTTCTAATTGAAGGGTTTGTGGTGGGAGGGGGGAAGAAATTGGAGATTACTGTAAGTATCTTTATAGTCACTTGGAAATCAATTAATTCAGAATAGTGACTGCAGCTGCTATGAATCTTTATTCCAACTGATACTTTTGTGCGTAAAATCTTACTTCTCCCATGGCTGCCTCCTGCTTAAAAGAAAAAAAAAAAAGGGATGAAGTCTGTTTGGGAACATAATGCTAATGTGGATATGACTTCAGTGCTGGACAGACATATTGGCACTTATTTAAAAGTGAGGATTTAGTGAGCACATGGATGAACAGTAAGAGGTAGAATAATGGTACCTTTAGGAGATGAAAGTCATGCCTTGCAAATTAGTGGGAGTTCTTTGAAGGAGTAAATACATAGTAGATATTGTTGATTGAGTCTGTATATTGTTTTATATTTTTAAAAAAGCCATTGTTCAGCTTTCACCAAAGCCTCTGAAGGTTTTGTGTGGCTTTAGTTTGGTTTTTCTTTTTTTAAAGCTGCTCATGAATATGAATTTTCTTCTTTTAGTCATAGAATTAAATATAGTAAGCAAAAGAGAAGAATAGATGCTTGGCTTTCATAGTGTTGGAAAGCTAACAGTGGAGTTTTGTGCAGATCAGTGCTGGAAATGATTCAGAAAAAAATGAATGAATGACAGAGCTTGATGATTCCAGAATTTCAGGGTAGTGATGATACTAATACTAAAACTAAAAAATACTGCAGAACTGATAAAATGGCCAATGAAATGACTGAAGAAACTCAATGGTGATAAATGCTAAGTAGTAGTTGTGGTGATGGTGAGAATTACATTTCCAGTAGTTCATTATTACTGGATGGAAAGAAATTGGCTTTTGCTGATACCACTAGGAGGTGGATATCAGAGTTACCATAGATATCTGTGAAAATGCTAGATTGCTCTTCCTTGTCGTCAGACAGAAAACAGTCTCTTCCTATTAAAATTGATTACTGTATACTGCATAAATCATCTTTGTGTACATAAAAATGAACCAAATAAACTAGTAGAAGTATAAAGAAGAGTATCAGGAATGATCAGATGTGGCACGCATATCTATGTAATGCGTAACAAAATTGGAAGAGGATTCACCAGGATACAAGGTGAACTACTGATATTGGAGTTTTACGCAACTCACATATTTGTCCTGGATATATATAGTGAATCAATGTTTTGCTGAGGAGGTTTTAACAGGCAATTTGAAAATCTGCCTATACTTAAACCAAAACTTTTTTTCGCATTTTATTACGATCTCTTCTTTCCACCTCTACTCCTCACGCTGGGCAAATCAGGTGACAGGTTTGTCTACTGAAGTTTCAAGATCTCTAGGAAATGACAAAAACTAATTCATGTTTCTCTCCATGGAGCTTGAAGGACTGGAGGTGCAGTAATTTCTGGGAGACGTTGCATACTGGGAAAAGGAATGGAAACAAGAATTTCTTTTTTTCTGCTTGGTGTCTAATCTTTGAACTTTTATGCCCTCTGGAAGCAGACAAAGGGGTTGTGCATATGGGGTCTGTGTACTCGCGTGTTCTGGTTACACACGGCATCTTTCCGGGTTCTTCTCCCCTCACTGTTTGTTTCTTGTTTCCGCGTCTTATTTCAAACCCGAGCGTAGCGGGTGGGGGAGGTTATTACGCGGATTGCACCCATTTGTCAGTCACTATCTTGTTGTTTGGGAATGCTGCGAGCATCCAGCACGTCGTTTCTCTGGCTGCCGCGGTGGCGCCTTGCTGGCTCTCAGCTGCCGGGCGGGAGTGGCGGGGCGCGGGAGCCGCGCCAGGGGTGCCCCGCGCCCTCTCCTGGCAGGCGGCGCCGCTTTCCTGCCGCTCTGCGAAAGCCGCGCTGCCGCTGGCAGCCGCCCGCCCCGCTGGCAGCCGCGCCGAATACCACGGATAGTAACTCAAAACCCGCGGCACTTCCAGCCAGCGCTTGGAAATATGTTAACCCTCAAATCGCATGTGGTTGTTATTTTAATATTAGGAAAGCGCTGTGGAACAGATTGTGTCAGTACAGTGAAATTACTGATTGCATTACAGCGCGAGGGAACGCTGACATTCAGAACTAAGAGATGTTTGGAGAAAAAGGAGTACTCAAGTAATGACAGTTTTTGGCATAATGCTTGCAGTGCTTCTGAGCTTATTTTGCTACTCTTTTTTGTCATTTTTTTATATACTTGTAATTGTAGTTTACTTTCATAACACCTTCTGCTTCTTGAATTGTCACAAGATTGCAGACTTGATAATTGCTTTCTGTATGCTATGGTGAAAACAGTGACTGCTCTCTGAATGTGACTACTGAATCAGACGTGAACCTCCAAAATGAAACAATTCATTTAATCTAATTGACAGAATAAAATGCCAAGTTCACAGTGTTCATCTCAGTTGACTGATGTAATTGCTGGCATTTGACTTGCATACCTCTTGAAATATTAAATTAGTTTATAAACGTGGCAGAAAAGAGCATCCTATACTTGCCAAATAAAGTTTGGGTATTTTACAAGAGCTCGAACAATTAGCCATGTCGAGTGTTCTTTTGGGGAGTTGTTTTTGTTTTTTTTTTTCATTTTGTTTTGTTATTAAAGCATGAATAAGTAGTCTTTCCCTCAGCTGCATGTTCTACTTTTAGAAAAGGTTATGTAGCATAGAAAAATGAGGGTATTTAGCTAGAGGAAGGTAATTATTTGTGCAAAACTGTGTTCATAGGAATATGGTGTAGTTTTGTTAGCTGGGTATTTTTGTAACTTTAATTTTCCAGAAAGCAATAAACCCAGAAAATTATAAAATTTTTGTATTATGAAACTTATTAGATGAAAATTCACAGGTTGACACTGAATTTCACTTGGATCTAAACTGAGACAGCAATACTGTAGACATTTAGTAATGTTTAAAATTGGTGCCAGCAAAAACCTGACACCAGTGTAGTTTACAAAAAGAACAATTGCTAGAGAAGTTGCCCTTGAAGTACATTCTTACATTCCCAATGATTAACTGTAATTTGGGAGTATTCTTTTTCTTTTTCTTTCTTGTCATGTTAGGAATAGTTAATTCCCATCAAAATCAATTGTCCTATGTTCGTCTAAAGTGAGGTTGTTCTCAAGCTTCTGATGTTTTAGGAAGTTGTATTCTGATAATTTCCTCTAGTGACATCTTTGGTTTTGTTATTTTAAAATATGAATTCATTTTTACCATTTTTTTCTCAATCTGTTTCATAGTATTTCTCTCCACGTTGTTATTAATCCAGCAAGGTTGAAAATTAATGATTTCGAGAAGGATTACTTTTTTTATTTGGAGAGGTCTTATATTAAAATCAAAGACCAGTTAAAACATCACAAAATTCAATAGAAATTTTGAAAATATAACGCAGTTGATAAAACCTGCAGACTCATGAAAAATACATTAAATGTCTTTGGTGCATACCTCAGGAAGATTAGAAACTGTAGAACCATTTGTTCATACACTTTTCTTCCTCTTTGTAATGCAGACCCTAGATAACTTATAAATTAAAAAGTCCTTAATTACTTTTGAACGTCGTCATAATCTTAAACCCAGGTAATAGAGGGAAGTGTATTTAAATTATAATTCATTAACCTGTCTCCAATTAGAGAGCAAATGTCTTCATTTCTACTAGATAAAACCTCTTTTTTCAGTATGTGATGATACAGAACCAAGTCATTCTGTCAGATTGCTGGCAAAAGCTTTGTTGGCCACACCAGTCAAACAAACTACCAAAAAAAATCCATGGAATATACTTTTAATTATGCTTTTGCTTTCCTGTAGTTGTCTGTGCTTTATGACACAGGTATGTACAGTAAAACTTGATTTCCATGGAAAGCTACATCTCTACATACATATATTTTTGGACATTTATCAGACTTGCTACATTTACTGGAAGCTTAGCAAAGGCTAACTTCTTGAAGTTATTTATTAAAAGAATGTGTTGTTTCTGAATATGTGCAAACTTCTGAAATAGTATCTATTCAAGCACTATTATATTTTTATTTGAAATCTGTTAGTACATATATCTCTTTGGTAGTGAGAAGCTTCCACAACATGCCGAGCATTGCTCGTTGGAAAGACATTCCTACCCCCATTGTAATGTGGCATCTAATTTTCTTAGAATAAAGACTACTTTAGTAATATGCTGGTTTGTTTTGTTCATATTAATTTTGCGTGCACACACACCTCAACAGACAGTGTTTACCTTGTCACTATATTACATTATGTTAGATTAAAAGATCTTCCCAAACACATGCACCCCGTGGTCGTTAGTTACTATTTTTTATGGTCCGTTACCATACAGTAGAGTCCTGTTGTAAGGAATGCTAGGAAACCATCTCCTTAGTGATTTCAGCTTTATTGGGAACAGTCTGGGAAGGGGGCTTGTAGGGTGTGCGCACACCACTGCTGCTCCCGATCTGGCGTGGAGGAGGATGTCAGCTCTGTCGTCCGGCACATCTGTGTCTTCCTTCCCCACAAGAGTCCCTGAGAAGACATCTGCTACTTTCAGGTTCATGGTCCCCATGCCACTCCTGGCTCACTTAGGTTAGGGTTAAGAAGGTAAGGAATCCTGACTAAAGCCTTGAGGTTGTCCAGTGTCCCCTCTGGTTAGAAGTGTTACTTCAGCTCTTTAGCTGCACAGTGGCTCGTGACTCGTTGCTTTTACAGGTCTCCACTAAGTCTCATGGGAATCTGATATTTTCATACTAGTTGATGTTATCCTCCTCCTCATGGTCTTGGGTGTTTTGCCATCTTGGAGGAGAGGGGAGCAGCGGGGGCCATACCTGACGTTAAGGGAATTTGCACAACTCATTCAACCAACAACTCATTATCCTCATTAACTTATAACATTGGAACTTTATGTCAACTTTTAACAGTTCATTCTCTGCAGTGTGTTATTTTAAAAGATTTACATGTTAGCACCACTTGGATTTTGTGTCCATCTGTAATTTAAAAAGCAAGAATTTATGCCAGTGAGTCACCAAAGAAATCATTGTAATAGCTCCCAAAATTAGATTCCTTTATTTTTTCTAACTGAAAGGCATAAATAAAGGCATAAATATATGCAAACATTGAAAATCCTAATGGTGTCTTGCCAGGAAGAATGGCAAGTCAAATTGAATGAGGCAGAGAGATCTTTGCCTTAGTGTGAATAAATTAGATATACCTTTGTCACCCTGATCTTTTTCAGCCTTCTGATGTTTTGCATTTTTGTAGTGGAGTTTCTCACAAATTTCCATGTAAACAAAGTGATATTTACATTCCTCTCTGGAGGAGGGACAATTGCTGGACTTCTAGTTTGACCAGTGTGCTTGGAGAGGTGGCAACCTCATCCTCCAATCCATGGTCATTGTCCAAAATCTATATAAGACAAAGTAAAATAATAAGCTTTCCTCTTTTTGCCCTGACAACCTGACTGTGTGCACGTCATTCATTTCATGTCCCACAGCAACGTACCTTGTCTTCTATTTTTTTTGCCAAGAACTTTTTAGATGTTTCTGTCTTTTTCAAGTGTTAAAAATAAATGGGTTTACTAGTATTTTATTTAAATCCAGCATTAACTGTGTCTTAGTAGGCATTAGCAAGGCCCTTCCCTTTGTTGTACGGGTGGGTTGTGGTAACAGAGGGGACCTGAAGTGCAGAAGTTTCCCAGCATATCCTCTGCCCTGAGCCCCAAGTGTGTTTCACCCAAGAATTCCAAGGACCAAGTCCCCATTTCAGCTGCATGGGCCAGTGAGAGTGAGCTGATGCTTTCAGGATGGGTGAGTGCAGGTTTTTTCACAATGATGGTTTAAAAAAAAATTTAAAAAGCAAGTTTTTAGCATGGAGATGCATACACATTTACTAGATTCATGAAGGATTGTAGCATTCTTAACAAGAGACATGGCAGTCTTCATAATTTTCTGGATATCAGTCAGCTTCAGACCTATGACAGGGATGGCCCTAAGTCTACCTCTCATGAGAGGGTTAGAGGCCCCCACTGGATTCTCACCTGTGGGTTGAAAACCTCAGTCCTTCTCAGCAGGAAACTCTTGGTAAATGTGTAATGCTTTCACATCCACAGATATCTCTGCTGCAAAAGGAGACAATGGCAGGTCTTTTTAGAACTGCATTAGAAATGCAATGAATCCAACATCTCAATGATTTTCAATCTATTTATTAGCACTAAGTAAAATAAATTGAGCAGTTGCATCATTTAGGGATTTTCATATTCTCATTCAGCCGGGCGGGGGATAAATTGTTACTGGGAATTATCGCAGTCAGCAAAGCAGGAAATCATTAAAACAAATGTTGAGTTCTCAGGTAAGAAATGCTTTACTGCAGAAGGTGCAGTTGCAAACAAGTAGGAAGTACAGTGTTCTGAGTTTACCTATCATCAGGGTACCATTAGGGAAATTTGGGACAAATAGGTAGGCCTCTCTGGAAGGATTTTATGTAATTTACAAGCAATGGATAAAGATGAGAGTGACCTGGATTGCCCAGATTCCATTGAGGAAAAAACTAAAGCCAAATGGAAGATGAAATTTCCAGGGCTAAGGCTACAGACTTTTTGTTGAAGATTAGACTTCTCTTCTTCTGTGTAATATTACCAAGAGAGATACTGCCTCCTGTTTATCCTGTTTTAAAAGTTGTGGTTAAAAAATGAGAGCAAATACAGAAAATACTTAAAGACCTTACATATCTTTAAGTTTTTATTCTGTGGTAGATGAAGTTCATGACGTCTAATTACTCAAAAGAGAGCTTGAGAGGTGTTTTACTAATAGTTCATAAAGACTGGCAGTAAGGCAGGCAGCCACTTGGAAGTGCTTAGCTTTGTCTGTGATAAAATTACATAGGGATTTTGTAATAAAGCAGATATGTCAATGTAGCACTGATTTTTTTAATAAACTTACTAATAAGCTTAAGCCACACTTAACTAGACCATGTCATATTTTACTTACCTGATCAAAATTTTTCTTACTCTGTTTATTTTATCCAAATTCCTCTCCTGGTAATACTCTTCATCTTGGTTACACATGTAGTAAAATGGGGACTTGAGGAGATAGAGGTTTTGGATATTTTTTTTTTTTTTTAATAGGCAAAGTGCTGTTTACTTTGGTGTGGTGGTCTGCTAATGTGACTTACATTGGAAATTCTTGTGTGTGTATTTAAGTCACAGCTACTGACAAAGGATTTGGACTTACAAACTGCTGGGAGAAGAAATTATTATTTTTCTTCATAATCAGTTTGATAATGATCAGTTACACCGCTGCATTTCTGGAAAACATGTCCTTGTAACTTAAATTTGTGCTCTTATAATGGATTTAGCTTCTTTTTGGAAGCTGGATAAGCTTTCAGGTGAGCCATGGCTGATGTATTTCACAACTTTGAAGATATCCCATATCTGTGTATTTTCACAATGGTAATGCATACCTACAAGTCTAAGACTGCTTTTGTTCTGAATGACTAAAATACTGAATATCTAAAGATTTAGGGGTGCAAATTGGTTGTGACAAGAAGACATACAGGGATTAAATTCTAGAGGAAAAAAAGCTGAAAAAGTGTTCTGGAATTTTTTTGTCCTATACCTTTCTCCTTACTAAGCAACCTAGAAAAATGACAGAAAGTAGCAAAATCAGACTGAATGCTGTGGGAAAATATTAAAAACTCTTGGGAGAAAGTAGTCTGAAATACATGCTTAAGAGTAAAAATTATGGTTATGTTTTAAAAGCTGACAGTGTATTAATGGGTAGCAAACTAAAGCTGAGATTTCACTATAAATATTTTGGTAAGAGTGTTCTGTTTCTATTTTTATATACCCTGATTCTATTTTTTTTTGTGGAAGTTTTGCCATTTTAAGATGAAAGTCATCTTTTCATGTGAAAGGGCTTAAAACTTGCACAGCTAGTTTCAAAATTTTATCATTACTTTCATTTCACATTTCAAAATGTGAAAAAGTAATGATAAAAATTAATGCATTTTATGATAAAGGTAGACAAAAATAGTAGTCAAAACAAAATTGAAATTGTCATTTTTAGTAGTCTGAGGACTGCTAAATTGTTTCCACAGGCCGCTGGCAGACTTAAGGGGTTTTTTTTTCTGAGTCATCTAAAGCTGCCTGAGACAATGTAGCTGGGAATACCTTTTTTATGAAAAACCTTGCATTTCTGAGATGTGTTGAAGCCTCATTTGACAGTGAATTTTTTTGGTTTTGCTGTCTTCCAAGGGCTACTCGATAAATTACATTTCCATGCTTTTTTTGGTTAGAACGTCTGTCATACTCGGTATTACTTGGATAAAGTCTCATCCGAGCAGTCACAGTCAATATAGGCATGAAATCCTATTTTCACATACTATTTACACTTGACATACTTCTCTTCAATATAGTGTTGTCTTTTTGTGTAAGACAGTTATGGTTTATTAAAAAAAAAAATCTCCCAACATTGCTGTTCTACATTTCTGTAAGTACTGGGGTAAGCTCACTGCCTCCTGTAGTCTGTTCAGAGATGAGTGCCTGCCCCACAGCTGTCCCTTCCTGTGCCCCAGTGCTCACTTTTCCCAGCCCAGGCCAGTCTTTGCCCACCCATAGTTACATTTTCCAAAAATTTGGTGTTTCACTGTAACTTTGTATGCAATGTTGGCTTCATGTGTTATTACTGTTTCAGTTACCTTGGTATCTAGGAAGTTGTCCACCCCTGAAGTCTGCCCTGTATTCCACCTTTCCATAGAGCTTGTCTGGTATTTGTGTAACTCTTCCCGAATGATCTGTACAGCCGCTCTGCAGCTTCTTGCATTATCTATCACATCCAGCAGTCTTCTTATGTCCAGTAGTTTTTCACATCCTGTTTATTCATCCTAATCTCAGGCCAAGGCCTGGTCATCTGCCTGCAGCTCTGACAGGATCCAACTGGCAGACAGGTCAGTTCTCCTGACGTCGCTCCACTGCCCACTGGAGCAGCTGCCTGGGCAGTGAATGCTAGGATGAACATTGGTCCCCACACGACTGGAAAAACTGAGTTGGGCTGGTCCTACTGCTTCCACTCCTTTGCCAACTCTTTCCAGTGTCATCTTGGCACTCCAGTGGCCATTGTGGGCTCCACCAAGGCTTCAGGACAGACAGCTGTACCATCATGCTTTGTGTCAGGTATATCAGCCTGCAGAGAGTCTTTCCTTGCTTGTGTCCCTGTCTCCAAAGTATTTCATGACAGAAGTTGAGATAGGCGTGCAATTTGTAAGTAAAAGAAAATTACCTCTTCCATTGTTGCTTACTGCCCATTATCCATCAGTGTGCCAGCATTTGCCAGCTAGAGCACTAACGCCAGTAGTGCTGGCAGTGTATCATCTCTAGTAGTTGTCTCTCTCCCTCAAGTGAAAACATGGTCTGTCTGCAGGGGAAAAGGGTCTCTTGATCTGAACAGCTTTTATCTCCACTCCGTAGGCAGTCAGTGTGAACATCTTATTTATAAGGTTTTGGCTTGGGGTATTTTTAGACATTTGAGAAAACAGGGATGATTTTCAAGGAGAAAGAGTGTGTGCATTGGTTGGTAGGAAGCCTTTGTCTGTATTTCCCTAATCTGGGATTATTGTGGTTTGTATACTTGATAAAGTAGCATATTTATCTTGTTCCCTCTTAACTTTTGTATCCCCTGTTCACTGGAACATAGCATCTCTCTTGGAAACCAACTGGCACAGGTTATGACACCAAACATTAATTCAATTTCAGAAAGCAGCTATAATCTGTGAGAGTATTTAGAAGGCAGAGAGCACATTCTTCATTAGGGGCCTCCAGAGGTGGATCTTCTTGGTGCTGAAGGGATGAAGAAAAATTAGGGGGCAAAATTGAGAGTGAGCATTTGAGGGGCCAATCTCAGTCAGTTCTGGTCAGTAAATTTTTCTGACCAAGCACTGCAACTGATCAACACATTCATCTTTTTTCTTCTCTTACCTGTTTGTAATCTCATCTCTTTCTCCCCTGCCTGCAAGTGCTGTAAGGAACTAGGTGCCAGCTACTGGGGTTATGGGGCAAGCAGTGGGAGTCAGGGCAGTAGTGTAGGTGCCCCAAGCCTGTGGTGTCAGCAGCAGTGGATGGGCGTCTCCAGACACAGGGGCAGTAACAGCACATGCACCATCGGGGAGGACAGGCCATGTGTGTCCTACGTGCATCTGCGGATGAGACTGGGGTGAATCATGCCTGTGAGGCTCTTGGTACATCTGGACTGGGCTGCTGGTCACTGTCTGTGTGCCTGTGCTGCTTCTGACGGGGCAGGCAGGCTGTTCATGTGCTTTGACCCCACGTGTTTGTCTCTTTGGCAAGTGCAGTTCAGTAGCAAACCTCAAATTAGAGTAGTAATGTGTGGGAGAGGGACTTTTTACAAGGGCATGTAGTGATAGGACATGGGGTATAGCTTTAAACTAAGTGTAGGTTAGGATTGGATATTAGGATGGAATTCCTTACTGTGAGTTGGTGAGGCACTGGCGCATGTTGCCCAAAGCAGCAGTGGATACCGCCTCACCCCGGGAATATTGCAAGGCCAGGTTGGGCGGGGCCCTGAGCAACCTCATTTTAGTGGAAGGTGTCGCTGGCCATGGTGGGGTTGGAACTAGAGGATCTTTAAGGCCCCTTCTAACCATCTTCTGTTTCTACGGTCCCGTGATCTGAGAAGGGGTGGCCAGAGGGTGCCTGTGAGGTGAGTGTGTGCATCTGCCTGCTAGTGACTTGCTGCCAACCAGCAAGTAGGAGGCCCATGAAAGGGGAACAAAAGCTGTGGACCCTGGCAAACGGGTATGAGATGGACAGAGGGATATACTGTGCTGATACTGAGGGATTCATGAGTGCTCATGTGTTTGTGCATGTTTAGGGGGTGAGAGGTGGCATGCTCTCAGTAGTGAACTTCAGTCCTGATCAGAAAAGGTCTTGGCTGGCTCTCATGAACTTCATGTGAGTCCTGCAAGTGCTACATGCTGCATAGCTGAGCTTTACTACTGGTTTAACCTGTCAATAAGAAACCAACTGCTACCTCTATGGACCTGGGACAGACACCTTCATGTCTCTGAACACATTGGGCTGGGCTGCAACATCAGGGCAGGAGGAATCCCTGGACTAGTCTCAGAGATGCTGAAGGGGTCATCCATTTATTATATCCCTTTGCACAGTTGGAAAGAGGGTTCCATAATAGATATTCAGTATTAAGGTTTTCCTTGTGAGTCAGGTGCATCTCAAAGTTGAGAAAACTGTGCTGGGAAAAATACTACTATCTCCTTTTTCTATTTTATTTTCTGTTGCTGACCACTAATAGAAACAGAATAAACATGTATTTGTTACAGTAACTTGACTCAAGTGACTGCATTTACAAAACCAAGGTTCTATGGAAGAATGTTTAAGTTAAAAATACTTAAGTTTGCCTTAAATCTAGGAGAAGTGAAGGACATAATTTATAAATTTGGGGATTTAAGCCTGAACAGAAGGTTCTTGGCCTCATTTTGTATCTTAGGCTTTCACACTGTCCAGTGTGGCTTTCATGACTTCACATTCCAAAGTGAATTCCAGTATTATTCAGGGTTCTGCAATGTCTTGGGAATTCTGCAATATTGTTATATCAAAATTAAACTTCTGACATTCTCATGGAGGGATTGCTGAAGTTTGTCTGCCTCTGCCCTGAACCCTGTTTCAGCATTTAAATCCTAAGGAGACAGGAAATAGGCAGTTTTATTTGGGATGAAGATCATAGGAATTATCTTTTTTGGTTGGTTTTTTTTAATAAAACAACAGCTTGATTTAATGAATAATATTGGGTTCCAGAGCTTCATTCGTAACCCCCAACCTCCTATGTGACAGTAAGCATGTCGCTTAACCAACGTGTCCTACTTTCACCATCTGTGAAACACTTTGGAAAGTCATGGAAAACTGAATCATAGGTCTTTTCCATTTCTGTTAGATCATCCAACTGTTCATCTGCCAGTAGAAGATTGTTTCCTGCATCCACCAGTGTTTTTCCAGTGTGGATCCTGTCCTCTAAGTCGTTGGGCTTCCACCAATACCTTTGGGAGATTATTTTGCAGCATTCTAGATCTTGTTGTCAAGAAGCTCTTCTGAAATTCACAAAATGAGATTTCATTGTTGTTGATGTTAACTAAGTTCTATTACTTTTTTTCCCCATACTAGACAATTGTTTACAGTTTTAAGCCATGCAATTCATGCTACACCTTAAAGGTCTAGATAAATTGCAAGTCTCTGTAAAGTATCTTATCTATACAAAGAAAAAAAAATCACAAGGTTTTGAGATGGGAGGTATGACCTCTTTTATAAGAAGGTAAGATACTTGATTCTTCCTGAAATTGTGTGTAAGGAAGTGCACAGACTGCTCCAGAAAAAGGATAGAATACAGAACTTAGCAGTGGAGTTAAAATGAAGGTATTGGAATACATTCCAAGAATACTTAAGCAGGCAAAGAAAGAAATTAACAAATACGATGTAGTTGTTGAACATGAAAAGCTATTAGAATAACTAAGTTACTTTGTCCAGAGTTTTGACTTTTCCAACTGTGTGAACATTATTTGGGTCTGGCATAAGAATAGTTAAACTGCTTTTAAAATGGCCATCTGGGAAACAACTGCTATGTAACATGATTTTTTGTTGGACTGTCCTAGGAGGAAAATAATGTTCAATTAATTCAGTTGATGAGGTTAATAGAGCATTTTGTAATACAGCCTACATAAAGCATGTGTCTTAAAACAGCAAGAAATCTGTTATGGGGGCATGTTTCATAAAATATTCAGCTTTTAACAAAATGCATTTGTCCAGGATTTTCATTCCTCTATTTCAGCTGCCAATACAAATGCTTAAATCCAGGAATGTAAACTGCATATTCAGTCAGTCTCTTTAGAAAAAAGATAGGTTTTTTTAATCTCAGCTTCACTGTCATTGTCATTAACTTATATATTCATGTACATTGATAAGTTCTGACATAACTTCATCAGAAGATAAGTTGGGAATTTGAGGCCTTCCAAAGTTTATTTGTAGTACAGCAATATGGGCAATTGGCATATTTCTGTGAATAAAACCACCTATTCTGCATACTTTGCTGTTGAAAAATCCCTCTTGCCTTCAGCACTAGTATATACAGTCAGATTAGTTATAACGTATCATATTAGTTATAACGTAGTGTTTTGGAAAGTTCAGTCAGTATAAATATAGAGTTAACATACACACCAAAAAATTCTCCATATAACAAACTGTTTTTCTTCCTTTAAGAGATTAGGGAGGTGCCATGATTAGAATGTTCATAAGGAAGGTGAGCCCTAGAAGGACTTCATAAAGCCCGATCATAAGAAGAATAAACTTGTCTTTCATCTACAGGAAATAAAACCAGATGAAGTTACCAGACTTGCTCTTACGACAGAAGTTAATTTTGAAAGTGTCTGCAAAAAGGTAAGACTTGCTGGTTTTTGTTTTCCTTCCCCTGCTTCTCTGAGTGTGAAAAGGTGCCATGTGTGGGTGCAAGTACATGGATTTGACGCAGTTCTGTTTGTTGTGTTGTATCTTCATTGTAGATCTTTTTCTGAGGAGGTTTATCCACTGGGACATACAGAAAAATTAATAGCTGTCTAGTATGAATTGTCTGTAGTCTGGTGGGCTAGTCCCTAGTCATTGGAACAGAATACCAGGAAGCATAGTAGTGATTTCTTAGTCTTTATAAATAGATTTGTTTTGTTTATATAGTATATATACCTGATTGAATTAGTGTAAATAATCTAAGTAAGCTTTCAGCTGCTGTTGGTAAAAGATTCTCGATACTTTTAAATGCAGAGAGAAGTTGCCACATCTAAACAAAACATGACAAACATTAGCTTGAAATAAAGGTGGAATTCTGACACCCCTGTGGCGCATTTGTTTCTGTGTAATGTTTCTCTTGAAGCCTGCTGATGGTACAGAATCAAATATTAACTGCCTAACTAGTGATGTCTGTAAGAGATGAAGTGAAGATACAGAAGTGCAAAGACGCTTGTTGAAATGAGCAACTGAGGCTGAGACCTGTACCATTTCAAAGGACATTCTACATTGTTGATGCCAGAAAGCAATTCCGAGTTTAAAAATGTCAATATATGAAGTTTTATGGGTCTTTTCACTTTATCCCTAACCTCCTATAGGTGGTCAGGGATAGAGGATTAGAGGAAGGCTAAAACCTGAAATGTTTACAGTACGCAGGCTAAGTTTTAATGCAGAATTGGGTCATTTACTCCTGTAATGGCATCGTTAGTTTGTAATATAACTCTGCTGTTGCGTATTACAGTCATGTGTGATGTAGTTCAGTTATTAGCATAGTGTGCAGAAAGTTATTCAATGTTTTAAGTCAGCAAAATTAACAGGAAAATATCATAAGAATTTGGATTTCTGGAGATGTGTTCGGGTAGAAGCATCTTAACTGTTTTTCCTTCTCTGAATGATAGAAGAGACTACGGAAAAGGTCACAGATGCACTGACATGAACCTAAACAGCATTCTTTTAAAATTATTTGACCAGCATTTTCCAGTGTGAAGATGAGATAGTCAGAAACAAGTTACTGTAATGTTAGAAATGGGGCAGACGTGAAGATTTTGAATGTGTGAGGACATGTGGAGAGAGATTTCATTCTTGAAGAGGGATGCTAAATTCAAACAGTGACATTTTGTCACTTAACCACAGGAGATTCTTCTGCCAAGATTTGAAATTCATCAGGCTTATGCTGATTTCATAAAGTGAAGGAGCACCAAAATGCAATTATTGATGATATTTTTTAAAGGCGTTTGTAGGTTTATGGTTGGAATTTCATTTTCTAAGGTGGCAATTTCATTGACAAGAATGCTGAAGGAATATAATTAATCTTATTTTCACCCCATTATTTTTTATATGTTAATAGTCGTGACCGATGGTGTGCTTCTCATATTTACATAAAGTCATAAAATAGACTTTAATTTAGCTTTAATTCTTGAAAACATGTGCAGGTGCAGGTATCTTTGTGGAATTCTTTTGGGGTTTTGATCTGTTTTTGTTTCTGCTACTTTTGCTGCTGGTCCTGTTTTTCAGGGGAATGAAAGTCTGTCAATCTCAGTTTTTAGTGAGTGGAACTTACATTTCAGATCAAGCTGATGGATGGATGCTGATGCTTTTTTAAACCCGTAGAGGGTTTTAACTTCACTGCAGTAGAAGAATATGTACAATTGTGTAACAAGTGGTGGTTGTGCCATAATAACTTCATTGGTTGCTTTTGCGTGGCCGTAGCATATCCCCAACTAAAGAAGACATCCGTTCTCTGTCTAACCAGAAGTTAATTCTCTAGTATTTTATTTCTTATTTTCCCACAGTTGGTTATTAAGCTTACAGTAAAAAAAAAAAAAAAAAAGATTTTATATCCTTTGCAATATTCTGTAGTCTCATGACATACAGACCACACGGTTTACCTTTTCATTAACATGAGTTTCAAAATATTTGAACAAAAACATCCTGTGGCTGTTTTCATTTTCAGAATAGGTTTGTTTTCATTGACAAAAGGCAGTCTGCTTTTAATTCACTGTGGAATGCTGAATATTAGTTTTGCATAGTGGTCATGTAGTCAAGATACTTTTTTAATTGCTTCTCCTCGCTGAGCTTTTATGTTCCATTACTGTTTCCCAACATTTTTCAGAATAAGTTAAATATACTTTTCTATTTTAAAAGAGTTTGCATATACTTCAATCAAGTATAAAATAAAATTATGCTAAGTGTTTAGCAAGTTGCAATTAACTGGGAGTTCCTATGATTTAGATTTCAATATGGCACTGCTGATAATAAGCAGATCAGGGTTATTACGTGCAGGATTGGCAAGTCACCAGCCCCATGACACAAGACTTTTTTATAAAAGCATTACAAGAAGCGGCAGGTGAACAATTCTTCGTGCATGTCTACTGAAATATTTTTAATCCATTTGAATATTGCTGCAGCCAGCACCATTGTTACCAACAGGTGATAAATTCTATTGTAAAAATTGTAATAAATGTTACCATGCAACTTTAACTAGGCTTTATATTATTGGTTCTATTTACAACTGTTGAAAAACAGAACCTGTATTAGTTTTCTCCAAGTCCTTGTGCACTTTTGGTACCAAGTTGCACCACAAATATATTTTACAGACATTAGTAAAATTAGAAAAACATGTCATAGAGCTCATATTTTAAACTCACATTTGCAGCTGTGATGGCATTTTGAACTGTTGCACACAGTGTATATTCCTGCAGTGTATGGGAAGCTTGATTCATCAGTGTTGTGCCCCAGGACACTGAAGTTATAAATTGAAAGCTAATCCTAACAATGCTGTTCATTACAAGCAGAAAACTGAACTGAGCACTTCCAAAATCTTAACTGTTATCTTCAACTTGTTGCTAACATAGGTTTAGGGTAATTCAGATGGGTGAAGGTATGCGGCTAGATAAATAAGTTAATATGTATTAATGTTTTTCCAGTATTAGAAAACAATGTTTATAATCCGGGGTCTTTTCTCAGGAAAAGAGGATGTTGCTCCACCTGCTAACACCTTCATCATGACCACAGTTGGTTTTGTAGACTTTGCTAACAGACATTGCCTAACTTACTGTAGCATCTCATTTAGCTTTTCTTCCAGTAAGTCTGTTGTGTGTAGCACATGAAAAAATCCCTGTGCTTTAAACACTTGAGAATGACAGAATTCAAGAATGACAGAACTCCAGCATAATGGAACTCTGCTAAAAACAGTGATATATCATCTTGCCTTAAGTCAAAATACTTCTTATTTTTTCTAAAGAATAAACTCTATGTGTTTCAAAATTCAGCAACTGTTGGATTTGCGGAGCAGGGTTGAAACAGAAATTACTATTGTATTTTACTTTGAGTGAAGAGTAGAGTACCAGTATATATTATTATCAGAGATTGGGTTGAGCACATGTTTCTGACTTGCAGAAGAATCATTCACAGATGATAAATACCATCTATATTTTTTCCTTCCACGTGCATTCTTCACATAACCTGAGAAGCAGTATTCCCTTCTTTTACATTGATCTTTAATCTGTGGTCCTTGAGAAGAATGCCACCTTTTCCTATTAAGTCTTGTATTTCCACCCATTGCTCAAATCCTGTTGTGTTTTGATCATGCAGATGCTTGTCTGCATGATTCTGCACAGCAAATTTTTGAGTGTATTATGATCCTCAGAGTTTTTTGGGGGGGCCACATCCCTCTGAATTTCAAGATTACTGAAAAGCTTGCCACAGTTTCTAAGTTTCTAAGTGTGTTGAGAAATTTTTTATAGGCCAGAAATGTAAGTCATTAGTAGCTGCCTTTTTTTTTCCCCCCCCTAATTTAAGGTCTGGCAAGCTTATTTTGGATTGCTTCATGTACAGAAACCAACTTTGTCTTGTGTGGAATTTAAAAGGAATTCAAAGGAATTCAGGCTCAGGCAGCTCATGAACAGCCATAGGGAGACATGCCAGGATTTAACTAAGCAACTGGGTAGGGTACCCAGTATGAGTCTGATCATTTAAAATCTAAGCTGTCTGATGAGGACAACTCAGCTTAACACAATTTTGAAGGGTTGACATTGGGCATCTGTTAAAAATACCTGCACCAGAAGCCACACAGCACTAAATACTGATATATTGCACTTGGAAGTTCTGGGATAAGTGAATTTAATATCTATGGCACTTTACCAATATGGCTTAATGAACTTGGGATGAGGAAACCAACCAAAATACTAACATGAACCCTTTATGAAAGAGTTTGCTGTGATTTATCAAACAGGACTTTGATTTATTCACATGTGAGAAGAACATTTCTGTTTCATTTCCCAAACTTCTTGAATTCACTCAATTTCTGGTGTGGGGCTAAGGAAATCCTTGGGCAAAAAGGATGTGAGAAAGAGGTAGAAATGTGTTTTTGCCCAAGAAAGACAGGAAGAAGAAGAATGAAGTTACTGGGCTAAATATGTATTTACCTTAATTCGTTCAAAAGTGTGTTTCAATCACATTATCAAAATAGCATTTGTCAGATTCATGTTCCTTTTTAAATTATGCAAGTGATGACCTGAGATTAGTTTATCAATTCACAGCCTCTCTGTCATAAGTAAACAAAAAAAGAGCAAGGATAGAGTAGTCACAATTCTAATTTTGTTCTTTTTAGATTTATATTGAAAACGTTTTTCACATTAACAGTATGTGAAGGGCAGTTTATGAAAGGCTGCTAACTTTGAGGCTTTAATTAACAGTGAGTAATTAATTGGAGCAGCAAGTGTCCAGGAATAACTCGCGAGATGGATACAAAACATGGTTCTTGCTGAAGGGATACACAAGACATTGTTCTACAAAATACATTCATTTATTAAGAAAATCTTAAAGTTAACACTCCTAGTACTTTTTAACTTTGTGGCAGGAAAAGAAAGATGTAATTTCTGAATCAAGTAGAATTTTTGATTAAACACATCTACATTTATAGAGGAAAAGTCATATCTGTATTTCCTAATTTTGATAAATATAAAGGTTTCTCTTTTATCTGATAGTCCTAAATGTATGTTTGATCTTTGCCTTCATTTATTTTAAAACTGTACTTCCTAGTGGAAAATAACTAAACAAACCCCTCTGCATGCACTGTAGATTCAATCTGAGGAAAGGTACTAGATCATCCAAAGGGCCCCTAAAAAGAGTCTTTTGCATTTTAATTGGAGACTTGCTGTTAGCTTAAAAGGCTTTGGATCAGACACCAAATAGCTGCTGTCTTTCGTATGGGGTTTGGAGGATTTTTCCACAACCTATTCCCTTCTCATCCCCCCAGCCCTCCTGAAGAATTCTACTCACGACACAAATATACTAATTAGGATAGATGTTATTATTGATGTAAAACTTCTGTTTCTACTGTTACTGCCTTTAACAGTAGATTCTTAAGTACATAGATTTTTAACATTTATTATGGACATATTTTGTTTGCATTACATAAACCACAAGGACAAGACCACTGTATGAATCAATTTTCTTTGTAATACTGTGATAGTCCATAAGTGCTGTATAATATGCTTACCATTAATACATTGCAATTTTGCAGCTTGATTTTGGCTATGTGGGGGCAAATGGCTGGTGTTTTGGAGGAACCCATGAAAAACATAATTCTCCCTTTTATCTAAGTTCTGGTTGTTACACTCTGATGATTTAATAACCTACCTGGATTTCATAGATAATCTCCATCTCGCTCCCTGCCCACATCTCTATAAGTGTTAATTTTTGGAAACGTCTGATTTCCTTTTGCTCCTGAAGGAATTGTCCTGGGTTATAGTCTATTCAATTTCATCTGCTGAAAAACAGTTGGGGGCGGGTGCCTTTTGATAATGGGCCAACGGTCAGTATCAGGTAGAGCATTGTTCTTATCTTTAATGGGCCATTAACAGTCTTCTCTAGCCGTGTCCCCTTCCCAACACATACCTACATCCTAGCGTACCTATTGTGTGATGCTCCACCCCGTGGGAGGAGCCAGCCATTCTCACCTGGATAAAGCTGGGACTTTAAACCAGCACAGTGTCTTGCTTCATCCGATTACGGGAGGAAGGCTGGACCCTTCTCACCACCTCAGGACCCCTTTCTTTTCTGCTACTGGATCATTTTCTGCCTCAGCGGAGCTGTACCTGCCATTCCAGGAGGACTCACTTTTGGACTGCTTTCCACACCCTGACTAACAAGGTTGTAGCTTTGACCCTGTCAGGGCTTTTCAAAATTGTTGTTTGTTGGTTTGCTGGTTTGGTGGGGTGGTTTTGTTTTCTTTTTGTTTTTTTTTTCTTTTTCTTTTCTACCACATTTGTATTCTTATATTCTTAGTAAAAAGCTGTTATTCCTACTCCCAAATCTTTGCCTGAGAGCCGTTAATTGCAAAATTAGAACTTGGCGGGGGGTGAGGGGTTTACATCCTCTATTCTAAGGGGAACCCCAGTTTCCCTGGCAGATACCTGTCTTTCAAAACCAAGACAGGAATGTATTGGCTTACTAGGTACAAGGATGTTTCTATTTTCTAACAATGTGTTTATGCTGAAAATAGTAAAATAATAATATTGAATATATTTTCCGACATGTTAAAATGTTACCTTCCCATCTTATTTCAATATGAAACAGTAGATATTCATTTGCATATTAGATGCCAGATAGACTTTTCTCGCTGTAATAGATGAATCTGTCAACATGTTACATTTTTTGGAAATGTATTGCATTAATTAAATAGTATTTAATATTTTCCTTCATCACTGGCTAAAATAATTGCCTTTATGGTGAGTATCAGTGTTACAGAGTTGAATTCTTTCTGTCCTGAGTATTTTTACTCAGTTTGAATGGAAGTTACACTAAATGTATGAAGCCACAGTCTCCTGAGAATTTTCCATGTCAAACACCAGATGCTAGTGTTAAACAGTCTGTAGTCTTCCTAAGAGTACTGGGGAAGAATTTTGCATTCATTGATGAATATCACATTCAAGTGTAAATACCTTCTCTGTGTGTCCGATTGTTCTTTGTTTTCTTTTCCTGAAAGTTCCTCATCTTCCAAATGTGATCACTTGAACTCCAATCTGTTTAGCGTGGCCTTTATATGTACCAGGCTGTATTTTAGAGCCTAGAATCCATTACTGTGACTGCAACTGAAATTTTATGTCAGTATAAATGATGTCTGTCAGGTTTTGACAAATCTCTCTCTAGTCTTCTCCCCACATACTTTGTTTTGCAATTGTTCATCTGTCTGCTAGCCCAGCCAGTATCAATCCCTCCCCAGGCTTCCAATGGGAAAGTACAGGGTTGTACTGGGTTCTGTCCATGTCACTCCCACCTTTGGTTAGCCATTCCTCCCCTGCACCACACTCTTCCCTTACTGTCTCTGGAACAATCTGTAGATGTCTTCTCCAGTTGCCCCTTTGCATTCAAACTAGACTGCCATACACACTCCACTATACTGCCACTGTCTGAGAGCAAGGAGGTAGACTAGACCAAAGCTAACATCATCTTCAACATCTGAGTAGCAATTGCAATGAGCTGAGTTTAACCACAGCTTTGATTTTGTTCAGTCTGGAAGAAGTGTTCTTTAAAGTTCAGTATCAAAATAAACTGCTAGTAGCTTTGGTAGTGTTTCACAAAGATATACTGTTTATCTCTGACACAAAAGGGCTGTCTCAGATTTTAAATTGCTAGTCTAAGAATCTTTCTACCACTCATTTGCATTCCTGTGAGGCTGTATTTCTTAATTTTGTTGCCTGGCTGAACAGTTCAAGTTTGCTAAAATACAGTCTTGTCCCTAGACAGGGGTCAGACTCAGAAGTGGTGTGATTGCCATTGATTTGAATGTGCTCATTTCACTTACTTGATGTGCCAGACCAGAATGTGGGCAAGCATATCATAGTTAGTAGAGCTCAGAGGAAGTTGATTCATATTTTTGTGAGTGATACTTGGCTTGGATCCCCAGATAATTCAAACACAATGAATATGGTTTTGAGGGTATAATGGATGAAAAGCTGGGTGGGAAGAACAGTGCTGTTAAGAGTCAGACACGCCTGTGGTAGTGGTGTCATAATGCATGGTGCTGCACATACACATGGCTGTGCAGCACCATGCACTTTCTTTAGTCCTAGAAAGCTTTGTGTTAGCATTCATGAAAGAGAAGCGACTCACAACTTTCACTCATGTTTTAAACGAGTATTTGAGTAATGTGTGATTGCTGTCTTAATGGATACATAAGTTGTCCTGGGGATAATAGAGGAGAATATTAGAAGTAGTTTTGTTTCTATGCTTGCCTTGGAGAAAATACAGGAGAAGTGGCATAACAAGAGATTCTCAAGGTATTGTGGTTGATTTGGCAACCCTTTGGTTGGGTTTGGTTTTTGTTGTTTTGGTAGTTTGTTTTTTTTTAAATAAAGGAAGGCCAAATTACTGATGGCCACAATCTCCTTCTCCAGACGATTGTCCAGACTCGCATACAATGCCTATGAGGCAGAATATCAGAGCTTGGATGAGTGTATAGTGTAACAATGAGACACTTAGGTATTTGTAGTATGTTTTGGGCCAGGAAAAGCTGGACATAAAGGATGACCTGCAGCATAATCAAAATTGCACTTGGCTCTCAGTGCTGAAAATTTTAAAGGACATAAAGGAATATTTAAAAGTACAGGGAAGGTTATATGCATGGAGGAACGTCAAAGTAACAGTGATGTGGCACACAGGGAGCATGTGGCTACTTTTCGGGATGTCTCTTACAGGCCAAGGACAGAGCAGTTTGATCCAACAAGTAATAAAGGTAGATGAGACTGGCCACAGTGACAGTTGATTGACACCTCCAATACCAAGGTAAAGAGTGTCAATTATGAATGCTTCCGTATTAACCCTTGAACTGAAAACAATAATGGTAGGGAACTAGAATTCCTGACATATATCATCATCACAGATAGTACAGAGACCCTCTTTCCACCAGGTTTTCAAGATACTTAATGCAGTTTACCATCTTTACAGGGATAACAGGGTGTGATGTGTACGCATGAGAGTAGTACTTTTCTGTGAAGCACTGTAGTTCAACAGCTCAAAGGTATTACCAGAAAAAAACTGAAAAAACCACTCAGAACTGTTTTGAATGGAAGTTCCAACTGTCACAAAAGTTGGATACCAGGAATGTACTCCAGGCCCCAGTGAGAATGGTAGTGGGGAGCAGAAAATGTTCAATGAGACTAGAGAGGCTACAGATTTAAGACAGATAATTTCAGATATTTAAGATTTCAGATTTAAGACAGTATTTTCAGATATTCTTAATTTTTTGGGCTAAAGACAGAATATTTGAAGTGTATTGTTTATGTATCCATAGGGAAAATAATCAGTTTATAAAGCTGATCCACATGAAGGGGCAGGGAGATGGATTTGTGCAACCAAATTACAAAGCAAAAGGTTTCCTCTGTTTTGTCATCTGTCTGTAAATCCTCTGAGAATTGATACTCATTGAGCAATTTCAACCGAGGTTCCTGTAGCTGGTTTTAAGAGCATTAACTTCCAGAAGGAAGGCTTTTTTGTGTGTGCATGTGTATGTGAGAAAGAAAGATTAGTGAACCCTGGAGGGGAAAATGGCCATAGCTTATTATGTCTTGATCTTGTTTTGAGAAGCAGGATAGAGTTGGCACTCTCTGATAGTCTGCCAGGTGAATGTACCCCTGTCAAGAAGAAAGGTGCAAGGAGATAACATTTAGGTAGAATTTACATGAGTTTAAACATTATTTTGGTTGCTTGTTGAGAGAATTTTAAGTGTTAAGATGTCTTTAGTGTTATATAAACAAGTATGATTACTTATGTTAAAGACTAACAGTTTCTTGTGCATTATTAACTGGAAAAGCTCATTCTGTATATTTGCTTTGTAGTGTGAGTCAGAATTGCATTGCAAATTCAGAAAAAAAAAAAAAATCCGACATTCCTGGTATTTTTAAAATGAAAACCAGCTGCTGGTGTTTTATGCTCTTTTTATTTTTACAAATGAAACTCTATCAGTTTTTCATTATATGTATCATGTAAAAATAAAGTACATTATTCTGATTTCTTCCTATCTCCTATCCAGGTAAGTTTTTTAAGTGCACAAGTCAGTACTAAGAATCGATACTTTAAAAAATAAAAAAAACTAAAACAAAAAGTCATGGACTTAAGCAGGCTCTTTCAGCTCGTTAGGAAGCCCATCAATCTGTTGTTAACACTGGAAAACTAGAAGAAAAGTGCTAGAGCCACCATTGCCTGAAACTGTCAAAGATGTTCCTGAATTATTGGAATTCTGTTTAAAAAAAAAATCTCTTCTATTGGGATGCCAGTGAAGATAGTTGCTAAGACCATTTACGTGAAAAGGTTATAGCCTGGTAAAATGGCAGCATAAGTTTACAGCACACTGCACCCCTCTGGCAATATTGGTAGGTAAGACAAAGTATGGGAAACTGGAGGTAACTAGTGACTTACTGGAAATACAGCAACATTAAATTTCAAGTGGTGATGATCTGGTTTTTCTTGGGTTTGGAATTCAGATAACTGCCAAATGATTGGAGTGGTTCAGTGGTTGCACATTAGGAAAACAGCATGCCAAAGTTAAGTAATAACAATGTAATAGCCTAGAAGATGGCTGAAAGCCTCTAAGCCTAAAGGTGCTGTGTGCCATATAATGAAATACCTGCTCTAAAATCTGAACACCCAGGATTACCATCCATTTTACATCCATTCTCTGCTGATGTGCTCAAGTAATACCAGGGATTACATATGTATCTGACGTGTGTTTGTCATTAGAGTAAGTCTCAAACGCATTAAGTCAATAGACTTAATGACGGAAAATCTGCATTTTGGTGCCAGAGAACTGGCATGTTTATCTCTGATGTTTTAATAGTTTTTCAGTGAACTGAATTTGTATTTCCATTGTCTTTTTCAGAAAAAGTCTGAAAGATGTATATATTAAAAAAAAATCTGTTTTCAATCATGCACGCAAATTGCAATGTAGTTTGCCAAGAAATGCTGTCTTGAGTAGCATATTGTAACACGGCCTAACTGTGGTTATTGTGTGCAGCGCTTGTGAAGTCTTTTAAGTCATCTGTGTCTCCAAATCCCCAACTCTCCTAGTTCCTTCAACAATGCTTTGAGCGGAGGTATGTCTTTTCTGAGAGTTTTATCTGAAGACATTAACCTGAAAATACTTTAGTTATATATAGGTGTGTTCCTTGGTGGTAATGCTTGCAAATATAAAGATCTAATTGTCCATAGGGATAATTTTTTTTCCTTTAGGTTATAAATTATCTGAAATATACCTGATTAAAGTGGCACTTGTTTTTGAAACATCAGCTAGCTTCCAAACATTACATCTGTTTTAAATTTGAAGAACTCAACTATGTCTACTTTCTCTGCTATAAACTTAAGTTTATATGTGCTTATACTTACAGTGTGGTATCAGGCTGCATCTGACAAGTTATAGTTTGAGGTTTGAGCATCTGTTTTAATGTGAAATGTTGTAAGGGTATCTCAAGATTACATCCCTGATAGTTGGGTACCGAGTTTTGCCAGCATATTTACATTGTAGCGAGAGTTGTGAATCTTTCAGTCCTGAAACTTCTTGGTTCATCCAAGACAGAATATTTTGAACTTTTTGGCCCATTATAATAGTTTTAATAATACAGAGCTCATCCCTGTATCACCAATATAGTTGCTTACCATGAGCTCAACTCAATCTTTTGACAAGGCCATGGTACACAGCTGACTCATGGGAGTTCCAATGCATTCAGGTTAAAGTGAAGTCAAAAAATTCTGTTTACTGCTTAGTTTACAGCACTGCCTGAGTGTTGTTGGTCTCCTTTGTGTTTCTGCTCTCTTTTCTATAAAAATAAGTATACATAATCAATTTTTAATTTTTTTCTAAAAAATGGCTCTTTCAGATTTCATTTTTTATTTCCTAGCTTAACTCGCTATTCAGAGTTAATAAACAACTGCTTGTTTCAATTTTTCAGACTCTCATTCAAGATGGCCAGTTACAAGAAATTATCTCAACTTCACTTTTTTGTAAAAGTCAATTGTGGTTTCAGATCTAATATGTAGCTAGTGTCCAACTAATTTGTTTATGCTGTTTTCTCCAAATTTCATTTTCTTCTCTAAAGACTACGTGAATTTTTTGGCAAAGAACTTTCTTTTTTCTCACAGAAACTGCTTGTTATCCAAGATGTGTTTTGTTTCTATTCCCCCTGAAGTACATTTTTGTTTTAGAGTTTCTATTTCATCTTATTTTGCTTTTCAGTTTAATCTCTCAATATGATTGTCTCTTGCCTTTTTGTTTTGGAATGTTTGCTTGGTTTTCTTATGTGGGATTTGAGCGGGTTTTTTTAGCGCCATCTATGCTGTCTCTGAAAATTGTTTATGCCATTTGGTAAGGTGCATATATTTTATAACAATACTGTGCCTCAACCGTTCAAATGTCAAAACATACGAAAAGCATATATTATATAGAAAGCTATATATTAAAAAAGACCAGAAACATGTAGACTTCATGCTGCTATACTTTATGTGCTTGATTTTACCTTTGTGTGAGTCAGAACTGCATATATTTAATCCTGATCAATTGTCCTAGATATACAATTTAAATTATGTAATATATTTAGATTACTAATATTTCTCAATAATTTTTTTAGACTTTAACTTAGGGAGCACTCCTTTCACAACTCTTTTCCACTTGGAATTTGTCCATAGTTTTCTATAGCATGATATTCAGCATCTTCCTAGGTTTTGTTAAAGGCCAGCAGTGGTTTCAGTGTTGGTATGAATTAGACCATCACAACTCAGGGAGGAATTATCACAGTGCTCACGTTATGTCCTCTTTCATAACTTTAAGAAGTTGTTTGTTTTTTTAATGTGCGTGTTGTTTGTATGCCAAATTGAGATGATTATAGACACATTGCCTTACTAGCCTTGGAAAAAAATGAAGATGAGTAAGAAGCATTTGAATTTTCTCACGATCTTGTTGTTTCCACTTACACCTAGAGTTGACCCTGTTCTCCATAAGGAAATAATTAAGAATCCATGCCTACTTTTATCTTGACTTTTTTTGTCTGACTTTTCTTTATTAAAACAATCATAGGAATTGGGGTTTTTGCATAAAGAGAAAAAGGAAAGAAGTGTAAAAGATTAAGTACATAACTTGTACTTGGGCAGTTCTGGGGTTTATGCCAGCTTCTGCTGTAGATCACTGGTAATTTGGGATGAAAGACTCCATTTCTCTTTCACCATTTCTGAATCTGAAAAACAAGCATTTACTTCACACTTATTTGCCTGGATAAATTAATTGTGACAGATTAGTCCAAATAAACTCTATTGACTCTCTTATACTCATATTAAATATGGTCATCTAACATTTGCAGAGTGCTAGGCTTTTTGAAGAGCCTGTGAACTTCTTAAAATGCTGTCCTGGGTTATAGTCTATTCAATTTCATCTGCTGAAAACAGTTGGGGGCGGGTGCCTTTTGATAATGGGCCAACGGTCAGTATCAGGTAGAGCATTGTTCTTATCTTTAATGGGCCATTAACAGTCTTCTCTAGCCGTGTCCCCTTCCCAACACATACCTACATCCTAGCGTACCTATTGTGTGATGCTCCACCCCGTGGGAGGAGCCAGCCATTCTCACCTGGATAAAGCTGGGACTTTAAACCAGCACAGTGTCTTGCTTCATCCGATTACGGGAGGAAGGCTGGACCCTTCTCACCACCTCAGGACCCCTTTCTTTTCTGCTACTGGATCATTTTCTGCCTCAGCGGAGCTGTACCTGCCATTCCAGGAGGACTCACTTTTGGACTGCTTTCCACACCCTGACTAACAAGGTTGTAGCTTTGACCCTGTCAGGACTTTTCAAAATTGTTGTTTGTTGGTTTGCTGGTTTGGTGGGGTTGTTTTGTTTTGTTTTTTTTTTTTTTCCTTTTTCTTTTCTACCACATTTGTATTCTTATATTCTTAGTAAAAAGCTGTTATTCCTACTCCCAAATCGTTGCCTGAGAGCCATTAATTGCAAAATTAGAACTTGGCGGGGGGTGAGGGGTTTACATCCTCTATTCTAAGGGGAACCCCAGTTTCCCTGGCAGATACCTGTCTTTCTAAACCAAGACAGATTTTGGCGCCCAACGTGGGGCCGAGGGCATTGGGAGAGAGGAATAACACTTTTTTTTTAGTAGATATAAGCTCACTGAACAGAAGCATGTGGTCTAGCCTTCCCTGGTTTGGGTGGCACATGGTCGTGGCTGTATTTCTGCCATTTGCAAGCCCTTATCTAAACATGGGCCCTATAACTAAGGCTACTGTAGCTGCCATCCAGTTTATTTTGTGGGTTAATAAGGTGAGGAATTCATGGATTTTTAACTTTCTTTGGAAAGCAGGCACATGGATTCAGGGCTACCATACACTAACTCTGTGTTTCTGGGGTTACTTTAACAATGGTACATACTGTGAGGAGATGGCACCGGGAGAAATATTCTCTCAGCCCTTCACCCAGCTCTTTGGATCTACCCCACCAGCTCTTGAAGAGTTCAAATTTCCTCTGAATGCTAATGATAGCATACAGTGGCTGGTGTTGTTTATAGGCCTATTCTATTTGGTATTTAGAGATAAAGGGAGAATGGCCTGGGTAAGCACCCTGATAAGTACCCCAGACAATAGGAATGCTGCCCAAGAGCCCGCCCCTGCCCCACAGCCTGCTTCAGAGATAAACTACCCAGTTTGGGTGGGGGCTCTGATAAAGGAGATGCATGAGATGCTGAGGGAGTACACTTCCCCAGCTGGTGGGAGACCCTCCCCCTGCCCTGACAAAGGAGAATCTGATATGGAACCTGTAGACATTACAACTGTCCAGGTTCCAGCTGAACCACAGGGGCAGTCACAGCCAGTGGCAGTCGCCCCTCTGGAAACAAAGAAATCCAAGGTGAAAACAACAAACCCAGATAATAAGGGTAGGAAAGGAGGGCCCTCACAAGATGCAGGGGAATCACAAGTTCAGATCATCACTGAGTCCCTGTCGTATGAAAGTCTCCGTAATCTACAAAAAGATATTGTACGACGGGGACGTGAGGCTTACACAGCCTGGCTGCTTCGGGTCTGGGATCTAATGGGTACGGGTGTGCAACTAGATGGTGGTGAGGCAAGGAATTTGGGACCCTTGACCCAGGACTCAGGAATAAATCAGGTATTTGTGAGGGAGCCTGGACCCCTTTCCCTCTGGCAGCGACTTTTAACAAGTGTTAGAGAAAGATTTGTCCACAGAGAAAGAATGCAGGAGCACCACCATAGAATGCGCTGGAAAACTCTGGAGGAAGGAATCCAACAGCTGAGGGAAGTGGCAGTACTGGAGGTACTTTTTGGGAGGAGTGGACAACATGATAATGACCCTGACAAGGTTAGATGCACAGGGCAGATGTTATGGAATCTGGCAAATCTGGGGCCATCTCAGTATACCACATTCATTGCAACAATTAATGTTGAGGACAACCGAGAGACAGTGGGGTCTGTTGCCAATAAGCTTAGAAATTATGAGAGTATGATCAATGGCCCGATGCAGGCTCATATCTCTGCCGTGGTGAAAGAACTCAAAGAGGAAATGAGGGAGGTGAGGGAGGAGATGAGGAAGAACATTTCCAACGTGGCACCAGTACGAGTCACAGGTCCCAGAGGTAGAGCCCAACGACCCCCGGCTAGAGAGAGAGGGTACACCCCAAGAGCTGACCTGTGGTTTTATCTGCGTGACCATGGGGAAGACATGGGAGTGTGGGATGGGAAACCCACTTCTGTCCTGGCAGCACGGGTGCGTGAGCTCAAGGAGAGGAATGCTCACCAAGGGGGTTCCACTAAAATGAAAGTAGCCGCAAGCTCCTATGCCCAGGCTGCCAGTAGTCAGGATGCTGGGACTTCTAGTATGTATACTCAGGGAGGGAATGATCAGTGTTAGAGGGGCCCTGCCTCCAGCCAGGTAGAGGAGAGGGACAATCGGATCTATTGGACTGTGTGGGTCCGATGGCCTGGCACATCAGACCCACAAGAATACACAGCTTTGGTTGACACTGGCTCCCAATGTACCCTGATGCCATCAGGGTATGTGGGAGCAGAACCCATTTCTATTTCTGGAGTGACAGGAGGGTCCCAGGAGCTGACTGTATTGGAGGCCGAAGTGAGTTTGACTGGGAATGGGTGGCAGAAACACCCCATCGTGACTGGCCCAGAGGCCCCGTGCATCCTCGGCATAGACTATCTCAGAAATGGACATTTCAAAGACCCAAAAGGATATCGTTGGGCTTTTGGAGTAGCTGCTGTAGAGACAGAAAACATCAGACAGCTGAACACCTTGCCTGGTCTCTCAGATGACCCCTCTGCTGTGGGACTGCTGAGAGTTGAAGAACAACAGGTGCCAATCGCCACAGCAACAGCACACCGTCGGCAATACCGCACTGACAGAGACTCTGTGACTCCCATACATGAGATGATTCGTAAACTGGAGAGCCAAGGGGTGGTCAGTAAAGCTCATTCACCTTTCAACAGCCCTATATGGCCAGTGCGTAAGCCCAGTGGAGAATGGAGACTGACAGTGGATTACCGTGGTCTGAATGAAGTCACACCACCACTGAGCGCTGCCGTGCCAGACATGTTGGAGCTTCAGTACGAGCTGGAGTCCAAGGCAGCAAAGTGGTATGCGACCATCGATATTGCCAATGCCTTCTTCTCCATTCCTTTGGCAGCAGAGTGCAGGCCCCAGTTCGCTTTCACCTGGAGGGGCGTGCAGTACACCTGGAACCGACTGCCCCAGGGGTGGAAGCACAGCCCCACCATCTGCCATGGACTGATCCAGGCTGCACTGGAAAAGGGTGAGGCTCCTGAACATCTACAGTACATTGACGACATCATCGTATGGGGGAACACAGCAAGGGAAGTCTTCGAGAAAGGAGAGAAGATTATCCAGATACTGCTGAAAGCCGGTTTTGCCATTAAGCAAAGTAAGGTTAAGGGACCCGCTAAAGAGATCCAGTTTCTGGGAGTCAAGTGGCAAGATGGACGTCGCCAGATCCCCACAGAGGTCATCAATAAGATCACCGCCATGTCTCCACCCACCAACAAGAAGGAAACACAAGCTTTCCTAGGGGCCATAGGCTTTTGGAGAATGCACATTCCCGAGTACAGCCAGATTGTGAGCCCTCTGTACCTGGTTACCCGCAAAAAGAACGATTTCCACTGGGGCCCAGAACAACAACATGCCTTTGCCCAGATCAAGCAGGAAATCGCTCATGCGGTAGCCCTTGGCCCAGTCAGGACAGGACCAGAGGTAAAGAATGTGCTCTACTCCGCAGCCGGGAACCACGGTCTGTCCTGGAGCCTTTGGCAGAAGGTGCCTGGTGAGACTCGAGGTCGGCCACTGGGATTCTGGAGCCGAAGCTACAGAGGGTCCGAAGCCAATTACACTCCCACAGAGAAGGAGATCTTGGCCGCCTACGAAGGAGTTCAAGCCGCCTCAGAGGTGATTGGCACTGAAGCACAACTTCTCCTGGCACCCCGACTACCAGTGCTGGGGTGGATGTTTAAAGGAAAGGTTCCCTCTACCCACCACGCCACTGACGCCACATGGAGCAAATGGATCGCCCTCATCACCCAGCGCGCCCGTATTGGAAACCCGAATCGCCCTGGGATTCTGGAAGTGATCACCAACTGGCCGGAAGCTGAAAATTTCAGTCTCACCGATGAAGAGGAACAAGAGCAAGTAACCCGGGCTGAAGAAGCTCCACCGTATAACCAACTGCCAGCAGGAGAAACATGCTACGCTCTTTTCACTGACGGTTCCTGTCGCATCGTAGGGATGAACCGGAAGTGGAAAGCAGCCGTGTGGAGCCCCACAAGACAGGTTGCACAAGCCACTGAAGGAGAAGGTGGGTCAAGCCAGTTTGCCGAACTCAAAGCTGTTCAATTGGCCCTGGACATTGCTGAAAGAGAGAAGTGGCCAAAGCTCTACCTCTACACTGATTCGTGGATGGTAGCTAATGCCCTGTGGGGCTGGCTAGAAAGGTGGAGAAAGGCCAACTGGCAGCGTAGGGGAAAACCAATCTGGGCTGCTGATGAGTGGAAGGACATCGCTACCAGAGTAGGGAGACTACCCGTGAAAGTCCGTCATGTGGATGCCCATGTTCCCAAGAGTCGGGCTAATGAAGAGCACCGGAACAACGAGCAAGTAGATCAAGCCGCGAGGATAGAGGTGTCCAAGATAGACTTGGATTGGCAGCACAAGGGAGAGTTGTTCCTAGCTCGGTGGGCTCATGATGCCTCAGGTCATCAGGGCAGAGATGCCACCTATAAGTGGGCCCGAGACCGAGGGGTGGACCTAACCATGGACAGTATTTCTCAGGTCATCCACGACTGTGAGACATGTGCTGCCATCAAGCAGGCCAAGCGGGTGAAGCCCCTCTGGTACGGTGGACGGTGGTCCAAATATAAGTATGGGGAGGCCTGGCAGATTGACTACATCACCCTGCCCCAAACCCGCCAAGGCAAGCGCTACGTGCTGACCATGGTGGAAGCCACCACCGGGTGGCTGGAGACCTACCCTGTGCCTCATGCCACTGCCCGGAACACCATCCTGGGCCTTGAAAAACAAGTCCTGTGGAGACATGGCACCCCTGAGAGAATCGAGTCGGACAACGGGACCCATTTCAGGAACAGCCTTATAAACACCTGGGCTAAAGAACACGGCGTTGAATGGATCTATCACATCCCTTATCATGCACCAGCTGCCGGGAAAGTTGAACGGTGCAATGGACTACTTAAGACCACCCTGAAGGCACTTGGCGGAGGGACTTTCAAGAACTGGGAAGTGAACTTAGCAAAGGCCACCTGGATGGTCAACACGCGAGGCTCCGTCAATCGAGCTGGTCCTGCCCAGTCTGCCCCCTTGCACACAGTGGACGGAGATAAAGTCCCTGTGGTACACATGAGAGGTATTTTAGGAAAGGCTGTCTGGATTAACCCCACCTCAGGCAAAGGTGAACCCACCCGTGGGATTGTTTTTGCTCAAGGACCTGGTTACACTTGGTGGGTAATGCAGAAGGATGGAAGAACCAGTTGTGTACCACAGGAAAACCTAATCCTAAGTAAGAACTGAGTGTAAGGCTTCATGCTGTATAGTAGAGTTTATTGATTTAAGTATGATGCAGATGATAATAGAATAAGGGGTGGATATTGTCCTGGGTTATAGTCTATTCAATTTCATCTGCTGAAAACAGTTGGGGGCGGGTGCCTTTTGATAATGGGCCAACGGTCAGTATCAGGTAGAGCATTGTTCTTATCTTTAATGGGCCATTAACAGTCTTCTCTAGCCGTGTCCCCTTCCCAACACATACCTACATCCTAGCGTACCTATTGTGTGATGCTCCACCCCGTGGGAGGAGCCAGCCATTCTCACCTGGATAAAGCTGGGACTTTAAACCAGCACAGTGTCTTGCTTCATCCGATTACGGGAGGAAGGCTGGACCCTTCTCACCACCTCAGGACCCCTTTCTTTTCTGCTACTGGATCATTTTCTGCCTCAGCGGAGCTGTACCTGCCATTCCAGGAGGACTCACTTTTGGACTGCTTTCCACACCCTGACTAACAAGGTTGTAGCTTTGACCCTGTCAGGGCTTTTCAAAATTGTTGTTTGTTGGTTTGCTGGTTTGGTGGGGTGGTTTTGTTTTGGTTTTTGTGGTTTTTTTTTCTTTTTTCTTTTCTACCACATTTGTATTCTTATATTCTTAGTAAAAAGCTGTTATTCCTACTCCCAAATCTTTGCCTAAGAGCCGTTAATTGCAAAATTAGAACTTGGCGGGGGGTGAGGGGTTTACATCCTCTATTCTAAGGGGAACCCCAGTTTCCCTGGCAGATACCTGTCTTTCTAAACCAAGACAAATGCTTAGGTAGTAGGTATTTTTTATTATGCATGTAGTAAAGAACAACAAATAATCTGTTTTTGTCGGAATCTGTGACCTATTTGGAACTCTTATTTTAAAAGAAGAGGAGGAATGATGGAACCACGTTTATACATCAGACTTTTTTGATAAAAGACAAGCAAAAAACAAGACAAACTTAATGTGGAAAGAAATGTGAATCTAAGTGAACAAATCTTTTGGGAAAAGGATGGCTTTGGTCCAGACATTCAAATAAAATTAGAGCAGTATAAGTACTTTGATAGTATTTAGAAGAATCTGAATGGATTCAATGCAGGATTCGAGAGTCTGTGGTAGGCAGTGATGAGTTGAGTCAGTGCTGCTGCTGGCAGCCCAGGCTCAGATAGATTTTCCAGACTTCTCCCTTCTACTATATGCATTGTTACGTATGACCAAAAAGATGGTCCATAGGTCTTCAGTTTCATGATGTTCTTTGTAATGTTTTGTGTTGGGTTTGCATGGCAGGATTTTCGTAGATGGGTTGGCTATAGGGGTGGCTTCTGTGACAAGGGGCCAGAAGTTTGCCCTGTGTCTGATGAATCCAATGCCATCTAGCTCCAGGATGGACCCACCACTGGCCAAGGCTGAGCCCTTCAGCGATGGTGGCAACACCTCTGGGTTAACAGAGTTAAAAAGCAAGTGGAGGGAATGCAGAGGAGCAATTGCAGTCAGCAGAAAGAGGAGTGAGAATATGTGGGCGAAAGAGCCATGAAGAAGGAGGGGAGGAGGTACTTCAGGCACTGGAGCTGAGGAAGAAGTAGCAGAGACAATGTGTGAACTGACCCCCAGCCTCCCCATTCCCCATTCCCTATCTCCCTGTGCCATTGGGGTGGAGGAGGTAGAGAAAATGGCAAGTGAAGTTGAGCCTGGGCAGAAGGAAGGAGTGGAGGGAAGGTATTTTAAGATTTAGTTTTTTTAGTTCTCATTACCCTATTCTTACTTGATTATAATAATTTCTATTAATAAATTATAATTATAATAAACTATAATTATATATTATAATAAATTATATTAATACTTCCCCAAGCTGCATCTGTTTTACCCATTGTGGTACTTGGTTAGTGATCTCTCCCTGTCCGTATCTCGACCCATGAATCTTTAATTGAATTTCCTCTCCCTTGTTCTGCTAAGGAGGAGAGCAATAAAGCAGCTTCACTGGGCACCTGGCATCCAGCCAAGTTTCACCCACCATGGCTTTCAAGATGAATAAAGTAAATATCCAAATATTTTCAAGGTTGAATTACCATGATAAAAAAAGTGTAAATTAATATAAACCATGGCAAACATTGAATAATAAACAACTTTACTTGTGTATCTTGGTGTTTTGTAAGAAATTGTTCAGTTTTAATTCTGTAGTTCTATCGCAGAACATTGTCTTGATGAGTTTTTGCAAAGGTTTTAGATCTGTTAAGACTTCTTTTAGCTTCAAATGGAAATTTTTCATCCGCCTATTTTAAAGATGGTGTATCATCCAATTAAAAAATAATTCTGCTGAAACTTGGACGATTTCCTGAGATCCATAAAGAATTGATTTCTGTAAGAACTTCTCACCTATCATGCTATTAAGCTTATATACCTGTCATGCTCTATAGCTTTTAACTGCTACTTCATAATACCTGTACGATCATTTTGGTGTTATGTTGAAAATAGTTAAAGCTTGAGTCAAAACAAAGAAGTAGATTATTATAAAAATGAGAGGTTTTGGCAGATGATGAGTAAATAACTTGTCATTATTAATGTGAGACATAGTCAACAGCCAATCCCTTGCTGTCAGGTGCTGAGAGACAGCAATGCTGCCGTGACTGATTCCATTAACCAATTGCCTCCCATACCAAAATCTTCACCATGTCTGATGGCCACAAATCACATGCTGTATGTTTTACAGACACAAAGCAAGAGGGAGAACTAGCTGCATTTCACATTCAGAAGGTAACTTCTCTCAAGTCTTGTTCCAAGGTGGTATGAGGTCATGGTGTGGACTTGGTTGGCAGCCATGATTTGGCACCTTCAACCACCCTGTGACTTCACATTAATCACATCTGGTGTTATGAAGGACAGCTGTAACTAGTTAGGGTTTTGTAAAGAATGTGTGGATTGACAGATTTTCTAGGTGTTTGTATAGTTTTTATTGTTTTTAATAGAGAGCTTTTCCCCCAAGCTGCTATAAAGTGTATTGCAATAACATCTTGTTTTGGCCCAGAATTGGGTGTTACCTTTTTTGTGCTTACTCTAGTTAGTATTGATTCTTTTTTTCATCTTCTTCTTAAAATCAGGGGATTGTTAACATTTGAAATTAAACTGCACTTCTAGATAGTTTAGAAACTAGGATGACATTGTCCAAGGTTAGTTTCTGTGCCATGGTTTTTGCCATGTACTGCTTACTTCCCAGTGGGGTTGCTTACTGTCTCCATTTGAATGTCATTGTTTTAAGTAACTGACTAATGACAGATGCAGAGCCACAAAGCATTACCAGTTTGGTAGCACTCTCACACAGGTGAAAATCAAGTTGTTGTTCTTATAGTAGTATATTAATAACAGTCTTGTTTCTGATGAGATCTGTAATAAGGGAATTCCCTTTTGTGCAAAAGTCAGTTGAAGAACAGAAATATGACCTCTTTCCTATTATTGATTTTAATTATAGCAGAGAGGATACAGACAAAAGTAGTCTTAGAACAGAAAGATGATACAGAATAAAGCGATGGTCAAAAGTCTACATTTCATGTTCTCACATTAATCACAGGTTTCTGCCCTTTAATTCATCCTGAAACTTACTGTCTCAGGCATACTGCCAAAACATAGCATTCAGCTCCTGCCATCCCATCTGCCTGGAGACCATGAAACACTCAGTTTCTCATTCTGACTTTATTACCTGCGTTGTATGAATCAGGTTCTACCCACACAACTTCTGCCTGATGTTTTCATCACACTGCTCCTTCTTTTTACGCTGTGTTGCCAGCTCTCAGAGCCATTCCAAACTTCTGGCCCCTCTGCCAGCATATCTCAGAACTTGCATTGTGAATATGCTTTTATAAGTTTGTAGCGTCCATTCTCTTCGCAGTCATTGCCACTATTTGCCAAATGTCTCTTATCTGAGGCTTACATGTGTGTTTGATAATAGATGTTTTTAATATTATTTACAGAAGTAATGCATTATTTACCAAGATAGAATGTTAGAGGACACTGCTTTCAGATGGTTTAACCCCAGCCAACACCAAGTGCCAGGCTCACTCACTCTCACTCCTGCACCAGCAGGATCAGGGAGAGAACTGGAAGGATAAAAGCTAGAAAACTCACAGGCTGAGATAAAGACAGTTTAATAGAGAAAGCAAAAGCTGTGCATGATAGCAAAGCAAAACAAGGAATGAATTCAGTGCTTCCTATGCCAGGCAGGTGTTCAGCCATCTCCAAGGGAGCAGGGCTCCATCAGACATGACAGTGACTTGGAAAGACAAATGCCATCACTCCAGTGTCCCCCACATTGCTCCTTTTATCCCCCACTTTATGTACTAACTGTGATGTCAGATGGAATATCCTTTCAGTGGGGTCACCTGTCCCAGCTGTGTCTCCTCCCAATGTCCCAGACACCCCCAACTCCCCCACCAGGAAATACAAAAGCAGAAAAGGCCTGGGTTCTGTGTAAGCCCAGCTCAGCAATAACAAAAACATCTCTGATTCTCAACCCTGAGTTGATCACAGATCCAAAACACAGTCCCATAACAGCAGCTGTGAAGGAAATCAGCCCTACCCCAGCCTCAGCCAGCACAGTAACTTAAAATTTCTCACTGCAAAGTGTGACTATACACTGCTCTGTTGCTTTGTTCACTTTCCAGCGCCTCAGTTACTCACTGAAGGAGGAAGAACATTCCTGTAAAAAGGAACTTATTTTTGTGTGCATTCTTGCATAAAACATAAGTAGCACAAAATAATACAAGAAGTAGCAGAAGTATGTCAGAATAAAGGTGTGCAATACTAGCATCTAATTAAACATCCAGGGGATGGGAAGTGTAAGGAGAAGTGTTCTTGCTTGTAAAAACAATTGACGTTACACTGTTAGGTGTTTTTTCTGGATTGTCTGTATTTCTATAACATTTTATATACTGGAAAATACTTGAGCATGGGCTATGCCAAAAAAAAAAAGAAAAAAGAAAAGAAAA